>CM056808.1:829399-1369399 GCA_029852875.1 Mythimna loreyi | reverse complement strand
TATAATATTATATATATATATATATATATTATATATAGTAAGGAAGTAAGGATTAGTAAGGATAAGCTTTGTTTTAAACGACACACAGCGCCATGTGTCACCAAACTGATACTGACAGCTTCATACGAAGCTAACAATATTTTCGTTTTCCCTCGGGAACACCACATTTTTTCGGGATAAAAAGTAGCCTATTATTTAATCCGGACTTCTAACTTTACGTCTGCAAAATTTCAAAGCAAACGGTTCAGTAGTTCCGGCGTGAAAGCCTAACAAACAAACAAACAAACAAACAAACATACTCACATTCCGATTTATAATATTAGTAAGGAAGTAAGGATTAGTAAGGATAAGCTTTGTTTTAAACGACACACAGCGCCATGTGTCACCAAACTGATACTGACAGCTTCATACGAAGCTAACAATATTTTCGTTTTCCCTCGGGAACACCACATTTTTTCGGGATAAAAAGTAGCCTATTATTTAATCCGGACTTCTAACTTTACGTCTGCAAAATTTCAAAGCAAACGGTTCAGCAGTTCCGGCGTGAAAGCCTAACAAACAAACAAACAAACAATCTCACATTCCGATTTATAATATTATATTATATTATATTATATTATATATTATAATATTATATTATATATTATATAATATTATATATATATATATTATATATAGTAAGGATTAGTAAGGATAAGCTTTGTTTTAAACGACACACAGCGCCATGTGTCACCAAACTGATACTGACAGCTTCATACGAAGCTAACAATATTTTCGTTTTCCCTCGGGAACACCACATTTTTTCGGGATAAAAAGTAGCCTATTATTTAATCCGGACTTCTAACTTTACGTCTGCAAAATTTCAAAGCAAACGGTTCAGTAGTTCCGGCGTGAAAGCCTAACAAACAAACAAACAAACAAACAAACATACTCACATTCCGATTTATAATATTAGTAAGGAAGTAAGGATTAGTAAGGATAAGCTTTGATTTAAACGACACACAGCGCCATGTGTCACCAAACTGATACTGACAGCTTCATACAAAGCTAACAATATTTTCGTTTTCCCTCGGGAACACCACATTTTTTCGGGATAAAAAGTAGCCTATTATTTAATCCGGACTTCTAACTTTACGTCTGCAAAATTTCAAAGCAAACGGTTCAGTAGTTCCGGCGTGAAAGCCTAACAAACAAACAAACAAACAAACAAACATACTCACATTCCGATTTATAATATTAGTAAGGATATTATAATATTATAATATTATATTATATATTATATAATATTATATATATATATATATTATATATAGTAAGGAAGTAAGGATTAGTAAGGATAAGCTTTGTTTTAAACGACACACAGCGCCATGTGTCACCAAACTGATACTGACAGCTTCATACGAAGCTAACAATATTTTCGTTTTCCCTCGGGAACACCACATTTTTTCGGGATAAAAAGTAGCCTATTATTTAATCCGGACTTCTAACTTTACGTCTGCAAAATTTCAAAGCAAACGGTTCAGTAGTTCCGGCGTGAAAGCCTAACAAACAAACAAACAAACAATCTCACATTCCGATTTATAATATTATATTATATTATATATTATAATATTATATTATATATTATATATATATATATATTATATATAGTAAGGAAGTAAGGATTAGTAAGGATAAGCTTTGTTTTAAACGACACACAGCGCCATGTGTCACCAAACTGATACTGACAGCTTCATACGAAGCTAACAATATTTTCGTTTTCCTTCGGGAACACCACATTTTTTCGGGATAAAAAGTAGCCTATTATTTAATCCGGACTTCTAACTTTACGTCTGCAAAATTTCAAAGCAAACGGTTCAGTAGTTCCGGTGTGAAAGCCTAACAAACAAACAAACAAACAAACAAACATACTCACATTCCGATTTATAATATTAGTAAGGATTAAATAAAATTTTTTAACAATATCCTTACTTCCTTACTAATATTATAAATCGGAATGTGAGTTTGTTTGTTTGTTTGTTTGTTTGTTTGTTAGGCTTTCACGCCGGAACTACTGAACCGTTTGCTTTGAAATTTTGCAGACGTAAAGTTAGAAGTCCGGATTAAATAATAGGCTACTTTTTATCCCGAAAAAATGTGGTGTTCCCGAGGGAAAACGAAAATATTGTTAGCTTCGTATGAAGCTGTCAGTATCAGTTTGGTGACACATGGCGCTGTGTGTCGTTTAAAACAAAGCTTATCCTTACTAATCCTTACTTCCTTATCCTTACTTCCTTACTAATATTATAAATCGGAATGTGAGTATGTTTGTTTGTTTGTTTGTTAGGCTTTCACGCCGGAACTACTGAACCGTTTGCTTTGAAATTTTGCAGACGTAAAGTTAGAAGTCCGGATTAAATAATAGGCTACTTTTTATCCCGAAAAAATGTGGTGTTCCCGAGGGAAAACGAAAATATTGTTAGCTTCGTATGAAGCTGTCAGTATCAGTTTGGTGACACATGGCGCTGTGTGTCGTTTAAAACAAAGCTTATCCTTACTAATCCTTACTTCCTTACTTCCTTACTAATATTATAAATCGGAATGTGAGTATGTTTGTTTGTTTGTTTGTTTGTTTGTTAGGCTTTCACGCCGGAACTACTGAACCGTTTGCTTTGAAATTTTGCAGACGTAAAGTTAGAAGTCCGGATTAAATAATAGGCTACTTTTTATCCCGAAAAAATGTGGTGTTCCCGAGGGAAAACGAAAATATTGTTAGCTTCGTATGAAGCTGTCAGTATCAGTTTGGTGACACATGGCGCTGTGTGTCGTTTAAAACAAAGCTTATCCTTACTAATCCTTACTTCCTTACTATATATAATATATATATATAATATTATATAATATATAATATAATATTATAATATATAATATATTAATATATAATATTAATATTATTAATATTAATATTAATATATTAATATTTAATATAATATTATAAATCGGAATGTGAGATTGTTTGTTTGTTTGTTTGTTTGTTTGTTAGGCTTTCACGCCGGAACTACTGAACCGTTTGCTTTGAAATTTTGCAGACGTAAAGTTAGAAGTCCGGATTAAATAATAGGCTACTTTTTATCCCGAAAAAATGTGGTGTTCCCGAGGGAAAACGAAAATATTGTTAGCTTCGTATGAAGCTATCAGTATCAGTTTGGTGACACATGGCGCTGTGTGTCGTTTAAAACAAAGCTTAATGATACGATAAATTATCCCCGGAAATGACGAATTCCCGAGGGATGACGTACAATTTGGTTTATCGCCTAAACTGATTTTTACATCTGCTTATCCTGTGAAGTTAGTAATGTTTTTACGTAGCTAAGCAAGAACTTCTGTACTTTTTTACCTACCCTTTATCCGGGTAAGTATGACTGTTCCAGAAGGTTAACAAAGTTTATGAATGATAAAAACAGGTTATAACATGCACATATTCCTATGCTTACTATATTTACTTCCTTAATCTTACTAATATTATAAATCGGAATGTGAGTTTGTTTGTTTGTATGTTTGTTAGGCTTTCACGCCGTAACTACTGAACCGTTTGCTTTGAAATTTTGCAGACGTAAAGTTAGAAGTCCGGATTAAATAATAGGTATGATAGACTGTTCCAGGAGGTTAACAACGTTTATGAATAATCAAAACAGATTATAACATGTACATATAACAAATACTGAAATATTTATAAGTCACCGAAATTACTAATTGGTAAATAAGTAGGTATCCTTACTAATATTATAAATCGGAATGTGAGTATGTTTGTTTGTTTGTTTGTTTGTTTGTTAGGCTTTCACGCCGGAACTACTGAACCGTTTGCTTTGAAATTTTGCAGACGTAAAGTTAGAAGTCCGGATTAAATAATAGGCTACTTTTTATCCCGAAAAAATGTGGTGTTCCCGAGGGAAAACGAAAATATTGTTAGCTTCGTATGAAGCTGTCAGTATCAGTTTGGTGACACATGGCGCTGTGTGTCGTTTAAAACAAAGCTTATCCTTACTAATCCTTACTTCCTTACTATATATAATATATATATATAATATTATATAATATATAATATAATATTATAATATATAATATATTAATATATAATATTAATATTATTAATATTAATATATTAATATTTAATATTTAATATAATATTATAAATCGGAATGTGAGATTGTTTGTTTGTTTGTTTGTTTGTTTGTTAGGCTTTCACGCCGGAACTACTGAACCGTTTGCTTTGAAATTTTGCAGACGTAAAGTTAGAAGTCCGGATTAAATAATAGGCTACTTTTTATCCCGAAAAAATGTGGTGTTCCCGAGGGAAAACGAAAATATTGTTAGCTTCGTATGAAGCTATCAGTATCAGTTTGGTGACACATGGCGCTGTGTGTCGTTTAAAACAAAGCTTAATGATACGATAAATTATCCCCGGAAATGACGAATTCCCGAGGGATGACGTACAATTTGGTTTATCGCCTAAACTGATTTTTACATCTGCTTATCCTGTGAAGTTAGTAATGTTTTTACGTAGCTAAGCAAGAACTTCTGTACTTTTTTACCTACCCTTTATCCGGGTAAGTATGACTGTTCCAGAAGGTTAACAAAGTTTATGAATGATAAAAACAGGTTATAACATGCACATATTCCTATGCTTACTATATTTACTTCCTTAATCTTACTAATATTATAAATCGGAATGTGAGTTTGTTTGTTTGTATGTTTGTTAGGCTTTCACGCCGTAACTACTGAACCGTTTGCTTTGAAATTTTGCAGACGTAAAGTTAGAAGTCCGGATTAAATAATAGGTATGATAGACTGTTCCAGGAGGTTAACAACGTTTATGAATAATCAAAACAGATTATAACATGTACATATAACAAATACTGAAATATTTATAAGTCACCGAAATTACTAATTGGTAAATAAGTAGGTATTTAGTATAAGTGGTCTTTACGCTAACTAATTCTTTATGTAAGCGATAGATGGCGCTGGGTGTATTTTAAAACGTGGTAACGTTGTGTTTTTTAAGATATAGTAGTGGTATGATATCTCGCGTCCTAACCTATAGCCGTATAGTATTTACCGTTTTGTTTTATCATAGCTTAGCTTAATTCGATTCACCAGGTATAGAAAGGTAATTACGTCGCTTTGTTCGTCATTTAGATTAGTTTACTTACTCATTATTTCATAATGCCTCGCAAACGTAAATCTAATTTGTCGAGCACCTCATCTCAAGCTCGGGCAATGAAAATTGCCCGATCTCAAGAATCGTCTCTCCATGCTGGATTAAGAAGGCGCGATCAAGCAGAGTGTCAGGCTGCTTTGAGAGCTGCTGAGCTACCATCTCAGCGCCAGCAAAGATTTGAGGAGTAAGCTGCTCGCCAAGCTTCTTTGAGGCCTTCTGAGAATGATATTCGTACTCAAGTCCGTTTTTCGCAACAGGCTCATTGTCAGACAACACTAAGGGCGTTAGAGTCACCTCTTCAAACGCAGCTACGTTTGGAAGAGCAAGCTGAAAGACAAGCTATTTTGAGAGCTAATGAGACGCCTCTTCAAACGCAGCTACGTTTGGAAGAGCAAGCCGAAAGACTAGCTATTTTAAAAGCTAATGAGTCGTCTCTTCAAACACAGCTACGTTTAGAAGAACAAGCTAAAAGACAAGCTATTTTGAGAGCTAATGAGACGTCTCTTCAAACGCAGCTGCAAAATTAAAAGTAGGGGTTCCGGTGATGCTGATGCGTAATCTCGATGCCCCACGACTGTGTAATGGTACCAGGTTTCGTGTCACTCAGCTTGGACGGAATATTATTACCGCAACTATTTTGACTGGCGCAGCAAAAGGTGAAAGTGTACTCATTCCTCAGATCCCGATTATTCCAACAGGCCTCCCATTTCAATTTAAAAGACTTCAGTTTCCTATAAGGGTTTCTTTGCAATGATCATTAATAAAGCACAAGGCCAAACTCTAAGGGTTGCTGGAGTACACCTGAAAAAACATTGTTTTTCGCATGGTCAGCTCTATGTAGCGTGTTCTCGGGTTTCCAATGCCCAAAGTCTGTATGTTTTTACTCCCCAAAGTAAAACATATAATATAGTTTTACCACTCAGATTTGGTTTAACAACTTAACGGCCTAAACGCGTGAACGGATTTTGATAAAATTTTGTATGTAGGTAGTTTAAGTCCTGGATAAGCAATGTTTTGTCGTGGTAGAACTTCTCATTCCCACGGGAAAATCTAAAAAACGCGCTATAACCGATTTCCACGCGGGCGAAGCCGCGGGCGAAAAGCTAGTGTAAAATAAACTTAAAATAAAATATTAAAACCATAAAAAATTTATTTACATGTAAATTTTTATGACTAGAATTTTTTTTTTTTTTATATTAAAATATTTAATATAAATTATTAAATTTTAAATAATTTCTCTTTTTTCTTTCATAATATTTATATTAAAAACAAAATTCAAGAATTAAACAATTAATATTCATTTAAATTACAATATATTAATATAATTAATTTTAATTTTTTAATAATTTATTATATATATATATATATATATATTAATATATTAAATTTTTAATATATATATATATAATAAATTAATTTCTTTTAAATTTAATATTAAACCATTTTTAATAAATTTACATATAAATAAATAAATAAAAATCAAAAATAAGCTAAATTAAGCTTTTGGGTTCATACCCCAACTATAAAGGAAACCCCTTTTTTTTAAAAATAAAGTGCCTGATTAAAGGATTATTCTGATAGGATAAATTAAGCAAATTATTTAGCTTTATTATATTTTATAGAATTAAACTATATCTAATAGTATCAAAAACTATGGTGCATCTTACACTAAAATATAAAAAATTTAATTTTTAATTCTTAAAAGAAATATAATATTTCTTATTTTAATTTTTTTTTTTATTTAATTCTAATAAAATATTTTTCTACTTTATATTATTTTTTAGAACTTTAATTTCTATTTCATCTAATTCATGATTTGGATGTTGAATTGGTTTAGAAATTAATCTTTTAAGATTTATCCCCCTAATTTCTAATTCTAATAATTTATTATCAACTGAAGCATCTCTGAAATATTTTTTAACTCAATCTATTGCTTCAATTAATTTTTTATTTTTAATTTTAATCAAAATAACTTTAATAAAAAATTTTGAAATAAATAATTTTATTTCTATTATAATAAATTCTTCTATACTTATAAAAATAGGAAGAACCCCCTTTCATTTTTGATTCCCTAATATTGTAGAAGGTTTATCATGAATAAATAATTTTATTTTAATAACTTGACAAAAAATTACCCCAATAATTATTTTATCTTATTATTTAAATAATAACTTTATTATTATTATTATTATAAATATTGTAATTGGAGCTATTGGAGGATTAAATCAAACTTCATTACGTAAATTAATAGCTTTTTCATCTATTAATAACTTAGGATGAATACTTTCATCTATTATAATTAGTGAAACTTTATGATTTTTTTATATTTTTATATATTCATTTATAATTAGAATCATATGTTTTCTATTTTATATTTTAAATATATATTTTATTAATCAATTATTTATTAATAATATAAATTTTTTTATTAAAATTAATTTATTAATTAATTTTCTTTCTTTAGGTGGTTTACCACCTTTTATTGGATTTTTCCCTAAATGAATTATTATTAATTTTTTAATTAATAATAATATATATTTATTAACTTTTATTTTTATTATAATAAGTTTAATTATATTATTTTTTTATATTCGTATTAGATATTCTGCTTTAATATTTAATTATTTAAAAATAAAATGATTTAAAATTTTTATTAAAAATAATTATTTCTTATTAATTAATTTTTTTTCATTAATTTCTTTATTTGGTATAATTCTTAGAACATTTTTTTTTTATTAAGGTTTTAAGTTAAATTAAACTAATAATCTTCAAAATTATTTATAAAGAAATTATTCTTTAAGCCTTAATAGAAATCTTCTACTCCTTAAAATTTGCAATTTTATATCATTTATGAATATAAAGCTTAATTTTAATAAAAGAGAATTATTCTCGTGAATAAATTTACAATTTATCGCTTTAAACTCAGCCATTTTATTTTATTAGCGAAAATGACTTTATTCAACAAATCATAAAGATATTGGAACATTATATTTTATTTTTGGAATTTGAGCTGGTATAGTTGGAACTTCTTTAAGATTACTAATTCGAGCTGAATTAGGAACCCCTGGATCTTTAATTGGAGATGACCAAATTTATAATACTATTGTAACAGCTCATGCTTTTATTATAATTTTTTTTATAGTTATACCTATTATAATTGGAGGATTTGGTAATTGACTTGTTCCTTTAATATTAGGAGCTCCTGATATAGCATTCCCTCGAATAAATAATATAAGTTTCTGACTACTCCCCCTCTCATTAACTTTATTAATTTCAAGTAGAATTGTAGAAAATGGAGCAGGAACTGGATGAACAGTTTATCCCCCCCTTTCATCTAATATTGCTCATGGTGGTAGTTCTGTAGATTTAGCTATTTTTTCTCTTCATCTTGCTGGTATTTCTTCTATTTTAGGAGCTATTAATTTTATTACAACAATTATTAATATACGACTAAATAGTTTATCTTTTGATCAAATACCTTTATTTATTTGAGCTGTAGGAATTACTGCATTTTTATTATTATTATCTTTACCTGTATTAGCTGGAGCTATTACTATACTTTTAACAGATCGAAATCTTAATACATCTTTTTTTGATCCTGCTGGAGGAGGAGATCCAATTCTATATCAACATTTATTTTGATTTTTTGGACATCCAGAAGTTTATATTTTAATTTTACCGGGATTTGGAATAATTTCACATATTATTTCCCAAGAAAGAGGGAAAAAAGAAACATTTGGATGTTTAGGAATAATTTATGCAATATTAGCTATTGGTTTATTAGGATTTATTGTTTGAGCTCATCATATATTTACTGTGAGAATAGATATTGATACACGAGCCTATTTCACATCAGCAACTATAATTATTGCTGTTCCAACTGGAATTAAAATTTTTAGTTGATTAGCTACTTTCCATGGAACTCAAATTAATTATTCCCCCTCTATTTTATGAAGTTTAGGATTTGTATTTTTATTTACAGTAGGAGGATTAACAGGAGTAATTTTATCTAATTCATCAATTGATATTACTCTTTATGATACTTATTATGTAGTTGCTCATTTTCATTATGTTTTATCAATAGGAGCTGTATTTGCTATTTTAGGGGGGTTTATTCATTGATACCCATTATTTACAGGATTATCTTTAAATCCTTATCTTTTAAAAATTCAATTTTTTGTTATATTTATTGGAGTAAATTTAACTTTTTTTCCTCAACATTTTTTAGGATTAGCAGGTATACCTCGACGATACTCAGATTATCCTGATTCTTATATTTCATGAAATATTATTTCCTCTTTAGGATCTTATATTTCTTTATTAGCTATCATATTTATATTAATTATTGTATGAGAATCTTTAGTTAATCAACGTATTGCTTTATTTTCTTTAAATCTATCTTCTTCAATTGAATGATATCAAAATTTACCTCCAGCTGAACATTCATATAACGAATTACCTATTTTAAGAAATTTCTTCTAATATGGCAGATTATATGTAATGGATTTAAAACTCCATTTATAAAGGATTATCCTTTTTTTAGAAATTGCAACATGATCTAATCTTAATTTACAAAATGGAGCATCTCCTTTAATAGAACAAATTATTTTCTTCCATGATCATACTTTAGTTATTCTTATTATAATCACAATTTTAGTAGGATATTTAATAACAAGATTATTATTTAATAAATATATTAATCGATTTTTATTAGAAGGTCAAATAATTGAATTAATTTGAACTATTTTACCAGCAATTACTTTAATTTTTATTGCATTACCTTCATTACGTTTATTATATTTATTAGATGAATTAAATAATCCTTTAATTACTTTAAAATCTATTGGTCATCAATGATATTGAAGTTATGAATATTCAGATTTTTATAATATTGAATTTGACTCTTATATAATTCCTTCTAATGAACTTAATTCTAGAGATTTTCGTTTATTAGATGTTGATAATCGAATTATTTTACCAATAAATAATCAAATTCGAATTTTAGTTACTGGTACAGATGTAATTCATTCTTGAACAATTCCTTCACTAGGAGTAAAAGTAGATGCTAATCCTGGACGTCTAAATCAAACAAATTTTTTTATTAATCGTCCAGGTATTTTTTTTGGTCAATGTTCTGAAATTTGTGGAGCTAATCATAGTTTTATACCTATTGTAATTGAAAGAATTTCAATTAAAAATTTTATTAATTGAATTAATAATTATTCCTCATTAGATGACTGAAAGCAAGTACTGGTCTCTTAAACCATTTTATAGTAAATTAGCATTTACTTCTAATGAAATTTTATTTTAAGAATTAGTTAAATTATATAACATTAATATGTCAAATTTAAATTATTACTTAAGTAACATTCTTTTCTACCTCAAATAATACCTATTAATTGATTAATTTTCTTTCTTTTTACTAATTTACTTACTTTTTAATATTATAAATTATTATATTTTTGAAAAAAAAAAATTCTAATAAAAATAATTTAAATATTAAATTTAAAAATTTTAATTGAAAATGATAAGTAATTTATTTTCAATTTTTGATCCTTCAACTAATTTATTTAATATTTCATTTAATTGAATTAGAACAATCTTAGGAATTATATTTATTCCATATTCATTTTGATTAATTCCTAATCGTCATTTTTATTTATGAAATTTTATTTTATTAAAACTTCATAATGAATTTAAAACCTTATTAAAAAATAATTATTTTCAAGGATCAACTTTTATTTTTATTTCAATATTTTCATTTATTTTATTTAATAATTTCTTAGGATTATTCCCATATATTTTAACTAGAACAAGTCATTTAACTTTATCTTTATCTATTTCTTTACCTTTATGATTAAGATTTATAATTTATGGATGAATTAATAATTCTCAACATATATTTATTCATATAATTCCTCAAGGAACTCCTTCCATTTTAATACCATTCATAGTATTAATTGAAACAATTAGAAATATTATTCGTCCCGGAACTTTAGCTGTCCGTTTAACTGCTAATATAATTGCAGGTCATTTATTAATAACCTTATTAAGAGGAACAGGACCTAGTATACCTAATTATTTAATTTCTGTTTTAGTAATTATTCAAATTTTATTATTAATTTTAGAATCAGCAGTAGCAGTTATTCAATCTTATGTTATTGCAATTTTAAGAACTTTATATTCTAGAGAAGTAAATTAATGAAAACTTGTAACAGGTATAGTAAAATGATTCCATAATTTTAATATAAACTTATTAATCTTAGGTTATTTAATTATTATTATAACAATATATCAATGATGACGAGATATTTGTCGTGAAGGAACTTTACAAGGTAAACATACAATTTTAGTTACTAAAGGACTTCGATGAGGAATAATTTTATTTATTGTTTCTGAAATTTTTTTTTTATTTCTTTTTTTTGAGCATTTTTTCATAGAAGTCTTGCACCTAATATTGAAATAGGAGCTATTTGACCTTCAACTAGAATTATTCCTTTTAATCCATTTCAAATTCCTCTATTAAATACAATTATTTTAATTAGTTCAGGAGTTTCAGTAACTTGAGCTCATCATGCTATTATAGAAAATAATAACTCTCAAATAACTCAAGGACTACTTATTACCATTATTTTAGGAATTTATTTTACTATTCTTCAAGCATATGAATATTTAGAAGCACCTTTTACTATTGCTGATAGAGTTTATGGCTCAACATTTTTTATAGCAACAGGATTTCATGGATTACATGTAATTATTGGAACATTATTTCTTCTTATTTGTCTAATTCGTCATTTAAATAATCATTTTTCTAGTAATCATCATTTTGGATTTGAAGCAGCAGCTTGATATTGACATTTTGTAGATGTAGTTTGATTATTCCTCTATATTTCAATTTATTGATGAGGAAATTAATTATTTATATAATATATTTAGTATATTTGACTTCCAATCAAAAAGTTTAATAATTTCAATTAATATAAATAATTATTTTAATAATAAATATTTTCTTAATTATCATATTAATTTCTAATATTATAATATTTTTATCTATCATTTTATCAAAAAAAAACATTTTCAGATCGAGAAAAATGTTCTCCATTTGAATGTGGATTTGACCCTAAATCTTCAGCTCGAATACCTTTTTCATTACATTTCTTTTTAATTACTGTTATTTTTTTAATTTTTGATGTAGAAATTGCACTTATTTTCCCTATTATTCCCCTATTTAAACTAGTAAATTTTATTTTTTGAACAAAAATTAGATTCTTTTTTATTTTAATTTTACTAATAGGTTTATATCATGAATGAAATCAAAATATATTAAATTGAACAAATTAAATTAGGATTATAGTTTAAATAAAACATTTGATTTGCATTCAAAAAATATTATTATTTATAATTTATCTTAAATAAGAAGCAATTTTGCATTTAATTTCGACTTAAAAGAAAGAGTTAAAATAAACTCCTTATTTATTAATTGAAACCAAAAAGAGGTATATCACTGTTAATGATAATATTGAATTATATATTCCAATTAAATTAGAAATATAAAGATTAAAATTAAGCTGCTAACTTAATTTTTAGTGGTTAAATTCCATTAATATTTCTTATTTATATAGTTTAAATTAAAACTTTACATTTTCATTGTAAAAATAAAATATCTATTTTTATAAATATTTTAATAAAATTATATTTATTTAAAGATAATTATATCTCCTTAATATCTTCAATATTATGCTCTAAATTTATAAGCTATTTAAATTAATTATTAAATAATAATATAAATAAAATTATTATTATTCAAATAATAAATCTAAATAAATAAATTTTAAAATTATTTATTTGATAAATATTATAAAATCCTGAATACTTTTTTAAAATTTTAACTATCCCAAATCCTCTATATAATTCTCTTCACCCTAAATCAATATTTTTTAATAAATTTTGACCAAAATTTAAAAAATAATATCTTAAACCATATGTTGATAAATTAGGTATAAATCACATTAAGCATAAAAAATTTCTTAAATTATAAGTTATAATAAATTTATTAACAGAATAAATTCCCATATTTCTAACAAAATACCCTAAAAATCCCCCAATTAAACTAACATAAATAACTATTATTTTTAAATTAAAAGGCAAATAAATTATGAGGGTAGGTGTATAATAAAGGATAAAAGAGCTCCTAAATAAATTTTATATTTAAAATATAAATAAACAATATTTTATAATAATTTAAACACATTCTTGTTGTGTAGTCATCACTGAACAAGTACTCACGTTTGCAGCACATTTATGTAAGTCTTGCAAATTGTACACCACCTGCCAGCTTATTCTCTACATCATCAAATTTTCTTCAAAATCACGAAGCAATAATCACAATGTCTCAACTCGAGGAGATTGTTTCTGCACAGAAGAGCCTTGAGGACTGCTTCATTCGGAAGATGGCGGAACTTGAAGCTCAGATCCTGAATGCCGGACCTGCCAAGGACACGGTTGCAAGAGTTGCCGATGAGTTCCGCACGTTCAGGGAACTGATGTTTAAAATGCTTAGCCTGCTCCGAAGTCAGATTGGTGAGTGTGCTAGGCAGATCGATGGGATGGAGACCAGACATCGGCGCAAGGCTTTAATCTTCCAAGGCATTCCTGAAGTTGATGGCGAGGTTAGCAGTGAAGTCATCCTGGGTGTCGTTAACAAGATGTTGGCTCCCAAATCAGTCACTGCATCTTCTGTTAAGATCTGTCATCGACTCGGTGCGACCAGTAAGGATCACCATAGGCCTATTCTGGTGAGATTCTCGACATATGACGACAAATCTGCGGTCTGGAGAGCCAAGAAAAACTTGAAGGGTACGTCGATCTCAGTCAAGGAGTTCTTGACAAGGACCCGGCAGAGCATCTTTGGTAAAGCGCGGCTTCATTTTGGGATGCGATCTTGTTGGACGCAGGACGGTGTAGTTGTGGTGAAGGCCCCCGACGGGTGTAAACACAAGATCACCGTTCTCGACGAGCTAACTCCATTGCTGACCAAGTATCCGAAGGCGCAAGACCTGCAAAGCAAGAAACGTTAGATACGGTATTTTCATTTAATCGCTTTGACTTGTTTACATAAATACACACAGTAAGTTTTACTCACCATAACATTAGTTTCAGTTACTGTTTTTAACTTGATTATTATCACTTTCAATGTATTTCTTTGCTTCTTCATTTGTTTTTCAAATTTCCATTTCGACCCTTGTTGTTTTTGTTGCACTACTTTACTGTGTTTACCTACAAAAAGCTTATTTTCCGTAGTCTAACTAGTTTCTTAAAATCATCACTTGTCTTTTTTCTATAATTTCTATCACCGTCATTTTGTTTGCATTGTTGTCATTAATGTCAAATGTCAATTGATAAGTAATCGGATACGTTCATATTGTAAGGTGCGTTCCGAAATGTCCGTACGATATATAATTTTATGCAATCCTCGCATCGGAATTACATATTTTTTTTATCATATTTGTAATTTTAGTAAATTGTGATTGTTAGCTGGCGGGTGGTGCAGAAATGCTAACTCCGTACTCAGCTTGGGTGTGTATATATATATTTATTTTTTCGGTATTTTTATATCCAATTATTTATTTTAATGTCATCTGATAATGAATCCTTTTTCTCCGCCAATGATTCATCTGCCTCCTCTTCTTCGCATGATAGTTTTAGCTCTCTGACGGACACCCTTGGCGATCAATTGCGCCAAAGGTTCGATCCAAATTCTTGCCGGCTATTTAATGTTTGCCATATTAATGCTCAGAGTATTCCAAGTCACCATAGCGAACTGTATAATACTTTTTTTATGAACAACGTGCACGCTATCCTGATTTCCGAGACTTGGCTCAAACCGGAACTTCTGTCTACCACCTACTCTCTCCCTGGTTTCGTTCTTCTTCGGAATGATCGGATCGGTAGGAGAGGTGGTGGTGTAGCAATATACCTTCGTGCCGATTTTCCTTCCAAAATTCTTGTTTCTTCTTCTCCTAATGACTCGGCAGAGTTTCTTTTTATAGAGGTTTGTGTCAAGGGGGCTAAAGCCATTTTAGGTGTCGTCTATTGTCCTCCCACCCTCGACTATTTCACCGAATTCGAATCGGTACTTGAATCTTTGGGTTCAGAGTATGCTCATCACATCATCATGGGAGATTTTAATACCAATCTCCTTATCCCCAACTCCTCTCGGACCCGTAAACTCCTTCATCTTGTCCAGTCAGCTAGCCTACATGTATTGCCTCTCCAACCTACTCACCATAATAAAAACGGTGAGGACACTTGGCTTGACTTGATCCTCACCTCTAATCCTTCCTTAGTGTCCTCACATGGTCAACTTGATGCCCCTGGCTTTTCCCATCACGATCTCATTTTCCTGTCCTATATCCTTAAACCTCCTAAACCCAAACCCATGTTTCAGTTCAGGCGTGCCTTCGCTCGTATGAATGGTGAGCAACTTAAAAGGGATGCATTTGATATTGACTGGTCACCTTTACAGGAAGCTTCTACAGTTGACGACAAAGTTAATATCTTCAACAATGTTGTGACCAAGTTGTATGACACGCATGCTCCTGTCAGGAGAGTTAAGTTGAAGCGTCCTCCGGCACCTTGGATGAACAGTGAAATTCAAAAGGCTATGCGACAGAGGGACCGAGCGTTTCGGAAATTTAAGAAGAACCGCTCAGAGGACAATTGGGCTTTCTTTAAGACTGCTAGGAACAGGTGTAACCAGATGATACGCAACGCAAAACGCCGACACATACTTCACAATATCTCTTCTTCTTCTTCAGCTGATATTTGGAAATTCCTTAGAACTCTAGGTATCGGTAAACCTGCGCATTCAGACCTTCCAAACACAATTGGCTTGGACGAACTCAACTGCCATTTCTCCACGGTTCCTATGCTTGATAGTCTAACCAAGTGTCAAACGGTTAATTATCTAGCTGGTCTGACGCGTCCCAACATCACCCCTTTTGTTTTCACCCCAGTAGACTCGGAAGAGATCAAAAAGATTATCCTCTCTATTAAGTCTAAAGCTGTTGGCTGTGATAACATCAGTCGTCATATGATCCTGTCAGCTTTAGATCAACTTCTTCCTGCTATTTCCCATATCGTTAACTTTTCCCTATCCTCTTGTATGTTTCCTTCCTTGTGGCGTAAAGCTTATGTTCGGCCTCTACCTAAGGTTCCTAACCCCTCCCTTCCTGGTCACTTTCGCCCGATTTCCATTTTGCCATTCCTGTCCAAGGTGCTCGAGGCCTGTGTTCATAAACAGTTCTCCCAATTCGTTTACCAGAACTGCCTCATAAGCCCTTTCCAATCTGGTTTCAGGCCCGGGCACAGTACTGTAACAGCTCTCCTTAAAGTGACTGATGATATAAGGCGGGGAATGGAAGACACTAAAGTTACAACCTTAGTGTTAATTGACTTCTCCAACGCTTTTAATACCGTCAGTCACGAAATCCTCTTGTCTATCCTTTCAAATCTTATGGTCTCTTGTGAGGTACTGGAATGGTTTTCCTCTTATCTTCGGGGGCGACAGCAGTCAGTTCGCGCTGGAGACTCTGCATCAGGGTGGTGTGACCTTGCAGCTGGCGTCCCTCAAGGCGGTATCTTATCTCCTCTTTTGTTCTCAGTTTTTATAAACTTTATAACTACAAAGCTTCAGTGTGCGTATCATCTTTACGCTGACGATCTGCAGCTGTACTGTCGGTCAAGTGTGGACAGCATATCAGATGCGATTGAGGAGCTAAATCGGGATTTAGAAGTGATTAAAAACTGGTCTGATAGGTTTGGGGTGGCGGTTAATCCAACCAAGTGTCAGGCTATTATAGTCGGGAGTCCCCATAGTTTAAGAAAGTTGGATGGACTAGCCGTACCACCTGTAATCTTCAACAACACTGTGATTCCGTTTAGCTCTGAGGTCAAGGATCTTGGTCTGCATGTCGATGCTTGTCTTGATTGGCGGAAGCAGATCACAAGTGTCAGTCAAAAAGTCACTGGAACGTTACGATCTCTCTATCGTTTGAAGAATTTTCTCCCAGCTCACATAAAGGCAATGCTTGTACAGTCACTAATCTTTCCCATAATCGACTATGCTGATGTGTGCTACTATGACCTGAATGCAGATCTCCTCAATAAACTTGACCGACTTCTGAATAACTGCATTCGATTTGTCTTCAACCTACGCAAGTATGATCATATTTCTAAGCATCGTTTGCTTTTGAAGTGGTTACCCATTCGTCAGCGCAGAGCGCTTAGGGCCTTGACTACTCTATTCTCTTTTCTAGAAAAGCCTTCTTCCCCTCTTTATCTGATGTCTGAAATTAAATTTCTAAGCTCAGGGCACAACAAAAATCTCCGATCTACAAATAATCGTCTTCTACGATGTCCCTCACACCGCTCTGGGCTTATCCATTCCTCCTTTTTTGTCCAGGCGATATCACTCTGGAATGCGCTCCCTTTGGATGTCAGGATGGCGACTAGCCGATTTTCTTTTAAAGTGAAAACACGTGAGTACATTCGCAAGAAGTTGGCAGAATCACCACAACACTGATTGGTTGGATTTATATTTCTTTTCACGATTAAATTACTTATTTATATGTATGTATTTATTATTTTATTATTGTATTATTTGTTTCTTTCATTGTTTTTTAATTATCTTTAAGTTGCACCTACCGTGTTTGTTTCTGCACCACCCTAAGGTCGACTGGTAGAAAATGCCTATGGCATTAAGTCCGCCTTTGTACTTAGTATGTGCATAAAGTTTTTATAAATAAAAATAAATAAAATAAATAAATTATATAAGGATAAGAAAAAATTAATCATCTTAAAAATCTCCCTCTAATAATTCTTATAAATAATAAAACTATTATTCTTTTTAATATAACATAATCTTCATCATATAAATTATAAATTCTTATTAAATTATAATCATTTACTATTAAATATATTACTAAACGAAAAGTATAAAATATAGTTAATCCTGTAGAAAAATAATATAAAAAAAAAATTCTTAAATTTAAATTTCTAAATCTTACTAATTCTAAAATTAAATCCTTAGAATAAAATCCAGCTAAAAAAGGAATTCCACATAAAGCTATATTAGAAATATTTATACATAAAGAAGTTATTGGAATATATAATCTAATTCCCCCTATAAAACGAATATCTTGTATATCATTTATTATATGAATAATTACCCCAGCACATATAAATAATAAAGCTTTAAATATAGCATGAGTTAATAAATGAAAAAAAGCTAAATCAGGTAAACCCATTCTTAAAATTCTTATTATTAAACCTAATTGACTTAAAGTTGATAAAGCAATAATTTTTTTTAAATCGAATTCATAATTAGCAGAAATACCAGCTATAAATATTGTTAACCCAGATAATAATAATAATAACTTAAAAAAAAAAAAATCAAGTAATATTATATTAAATCGAATTAATAAATAAACTCCCGCAGTTACTAAAGTAGAAGAATGAACTAATGCGGATACTGGAGTAGGAGCTGCTATAGCAGCTGGTAACCATGAACTAAAAGGAATCTGAGCACTTTTTGTTATAGCTGCTATAATAATTAATCTTCCAATTATATTTATTTCTCAATCATTATTTATAAATTCTAAATAAAAAATATAATTTCATCTTCCATAATTTATTATTCAAGCAATTACTATTAAAATAAAAACATCCCCAATACGATTTCTTAAAGCCGTTAATATACCTGCATTATAAGATTTTAAATTTTGATAATAAATTACTAAACAATAAGAAACTAATCCTAAACCATCTCAACCTAATAAAATACTAATAATATTAGGACTAATAATCAATAATATTATTGAAAAAACAAATAATAAAACTAAAATAATAAATCGTATTAAATTTAATTCAGATCTTATATAACTTTTTCTATAATAAATAACTACAGAAGAAATTTAAAAAAAATAGATATAAAAATTGATATCGAATTAAAAGAAATAATCTCTCATTCTATCATAATAACTATATTATTTATAATAAAATAAATTATAAAAAAAAAATAATTATTCTTATTAAAAATAAGAAAACAAAAGAAATAAAACAAATTGAATATTTTATATTATTAATAATTTAAAATGAATTTTATTCATATTTTTGATACCACAAATCAATATTTTATATTTAAATTATTTAAATAAAATCAAATTATTCTATAATCAATTTTTAAAACTAAAATATTTAAAGGTAATCAATGTAATATTAATATTAAATACTCACGTGAAACCCCTATATAATAACTATAAATACCTGAATAATATTTCCCATGTTGAACAAATGAATATAAATATAATCTATAACCAGCTCTAAAAAAAGAAATTAATATTAATGAAAATATAGAAATTCAAGATCATCTCATTAATCTATTAATTAATCTAATTTCTCCTATTAAATTTAATCTAGGAGGAGCTGCTATATTAGAAGATATTAATAAAAATCATCATAATCTTATTGAAGGTATAAAATTTATTATCCCCTTATTAATATATAATCTCCGACTATGTAAACGTTCATATCTAATATTAGCTAAACAAAATATACCAGAAGAACATAATCCATGACCAATTATTAAAATATAAGAACCAATAAATCCTCAATAATTTATAATTATAATTCCTCTAATTACAATACTTATATGAGCAACAGAAGAATAAGCAATTAAAGATTTAATATCTACTTGACAAAAACATTTTAATCTAATATAAAATCCCCCAATTAAACTAATAATAATTCTTAAATAATTTAATTTTAAATTAATTTCTTGTAAAAAAAATTAATAAACGTAATAACCCATAACCTCCTAAATTTAATATAATCCCAGCTAAAATTATAGATCCTGAAACAGGAGCTTCAACATGAGCTTTAGGTAATCATAAATGAACAAAATATATAGGTATTTTTACTAAAAAAGCTAAAATCATCGAAAAATATAAAATATAAATATTTATATTAAAAAACTTTAAAAAATAAATTATTATGCAATATGTCTCATTAAATATATAAAAAATTCCTATTAATAAAGGTAATGATACAAATAAAGTATAAAATAATAAATATATGCCCGCTTGAATTCGCTCAGGTTGATACCCCCAACCAATAATTAATAATAAAGTAGGAATTAATCTACCTTCAAAAAATAAATAAAATATAAATATATTTATTGTTCTAAAAGTTAAATATAATATAATTAATAAAAAAAGAATATTAAATAAAAAAAAATTAATATAAAAATTCATCCTATTTAAATTTTCACTAGCCATAATTATTAAAATAGAAATTCAAATTCTTAATATAATTAAACCATAAGATATAATATCACATGATATCCTATATCTTATATTACAAAATAAATTTAATCTTATTCCTAAATTTATAAATATAAATATTATTATAAATAAAATTATTTGAACCATTCAAAATATATTTTTTATAAAACATAAAGGTATTATAAAAATTATTATAAATAAAAATTTTATCATTTTATTTTAAGTTTATTTTACATATATATATGTTACGGGTAAAGCTAGAAGGTGGAGTAAACCTAGGTTTACCCGGGTTAACTTAGTATTACCCAAGCTTCTTGGGTAAAGTCCGAATAATAAGTAAAATCAATTTTAATTCGGGGTTTACCCATGCTCACCTAGGTCTACCCAACTCTGGCTGGGTAATGTTAGGTGTTGCATAATTTTGGTGCCGTAATGCAGAGCTGCAATGGTGATTCCATGGAATTATAATACTCTCGAATGTCTACCCAACTCTGGCTGGGTAATGTTAAAAATTTACATAATTAATTAGTAAAATGAAAATCCAAGGACATTTTTAGGCGAACTTAATCGCTAGAAGAGCAAAATCCGTTCATTTGCAAGCTCTCGTAAGCTTTTTTTCGGTGATATATTTTAGATATCAATCAGTTTATCATGACACACAGAAACTGATTCCTTGAGAATATTTCCTCAGTAGTAAAAACTCCATTTCTTCTTAATTTATTTCTTGTAAAACTTGCCTTTCACCTTCTTTTGTATTTAAAACTTCTGTTTCTATTTCCTTTCCCATCTCCTTGTTCTGAAAGTGGTAATTCATAATTCCATGAAATCACCATTGCAGCTCTGCATTACGGCTCCAAAATTACGCAACACCTAACATTACCCAGCCAGAGTTGGGTAGACCTAGGTGAGCATGGGTAAACCCCGAATTAAAATTTATTTTACTTATTATTCGGACTTTACCCAAGAAGCTTGGGTAATACTAAGTTAACCCGGGTAAACCTAGGTTTACTCCACCTTCTAGCTTTACCCGTAACATATATATATATATACTTATAATAAATTAAATTTAAAAGATTTTAATGATCGAACAGATCAAAAATTTTAAACTTCTGCATTTAAATTTTATCTTAATCCAACATCGAGGTCGCAAACTCTTCTTTTTATATGAACTAAAAAAAAATTACGCTGTTATCCCTAAGGTAATTTTTTCTTATAATCAATATTACTGGATCAAAAATTCACTTATATATGTATTATTTTAAAAAAAGTTTTACTTATTTTTTTGTCACCCCAACAAAATAATTTCATAAATCTTAATTTTATTTATACAAATAATCCTAATTAACAAAATTATAAAACTCTATAGGGTCTTCTCGTCTTTTTAATTTATTTTAACTTTTTAATTAAAAAATTAAATTCTATATATAATTAAGAGACAGTTTATATTTCATCCAATCTTTCATACAAGTCATCAATTAAATGACTAATGATTATGCTACCTTTGTACAGTCAAATTACTACAGCCCTTTAATTTTTATCAGTGGGCAGATTAGACTTTAAATTATTTACAAAAAGACATGTTTTTGATAAACAAGTGAATATAAATATTTGCCGAATTCCTTTTAATTAATTTAATTTAAAATAATAATTTTTAATGTTCATATACTAATTTTATCATTATAACAAATTGTTTAAAATTATTTTTTTTTTATAATTTTTTTTTTTTAATTTTATTTTTAATGAAATTATTTATAATAAAATAAAAAATTTTAACAATATAAATTACAAAAACTTAAATTTAATTTTTATTAAATATTTATATAAATATAAATTAAAGCTTATCCCTTAAAATATAAAATTATTTATAAAATAAATTCACTAATTAATTCATTTTAATAAATAATAAAAAAAAAAATTTTTTCTAAAAAAACTAGATATATTTAAAAACGATTAACATTTCATTTCAAACTAATTATGAAAAATATTTATGCTACAATAACTTTATTAATTAGTTATCTCTTTTAAATTCGAGATTTTTTTCATTAATTTTTTTTTTAATAAACTCTGATACCCAAGATACATTAAATTAAAATTACTTACATTCAATTTATTTTTCACTTATTTCAAAATTCTTTCACAATACTAATTTATTATAAATTATTCAATTTTTTCTCTAAAAAAAATACTTTAACCCCCATGTATTTTTACTTAATTTTTTTTTATTATTTATTAATTTATTAATTTTCCCCCTCAAATTAATTAATTTTTAAAATCCTTTCAATGTAAATAAAATACTTTAAACTCAAGCTCTAATTTGTTCTTTCTAGAAACACTTTCCAGTACCTCTACTTTGTTACGACTTATTTCAACTTATTATTATATGAAAGCGACGGGCAATATGTACATATTTTAATATATAATCATTTTATTAAACTAATAAAATTACATTTAAATCCACTTTCAATTAATTTTTACAATAATTAATATTCATATAAATAAATTTATTGTAATCCATTAAAGTAGGAATCAATCTACCTTCAAAAAATAAATAAAATATAAATATATTTATTGTTCTAAAAGTTAAATATAATATAATTAATAAAAAAAGAATATTAAATAAAAAAAATTAATATAAAAATTCATCCTATTTAAATCTTCACTAGCCATAATTATTAAAATAGAAATTCAAATTCTTAATATAATTAGACCATAAGATATGATATCACATGATATTATATATTCTTAGAGGAAAATCCCTCTCAACCAAGTACGTCTGCGTGATGTCAGGTGGAAGGGATAGCGACACAAGAACGGAGCAGTGCCGTGCGGTACTTCACTTTTTGCATCGGCGCTCGGACGAGACGGTTGTGTGGTCGAGCTCTGAAGTGCTACCTGTTTGTTTTATTAGAGACCGTTAATTTTGATTTTGTTATTTGTGCTCATTTAGTGATTTTGCTAAATAATAATAAAATAGAGGTTAGGATTATTAGTGTTTTCTTTTTAAAAACTTAATTTAATAGGACGTTTGTAAGATCAGTGCGTGGGATCATTTACGCAACTTTGATCGTTCTCCATCCTCTTATTTTAAAAACCACGTGGTCGATCAATCTCTTTCTAGTAGCTTAGTGCTTTGTTCTTTTTGTAAATAGTTGCCGGTAGTAATAATGTCGAGTAGTGATTATTCTGGTGGTGAAACGCCACCTACACGTCGAAGTAGGAGTCGTGATAGTCGTAAACGAAGGCATGGTTCACATAAACGTCGCGACCGTCGTTCAAAACGACGCAATCCGTTTGTCACGATTTTTGATAAATTTTTGTAATTTTAATTGAAATAAAAATATTCAGCACTATTTTGTTATTTTTTTATAATTCAAATAATTTTTATTAGTATGTCTATTGACTCGGCTATCGACATCGTGGTCCCGCACTACCACCACTCGAGTCGCGTGACGTGGTGGGGAGAGTGGGGCGAGCCGGTACTTACCGGTGCCAAGAGAACTCACTTGGTTTTGAACCGTCGACTTGAACAGTTGTGCTTAAGGTTGCTGTTGTTATATATCTGTATTCTGTATTGAGTGATTAATAAAATATAGTGAATTGAAGTGAGTTGCTGTTTTATTTCACTTCAGAAGTGACACGGACCGGATTAAAAGGTATGTTTGAACATCCTTACTAATATTATAAATCGGAATGTGAGTTTGTTTGTTTGTATGTTTGTTTGTTAGGCTTTCACGCCGTAACTACTGAACCGTTTGCTTTGAAATTTTGCAGACGTAAAGTTAGAAGTCCGGATTAAATAATAGGCTACTTTTTATCCCGGAAAAAATGTGATGTTCCCGAGGGAAAACGAAAATATTGTTAGCTTCGTATGAAGCTGTCAGTATCAGTTTGGTGACATATGGCGCTGTGTGTCGTTTAAAACAAAGCTTAATGATACGATAAATTATCCCCGGAAATGAGGAATTCCCGAGGGATGACGTACAATTTGGTTTATCGCCTAAACTGATTTTTACATCTACTTATCCTGTGAACTTAGTAATGTTTTTAGGTAGCTAAGCAAAAACTTCTGTACTTTTTACCTACCCTTTATCCTGGTAAGTATAATAGACTGTTCCAGAAGGTTAACAACGTTTATGAATAATCAAAACAGGTTATAACATGCACATATTCCTATCCTTACTTCCTTATCCTTACTTATCCTTACTTAATATCATAAATCGGAATGTGAGTTTGTTTGTTTGTATGTTTGTTTGTTTGTTTGTTTGTTAGGCTTTCACGCCATAACTACTGAACCGTTTGCTTTGAAATTTTGCAGACGTAAAGTTAGAAGTCCGGATTGAATAATAGGTATGATAGACTGCTCCAGAAGGTTAACAACGTTTATGAATAATCAAATCAAGTTATAACATGCACATATAACAAATTTTAATACTGAAATATTTATAAGTCACCGAAATTACTAATCGGTCATCATCATCATCCTAGCGGTATTAGTCCCGGTTGCTAACCTTGGCTTTCACCTCGGTGCCCGGGGTCTGCTTTCTTGCTGAGACGCCTCCACTTCGCTCGGTCTTTCGCGTCCCTTGCCGTAAGCCCATTGGCACGCATATCGTCCCTTACGACGTCGATCCAACGCCTCTTAGGCCTTCCTTGTCTCCCGGGTCCCGGCGGAGGCGGCATGGCGTGGCATCTGTTACCCACGTAGTCTGCCGGTTTTCGTAAAACGTGGCCATACCAACGTAAGCGACCCTCCTGCAGTTTATCCGCTATGTCACGGACCTGAAGGCTGCCCCGGATGCGGGAGTTTTTAATGCGGTCTTTCCGCGAGACTCCAGACATCCAGCGCAGCATATTCATTTCCGTGACACGCAGGCTTTGCTTATGCCGCTCAAGTACAGGCCACGCTTCACTGCCATACAAAAGGACAGGCCTAATGATGGTCTTATAGACCTGTCCTTTGAGCCTAACCGGCATTTTGGGGTCACAGATAACCCCCGCCATCTCACGCCATTTCGCCCAGGCCGCCGAGATACGAGACTCGACGTCGCAATCGACGTCCACGGACTCGTGGAACACCGATCCCAAGTACCTGACCTGTTCCGTGCGCTCGACTGTGTCTTCGCCAATGCGAACAGGAGCAGCGTTTGTTGTGTTACAGGCCAAGTACTCGGTCTTCGCCGCATTAATCTTCAGACCGCCGTTTTCCAGCGATTCCTTCCATGCTGTCACACGTCGAACCAAGCGCCCACTGTCCGAGTCCGCCAGCGCGATGTCGTCTGCATACATGAGCAGCCATGGCGGCTGCTCATGTAAGTCCTTGATGTTAGAGGACAGCACGTCCAGCACCACGCTGAACAGAAACGGACTAAGGACCGAGTAACCCTTAGGGCAAAGATGGGGTCCATGGCGCCATGGCCTGGTCGAAACCCATATTGACATCCCGAGACGGTGCACTCCTGTCGGATCCGAGAGTCAATCACCCGCTCGAAGAGCTTCATGGTGTGGGACATAACCTTAATCCCACGGTAGTCGCCACACTCCTACACCGATCCCTTGCCGCCCACCGAAATTACTAATTGGTATAAGTAGGTATTTAGTATAAGACAAGTGGTCTTTACGCTAACTAATTCTTTATGTAAGCGATAGATGGCGCTGGGTATATTTTAAAACGTGGTAACGTTGTGTTTTTTAAGATATGTAAGTAGTGGTATGATATCTCGCGCCCTAACCTATAGCCGTATAGTATTTACCGTTTTGCTTTATCGTAGCTTAGCTTATTTTGATTCACCAGGTATAGTTTATTTAAAGGTAATTACGTCGCTTTGTTCGTCATTTAGATTTTTATAGTTTAGGACATTGAACTAACATTACTATAGGATTATACTTTAGTTTAGGTTTATAGTTTTTAGTTTACTTACTCATTATTTTATAATGCCTCGCAAACGTAAATCTAATTTGTCGAGGACCTCATCTCAAGCTCGGGCAATTTCAGCTCGGGCAATGAAAATTGCCCAGGACTCAAGAATCGTCTCTCCATGCTGGATTAAGAAGGCGCGTTTAAGCAGAGCGTCAGGCTGCTTTGAAAGCTGCTGAGCTACCATCTCAGCGCCAGCAAAGATTTGAGGAGCAAGCCGCTCGCCAAGCTTCTTTGAGGGCTTCCTAGATTTATATTCGTACTCACGTCCGTTTATCGCAACAGGCTCAACGTCAGACAGCACTAAGGGCGTTAGAGTCACCTCTTCAAACGCTGCTACGTTTGGAAGAGCAAGCTGAAAGACTAGCTATTTTGAGAGCTAATGAGACGTCTCTTCAAACGCAGCTACGTTTGGAAGAGCAAGCTGAAAGATTAGCTATTTTGAGAGCTAATGAGACGTCTCTTCAAACACTGCTACGTTTGGAAGAACAAGTTGAAAGACTAGCTATTTTGAGAGCTAATGAGACGTCTCTTCAAATGCAGCTGCAAAATTAAAAGTAGGGGTTCCGGTGAAGCTGATGCGTAATCTCGATGCCCCACGACTGTGTAATGGTACCAGGTTGCGTGTCACTCAGCTTGGACGGAATATTATTACCGCAACTATTTTGACTGGCGCAGCAAAAGGTGAAAGTGTACTCATTCCTCGGATCCCGATTATTCCAACAGGCCTCCCATTTCAATTTAAAAGACTTCAGTTTCCTATAAGGGTTTCATTTGCAATGACCATTAATAAAGCACAAGGCCAAACTCGTAAGGGTTGCTGGAGTACACCTGGAAAAACATTGTTTTTCGTATGGTCAGCTCTATGTAGCGTGTTCTCGGGTTTCCAGTGCTCAAAATCTGCATGTTTTTGCTCCCCAAAGTAAAACATATAATATAGTTTACCACTCAGTTTTGGTTTAACAACTTAACGGCCTAAACGCCTGAACGGATTTTGATAAAATTTGGTATGGAGGTAGTTTGAATCCTGGATAAGCAATGTTTTGCCGTGGTAGAACTTCTCATTTCCACGGGAAAATCTAAAAAGCGCGATATAAACGATTTCCACGCGGGCGAAGCCGCGGGCGAAAAGCTAGTTATCATATATTTTAACATTTATCGAGAAAATTTGTCTGTTGGGATGTTGTTTCAACGCCCACCACCGGTAATTTATGTATCATATAGATACGTATCATTAATCTATAAACTTTTTTTATTTAACGGACAAATAATCTCGATATACCTACAACATTTTTATTTTCTTGTTTTACTGATCACATCCACAATAAGCATCACATTACGATTGCGCAATATCCAAATATGACATACTAGCTTTTGCCCGCAACTTCGCCCGCGTACATAAAATATAGCCTATGTCACTCAGGAGTAAAGCAGCTTTCTATTGTTGCTAAAATTTTCCCAATCGGACCAGTAGTTCCAGAGATTACCCCCTACAAACAAAAAAACAAAAAAACAAACTTTACCTCTTTATTATATTAGTGTAGATTAGTGTAGATTATTTATATTAACATATGAAATATAAACCTAACCGGTAATTCATATCAACTAGTATGTCGCTACTATGCGGTTTAATGGTGACATGTCCACGGGCTGGGTGCGGTGGATTTGATCCGCCGTGCCGAGTTTGGGTGTATTAGTACCCACATTTATTTTATATATTTTTTATTATTAATATTATTATTAGTTTGGCAAAGGTATTTTTATCATAGCGCTGACCTTTAAATCTCTATCAAAAAAAAAAAAAATACAGGTTCTCATTGATTTTAAATGTTGTTGAGGTGGACTATGTATGTTCATCTGATCATGTTAGGGGATGGACTATGTATGTTCATCTGATCATGTTAGGGGATGGACTATGTGTGTTCATCCGATCATGTTAGGGGATGGACTATGTGTGTTCATCGGATTATGTTAGGGGATGGACTATGTATGTTCATCGGATTATGTTAGGGGATGGACTATGTATGTTCATCGGATTATGTTAGGGGATGGACTATGTGTGTTCATCGGATTATGTTAGGGGGTGGACTATGTGTGTTCATCGAATTATATTAGGGAATCAACTATGATCTATTCACTGGTGTATATATGTGTACGTTCTTACTAGCAAGTATGCTACCTAAGTGTGTGCCTCTATATACGGTTGGGAAGATAAACAAACAATTCATTACTCTTTACAAAAGTTTGTTGGGCTGGCAAAGAAATGGTTTGAGTCCTTGCAGACAGTCAAATACACTTGGGACGAGTGGCAGCTGAAATTACGCAAAGCATTTCCCAGTGAGGAAAATTTCGGGCGTCTTTTAGAAGAAATGTTGAGTCGTACGTCACGTAATGACGAGACCCTGCGTGAATATTTTTTATGACAAGTTGGGTTTGTTAAGTAGGTGCGAAATAAGTGGTAAAAAGGCTGTTGACTGCATTGTGTACGGCATCAGCGACCGATCCGTTAGGAATGGGGCACAAGCTCTTAATAGTACGGAACCCGAAGATTTACTCAATTACCTTTCCTCCCAAAAACCACAATCGGCTATGAGTAACTACAATAAACCGCGTGAACGCACGTTTCAAAAGCCTAACAACTCCGGGAATTCCAATACAAACGTTGTAAAATTGATCATAAAATGCAAACGTTGTAACCGGGTAGGGCATAATAATGACAAATGCAAGTTAGACCCTTTGACATCCACAAATCCTAATTCAAATGTTACTGAGGAAAGTTCTGAAAAAAAAAACTCTAAAAATCAATACGACTAATGATGCTAACAGTAAGTTCTTCAAAACCATCACGATAAATGACCACTCTCTGGAAGCGTATATAGACTTTGGGAGCGAATGTACTCTATTGCGTAAAACAGATGCGAAACAGTTGAAACTATCGCAAAACTATAACAATATTCCAATAGTAAGAGGATTTGGTCAATCTTCTGTAGTACCTTTGTATAAAGCTTTCGTTTCCGTGAAGGTAGATGATATCGAATCGACTATCGAAGTATTAGTGGTTGATAACGCGCACATGCAAACGTCTACAATTATTGGACAAAATTTCACAGAACAGTCATTCGTTACAGTTTTAAAAGATAGTAACAGCCTGACATTCTACCGAAGTCCTAATAAAAATCCTTTTGATAGTTACGGGGAAACACTAAAACTTTACGTTTCCAATGCGACTGATATTTCGAAAACCGGTGTTGTCCCTGTACACGTTGATCACGATTTTACCGGGGATATTTTTATTGAGGGCTATAGTGCAACCGAACCACGGAAAGAATACCGTTTGTTTCAAGGTGCTTACCATATTTCAGATGGTAAGGGTGTGGTGATTGTATCCAATTTGTCCGATAGCACTATAACTTTCGAAATGAACACTTTGATAGCCAGAGCAATTCCCTTTGTTGAACGAGACACTTTCCAGATCAATAAGATTGTAGAAAATATCGCTACGTTAGAACCCCTCGATAAAGCCGACATTAAGATTGGACCAGGGCTTGACATTAATCAAGCAGATGCACTTTATTCTTTGCTTCAGAAATACCAGGACTGATTCGCTACCAATTTGGGAGAGATAGGATGTGCGGTTGACGTGGAGATGAAAATAGATCTCATTGATAACAAACCGATTGTCTACCGACCCTATCGCTTATCTCATTCCGAACGGGAAAAGGTCAGAGAAACAGTTGATGAACTATTGCAAAACAATATCATTCAAGAATCAAAATCTGATTATGCTAGTCCAATTTTAATGGTCAAAAAGAAAACCGGTGAGCAGAGACTATGCGTAGATTTTAGGGCTTTAAATAATAAAACAATCAAGGACCGGTTCCCTCTTCCTCTCATTGAAGATCAAATATCTAATCTTAGCGGTAATGCTTACTTCACGACCCTCGATCTTGCATCTGGATATTATCAGATCCCAATGGCTCCTGATATCTCACTGCATTTGTCACGCCTGATGGGCATTACGAGTTTTTGAGAATGCCCTTTGGTCTCGCTAATGCGCCAGCCGTCTTCCAGAGGATGATTAACAAAATTCTCGGAAACAGAGCGATTTGAATATGCCTTGGCCTATTTGGATGACGTGTTGATACCATCAAAGGATGCGGATGAGATGTTTCAGAGACTAGAAGAAGTGCTTAAACTTTTTAGAGAATACGGATTAAATTTAAAGCTTTCCAAATGCTGTTTTTTTGATGTCACAGTTAGCTATCTGGGATATGAGATTACCCCACAGGGCATACAACCTGGAGAGGCCAAAGTATCTGCGGTTAGGGGATTTTCCACACCTAGCAATGTTCACGAAGTACGACAATTTCTCGGCTTGACTGGTTATTTTCGAAAATTTATTAAGGGTTATGAGGAAATCGCTCGACCGTTGACTTCTCTATTAAAGAAAGAGGCAAAATGGCAATGGTCTAAAATCGAGGACCAAGCATTTTCCCTTCTAAAGGAAAGTCTTGTCAGTCGTCCCGTTCTAGCCCTTTACGATCCAAAATTAGAGACCGAATTACATACAGACGCCACTTCTCTGGGCGTAGGAGGCATATTGATGCAATGGCAGAAAGAGTTGCGTGTTTTAAAACCAGTGGCGTATTTTAGTCGCCAAACAACACCAGAGGAGAGACATTTGCACTCCTACGAGCTAGAGACACTGGCCGTCGTGTGTTCTTTAAAAAAGTTTAGGGTTTACCTTTTGGGCATACCTTTCAAGATTTTTACAAATTGTGCTGCACTTGGAACGACTTTAACAAAGAGGGATTTAATTCCGCGGATAGCAAGGTGGTGGTTGCAAATAAGCGAATTTGATTTTAGTATAGAGTATCAACCAGGGGTACAAATGCAGCATGTGGACGCTCTTAGCCGAAATACCACTCTACCCGCGAACTCAGATGATCATTTATCCGTTAACATTTATTCTATAGAACAGGATAATTGGCTTCTAAGTTTACAAAAAGCAGACCCTGATATCTCGCGTATTTTGCAAATTCTAAAACCGGAAAACGACTTAGAGTGCCAGGATAGTCGCAAAAATGACGTTGTTAAAAACCACATTGTTTATAGGAAAATAGACGATCAATTACGCTTAGTTGTGCCACGAAGTGCGAGGTGGCAAGTATGCCGCGCTAATCATGACGAGATAGGGCATCATGGTTATTCTAAAACCCTAGAAAGGATAAGTAGCATTTACTGGTTCCCAAAATTAAAAAAATACGTAAAAAAATACGTTGCGGCTTGCTTAGAGTGTGCATACAATAAAGATACTGCGGCCAAACAAAAGTCTGGACATTTGTACCCAATTGAAAAAGTAAATGTACCTTTTCATACGGTCCACATGGATCATCTCGGGCCGTTTGTTCGCAGCAAAGATGGTAACACTCACATTTTGACCGTAGTTGATGCTTTCACGAAATACGTCCACCACCCACCACGCCAGTAAAAGACCTTAAAACAAAAACCACTACCAAAACCCTCAAAAAAATATTTTATGATTTCGGTATTCCGGCTAGGATAATATCTGACCGCGGTACTTCTTTCACGTCGACAGCCTTTAAAACCTTTTGTGAGGGACATGGTATTAAACATGTATTGAATGCAGTCGCTTGTCCCAGAGTCAATGGTCAAGCCGAAAGATTCAACCAGACTGTTCTTAATTCATTAGCGGCACAAAACTCTTTTGGTCACGAGCGCGACTGGGACAAGTGTCTTGGGAAGATTCAATGGGGCATTAATAACACAGTTAATGCCTCAACACAAAAAACGGCGACCGAGCTTTGTTTGGACTCAAAATGCGAGACAAAATGGCGAATAAACTTAATATCGAAGATCAATCCATGACTTCTAATTTACAAGACATTAGACAAGACATCGACTCTAACATACAAAGAGAGCAAGAAAAGATGAAACTAAGACATGATAAAAATAGACTTCCTGCTCCTAAGTATGAAGTTGATGACCTGGTAAAGATCTCGCGAAACAATTTTGCTAATGATGGGAAGAGCACAAAGCTTCTGTCAAAGTTCATTGGTCCCTATAAAGTCGTAGAGGTTCTGGAAAACGATAGATATAGGATAGCCGATGTTCCAGGCTTCAAGAGAACGGGCAAACCCTATAATACTGTGATAGCGGCAGACAGGATAAGACCCTGGATACGTGTGAAAGCTTTGGAGGTACATAATTCAGATAATAGCAGCTCTATCGAGCATAGTTATGACTATAACAGCAGCTGAATGTATACAGGGTCTAAATCGATTTAAATCGTAAACTATTATTTTTGGTGCCTATAGCATGTAATGTTTGATGTCTAGTTCTGTAATAACGTAACAAATATAAATTATTTACTGTATACTATCGATATATATATATATATATTTCTAATTGAATTTACATTATTTACTTTTTGGAATGTAATCGGTTTTCACTGTGTTTTAAATACTTAATTACTATTTACAACGCAATTTATTTTACGAATGTCATGATTTTTAATATAAATGCTGTATGTATGCTAAGCTATGAGTTGTACTTTTACAATTCATTTGTTTATTATTATTATTGTATTGTAGCAAGTAGATTTAAGAGTTAGTTAAGATATAATGCTGAATGTGACATAGGTGTATTAGAAAACTGTTAAACTGTAATTGTTAATAAGACGTGCGCCAGGAGTCGGCACGATGTCTGATGGCCGAATGTCATGATTTTTGATAAATTTTTATATAATTTTAATTGAAATAAAAATATTCAGCACTATTTTGTAATTTTTTTATAATTCAAATAATTTTTATTAGTATGTCTATTGACTCGGCTATCGACACCGTGGTCCCGCACTACCACCACTCGAGTCGCATGACGTGGTGGGGAGAGTGGGGCGAGCCGGTACTTACCGGTGCCGGGAGAACTCACTTAGTTTTGAACCGTCGACTTGAACAGTTGTGCTTAAGGTTGCTGTTGTTATATATCTGTATTCTGTATTGAGTGATTAATAAAATATAGTGAATTGAAGTGAGTTGCTGTTTTATTTCACGTTAGATAAGATTTTGCAAAGACTGAATGCACTTGAGGAGCGCCTGCCGGTAACGGCGACTAATTTGACCGCTCCGTCTCGTCCTTGCGTTAGAAGCAGCCCCTCATCCGTGGTCTTGGACGTCACCGAGGCTGCTGCTGGGGTTGGCGTGGCGACGCCCTCTACTAGCCGGCCGGCGGAAACGCCGCGTGATACCGGCAGCACGGCGGATGGGATTGTCGGTGCACTCTCTTCATTGTTACAAGTAAGATCTCATCTCAAGTGTGCATGATTTTGATGTGTGGGTGCGGAGGTAGACCGTGGCCGAAATTTGAACGGTTGGGATGATCATGAATGTTTTGGGCGTATTGGTGGTTGCCTACGTGGTGACGCCAAAACGTGGTTGAACCATTGGGTGACAAGCGAACGCTCGTGGTCGAATTTTAAAGCCGAGTTTCGATCGTTGTGTCCACGTGAAGTCGATATGGCAACTGTGCTGTATGACGTCATGAGTACAACGTCTAACAAGTTCACCACGTATGCAGAGTACGCACGAATGTCCCTACTGCGGTTAAATATCGTACGAGGGCTTTCGGATGAGCTCAAAACCGCCATAGTAGTTCGTGGCATCTCCGATCCTCAAGTGAAAGCTGCGGCTACCAACGCCAAACTGCAGCTGAAAGATTTGGTCGAATTTTTGTCCGTGTACGTTAAACCTAAGAACACGCAAAGTGGTACCGGTAATCCCATACGCTCGTTAGCCGCTGAAACGTTCAATTCTCGTAAACGCGAAGCGCCTAGGAGAGGACCGGTGACATGTTTCTCGTGTGGCAAACACGGTCACAAACAAGCCGATTGTTCAAAAAAATCAAAAGTTGATTCAGCCGCTTCTAATTCTAAATCTACCTCCTCTGAGACTTGTAAAAGGTACGAAGTCTAATTCAAAACCAGTCAAAATGATTTGCACCTATTGTAAGAAAACCGGTCATCTTGTTGATTGGTGTAATTTAAAGCAACGTATGGATTCTAAGTCCAATGATAAAAGTAGTAGTGACGTAAATTTTTGCTCCGCGTCGATTCCGGACGAAACAACGTAATGACGGCAATTATTCAAAAACTACCCGTAGATGTTTTAATTGATTCTGGGTCTGATATTTCACTAATTTCTAGATCGGTTTTAAAGCATTTTAGTTTTAATCAATTGCCAACCTATCGTAGATTGCGAGGTATCGGTAGTCAAGATATCGAGTCTATTTCTTTTGTTAAGACGATAATTGAGTTCCCTGAATTATCGTTAGAGGCTGATCTTTATGTAGTACCACCAGATTGCATTCAGGCACCTGTTTTGATAGGGACTGACATTTTAAATCGCGATGGTGTCACCTACATTAGGACGAGTGACTCTCAACGATTGATGGGAATTGATCAAGTGTATAAGGTGTCGTCTGTGGAGCTGGCCGACCAAGTGAAGACACCCTTAGTTGGTGATAACAAGAAACGTTTGTTATCTTTGATTGACGAGTTTTCTGGGATGTTCACTACTGGCACAGCGACCTCCACAGTAAACACTGGGAGCATGGAGATTAGGCTTAACAGTGACAGTCCGATAAGTTATCGACCGTACAAGCTTTCTGCAGACGAGAAGTTACGCGTTCGCGGCATAATTAGTGATCTTTTGAGTAAGGGCATTATACGAGAATCCCAATCAGACTATGCAAGTCCTATCATCCTCGTAAAGAAAAAGAGCGGGGAGGATAGGATGTGCGTAGACTATAGAGCCTTAAACGCTGTCACTGTTAAAGAGGGATTTCCATTGCCACTAATTGATGACCACATCTATAACAGACGGCGCGAAGCGTACTCGCTCCGTAAAAAATAAATATTCTCCGTCGTTTTAAGAGCAATATCGATTCAGTGTTCTACTAGAATTATAGTACATAAGCTAATAAAAATATTATCGACTTAATATCTACAAGTTATTAATTAAAAGTGAAGAAATAATCAATTTTTATTACACTCAACGGTCACAACAAAGGTGTCAGAAGTTCAAGCAGCAGTGAGTCACAACTTTGCAAGACCGCCCCTATTCGCTGATTGGTGGTGAGTCATACACACGACACGGCTCGACGCGCGACCATATATGGTCACAATCGCCCCACTTCGTTGGACATAGGTACAAGATACAGATTGTTAATTTCACCGCTTCAACATCAAGACTGAGTGGCTAAGTTAGCCTTGGAGCTACATCCTAGTGAACGAGACGCAGATTCGAAACTGGCTGCCAGCTGTTCTTTATGCATCTTTTATTTTTATTTTTGCTTATTTCTGCTTGCTTTTTGGTGTTGACTATTACTGAGAAACAATTGCTGAAAGAAAAGTTATTAGAATACATTTTTATTTTTTTCTTACATATAAAGATCATATACAATGGATCTTGAAATAGATAACATTACTGTCCGGAAACCAGGAAGGGCTTATTCAGTAGACGACATCTTCAACGTCGACCGAAGCAATAATTCCACATTAGTTGACACAACCATGATGAGCTTACCAAACACCTCGCTAAATGACAGTCACGAAATTGAGAATTACAAAACCACAATCAAAAGGCTCACCATGGAACTCGAAAGCGCTCACCAAGAGATTGACAACTTAAATAGTGAAAATTTTCGACTAAAAATGGATATCGGACAATACCAGAAAGCTATAGATACATACAAAAAGGTTAACATATTAGAAACAAAGTGCCTTACACCAAAGTCTGCACGTAAGAAGAATATTTTAAGAACTAGCTGTTTCTCTACACCGTCCAAGCTCATTCTTCCTCTCACAACGACACATCAGTCTGACATGGCCGTTGTAGCACAATCACCAAGCGAAGTCGGGAATGTATCATTCAATACAGCCGGCTCATTATGTAGCCTGGATGAGATAGACCCCACTCATCCACAATCTCCTCGTAAAGACAGAAAACGACGCTTTAATCGGTTTGATTGAAAAACAAAATTCCCACCAGAAGAGTGCAGATGATGACATAGCAACGGACTCCATAGATTTGTCTCAACCTCCGCAAAAGAGCATGGAAGAAGTTGCTCCAATTAGCGTAATGAACAATTGTAAAAGAATAATAATTTTCGGAGACCAACAGGCCTACGGTCTCAATAAAACTATGACTAATAGCAGATTACAAAATTGGAATAATAACTATAAAATTACGTCTTTCATCAAGTCCAATGCAACCAGTGCGCAGATTCTTAGCAGCTGCAATGACGACTTCATAAAGACACTCACCAGTGACGACATTATAGTTTTAGTGATAGGATCTAGTGACAGAGACCCGTATTCTTTGATAACTGAGTTGTGTAACGTCCTGTATAAACTGCGAAACAATACAGTGTTTATGACTAATGTACAATATAATCCGTATTTAAACGAAAATACAATTAACTATAACCTAGAATTAATTATTAGAAATTATAAAAATTGTAAATACCTAAAAATACACAATTTAGAATACTTAAATAGCATCAATGACAAGGTTATTAAAAGTCACCACCAGCGTTATTTATCACATTTATGTTTGAAACTTAACACAAATATTGACTACGAGAAGTATAAGACTGAGTTTCTTAATCGATTTAAAAATAAGCACGCTTTCCAAAACAAAACAAACATACATATGACACCGCGGAAAACTACACAAACCAAAATTACTGCCTTCTTTGAGAAAATAAAACAAGTCGGTAATGGTAAGAAAACTAGGTTTTTTCGCAATTAAATCAGAATACACTAAAATAACGATAATTCATCAGAATATTGCTGGGGTATTGAACAAACAAGAATTAGTAGAGGTGGCAATTTCAAATTTACAAAAAAAACTGGGTTCCGTCGATGTTATATGTCTAACTGAAACTTTCCTTAAAAGGGGCTACGAACAAAACCTTAGGCTTAATAATTATAAATTGGTATCTTTCTTCTCTCGAACTAACCAGCGACGGGGAGGTTCATGTATTTTATTAAAAAATAACCTACAATTTAGAGAAATAAAAAATCTACCTCTCCCCATTCCCTTTCAATTTGAATGCTGTGCGGTTGAAATAATTAAATTTAACTTAATTATAGTATGCATATATAGAACACCTACAGGTGATGCCTCAGTATTTTTAAATAATCTAGAACTTCTCATCAATAAATTATGTAAAAAAGGCAGTAAACCAATCATCATCTGTGGCGACTGGAATATTGATACACTGAAAACAAATAAAACTTCAAATGAGTTAAAGTCTATACTTACTAATAATAACTTAATAAACCACATAAAGCTGCCTACGAGACAAAACGCATGTTTGGACTTAATAGTAAGTAACATACATGACGCTAAGTCTGCAATTCACTATCTCGCACTTTCAGACCACGAAACAGCACAATCAATATCGGTGAACTTACAAACTGATTCACAAGTAAAAGATATCCAGAACTTTTGCTTTAAATATGTAAGAGAGCTCAGTGACGAAAATATAATTAAATTTAATAACTGCATCTCAAATCTATCTTTTTCCGAAGTTTACGAAATTCAAAATACAAATGACGCCTTCGATAGATTACACGACATAATAACCCTTTTCTATAATTTATGTTTCCCTATAGTTAAAATAAAAAATACGTGTAAACAAGTGAAAAATAGAGGTCTAACCAAGGGGATAAAAAGATGTTGCATAAAAAAACGAATATTATATTTAAAATACCATCTATACAAACACAATAAAAAACAAAACAAAAAAAATATATAACAACTACACTCGAATACTAAAAAAATGCATACACAAGGCTCAGCAGATTAATAGTTTAAACTATATTAATAAGGCCAAAAACACAAGCAAAGCGGCCTGGGACTTGATTAAAACAAACACAATTAATATGACAAGTAACTCTGAAGTTGACACCGTTAATGCTAACGGTAAACTCTATGACAATCCAAACGAAATATGTGACCTATTTAATGACTTTTATATATCCCAAACAAAGACGACTAAGTCCGCTCAAAATAACACGCAATATGACGTAAAAATAACGACTCCTCAAAATCCTAAAAGCATTTTCCTGACACCAGTACATGAATCAGACGTTTATAAAATAATTCACAGTCTAAAAAACACTAACTCGACTGGATATGACGACCTAAGCACTAAGGTGCTAAAAAAATGTGCAAGGAGTTTAGTGACCCCCTTAGCATATATTATAAACCTGTCTTTAACAGAAGGAGTATTCCCAACACGCCTGAAAAAATCAATTGTGAAACCTCTTTATAAGAAAGGTGGAAAAACGGACATGAGCAATTATCGTCCAATAACTAATCCCAATTCTATCCAAAATATTTGAAAAAGTTATGTGTATAAAAATAGAAAACTTTTTAACAGCATGTGATATTCTTAAAAAAGAACAATCTGGTTTTAGGAAAGGCAGTTCCACTGCTTTAGCATGTTTTACACTAGTAAAATATATAACAGAAGGTTTAAATAAAAAATCTAAGATAGGTTGCGTGTTCTTAGATATGACAAAAGCCTTTGACTTTGTCTGCCATAAAACGCTATTATCAAAGCTCGAGCATTATGAAATCAGCGGTAAGGCCAACGACTGGATCAAAAGTTACCTTTCTGAAAGAATCCAATGCGTGGAAGTAACAAAAACCCATCAAAATGTAAAAAATACCTATAGGTCGGAATATAAAGTAAATAATTATGGCACTCCACAGGGAGGAATCTTATCCCCACCGCTCTTTCTGGTTTACATCAACGATATTCTAGAGGCGATAGGCAAGGATTGCGTACTATTTGCTGATGACACGACTATAATGCTCAAGAGTGATACTGACAAAAATTTAGAAAATGAAATCATCCAGGCTTTGGAAAATGCTATCCATTGGCTTGACAAAAATAACTTAAAAATAAATATGACTAAAACAAACATTATACAATTCCAGACATACAATTCAAACATAAATAAACTTGACATTCATTATAATCATTCTCACTTGAAAACTGTTGATAATTGTGTTTATTTGGGTATTACGATAGACAAGCACTGCAATTGGAAGGCACATATAGATAAAATTATTACAAAAATTGATCGTTTCGTATATGTTTTAAAAAGAATTAGACAAACGGTAAACTGTGAAACTGCAATGCTGGCTTACCATGGCTATGTATCATCCGTACTTAGATACGGTATTATAATATGGGGTAACTCAGTAGACTTTGACAGAGTTTTTAGAGCTCAAAAAAATGTATTCGAGCGATTTGTGGAGCTCACTTTTTAGACAGCTGTAAGCCACTATTTCAAAAACTTAAATTCCTTCTTCTGCCATGTTTATATATTTTTGAAATATGTGTTTTTGTTAAGAAAAACTATAATTTATTTGAGACGAACACTGACAGGCCAAATAGCCGATCACGGCATAAGGACAGACTTCGACTGCCACCAACAAGGCTAAAATTATTTAAGAAAAATGTATACTGCATGTCGATTATTATTTACCATAATTTACCTAATAGTTTACAAGACTTACCGCTGACAATGTTTAAAAAAAAACTGTTTAATATGTTATTATTTAAACAATATTATAGTGTGAAAGACTATTTAGAAGACAAGTCAATAGAACCTGTAAATTGCTAGTGAGATTAATTAACATCACTGACTGTAAATATATTTGCACGCCATGCTGTGGCAGGATATGTGGAAACCTATATACTGTAACACCTTATGTACCATATTCTAGCAAATAAATGTTTTGATTGATTGATTGATAAATTGGGCAACTTCAAGTATTTTACCAGTCTTGACATGGCTATTGGCTTTCATCAAGTACCTATGAAAGACGATGCCTCTATTAGCAAAACTGCCTTTGTGACGCCTGAAGGGCATTATGAGTATTTGAAAATGCCCTATGGGCTGGCTAATGCCCCTGTCGTGTATCAGCGAATTATCACAAAGACACTTAAGCACCTTATTGACACTGGCCTGTAATCTCGTATAATTGAAATATGTATATTTGACATATGCGGTAAATCAATAAAATTTTGACAGTTCCTTTAATCAGTGACTTACGATTAGAATGTTATTGTGGAGTTATTGTTTTTAATTCGTTACAAAACAGCTCGTACCACAATTTTATTACGACACCACTGACCGCTCAATGATCAGCCCTTGTGAATTAACAGATTACGAACTTTTAGCAAAATGACAATGGAATCGTGTTGGAATGACAATATTTAGAAAATAGCAGACTTGGGCCCCAGATCTGATGGGAAAATGGTTCTTATTGAACGTAGAGACTTTACTTGTTATAGAAAATACCTAAACTACTGTACGTTTTCCTCCTCCTTCTTCTTTTTTAGAAGTCGGTTAAAAAATTAAGACAGTCTGCGGATATTGGTACACTAAAGACTGTTTATTATGCTCTATGCCAGTTAATACTTACATATTGCATCACTGTGTGGGGTGGGGCACCAAAGACTTATTTTCTGCAGGTGGAACGAGCACAGAGAGCTGTTCTCAAGGTCATCTTCAAACATTTTAGATTCTCAACCACATTGTTACACACACACACCACATTGTTCTACTTAGATTGTAAGGTTCTGACCGCTCTTTGTGCTCCAAGTCATCCTTCGCAAGCATAAAAGCGCTGAATTCAATGCAACTAATAGTCGTCGACCATATAATGTCTGTAGCACTCAATTCTCACATACTGCTACGGCCCAAAGACATTATAATGCTGTCGGAAGCCACTTGTACAACCTAATTAATAAACATTGCAACATATTTCCCCTCACAAAAAAATTATGTAAGGATAAATAATAATAATAATAATTTATTTATTGTTTACAAGGACCAGATTACACAGATGGATACAATAGGCACATGTATGAGTAAAACAAGAATCTAGTAAGCGGGTGAAGCACTGTACTCCTAAATAGGTTACAAAGCAACCTGAGCTTAGGAGAGACAGGACCGATCCCGATTATACAATATAAATATGAAGGTCTTATATGGCGCAAGATGTGCTACATTTTATAATTAGGTACATAATCCCAGTAACAATAATATGCATGCAGAAAAACAAAGAGAAATTAAAGACGAATCAGTAAATTTCTTGTGTGGGTATGTGTGTGTGTGTGTAGTGTGTATGTGTGATCGTATGTGTGTATGTGATGGTGTGTGTGTTTGAATGGTGTGTGCGTGTGTGTGTCACGGTAGAAAAGATTCTGTTTCTTTGTACGTTTTGTTTAATAGAAAAGAGCGGACTGCTGACTTACATTCATGGTCAGGTAAAGAGTAAATTGGAATATTTGCATTAATTTTGTTGTACAAGTAGGGACCAAGGTAAAAGAAATTTTTTTTTGTAAAAGAGTAACGGGTCTGTGGAAGGGTTTTTTTTTTTTTTTTTTTTTTATGGTAGGTGAAAATCATCCAATGACGAAACCCGCTCTTGGGTGGAGCGGGAGACTAGTGTCAGACTCTTACTGACTAAAAAACCTACCCCGTACCTTCCTTGCCCTATTCCTGGAGTCGAGGTAACAGTTTCCCACTTCCCTCTAGACTCCGGGAGGCTTCGACCCTGAAGGGCCCCTGCAGTTTGCTGACAACTCCTTGAGGCGCGCGGGAACGGTGCGCGCCGTTGACGACTAGGACTCGGTCTTACAGACGACCGGACGGCGAGCTACCCATTGCTCACCGTCCGCGAGCCAGTGTCTACGGTGGCCGGATATCGGCAGGATCGCGGCGGCGACGGCTACGGCGAGTACGCCGTTGCCTTTGCCTTATGCGGTCGGCCTCCTCCTTTACGAGCATTACTGCTTCGCAGAAGGAGGCGACCGCCTGCCATTCCTCTTCGCTGCGGACCATGGCCTGAACCAGGGCCCGGCGCGAGAGGTCGCCGCCGCCGATCACCCCCACGAGGACACGGCGATGCTCTTCCCAAGCAGGGCACACCTCCACCGTGTGCTCCACCGTGTCCTCCGGGCTCGCCTCACAGTGGCGACACCCGGAGTCTGTGGAAGGGTACAAATTAGATCTTTACGACGCTTGTTAAGTGTAACAAAGGGAGTTAAATGATGTTGAAGCAAGATCGTTTGGAACATAATCAGTTGCCGTACGTTCAAAACATTGCAATCCTTATATAACTGAGTGGTGGAAAATAATATTGGTCGAAAAGTTGCAACCTTTAATACTGCTCTGTGTGCAATCTCTAAAGGAAGCAATGTGGTTTTGGAGGCCCCACCCCAGCAAATAATTCCGTAAGATATAACTGACTGACAAAGTGCGTAGTAGACAGTGCGAATAATAAATTGGTTAGCTACAAGTCTAAGTGTTTTAAAAATGTATATCAACTTACGCACTCTGCTCGTTAATGCTTCCACATGGTGTTTAAAGTTTAGAGTACTGTCTAAAACTATGCCCAAGTATCTAATATTATTTACCGACTCTATTTATTTTGCCTAATTTGTGTGTGACATGTGTGAGCTTTGAGCGTTATACAACTTTTGGGCTGGGACGTTGAGCTAATAGAAAAGGTAACAAATTTACTTTTGCTTGTATTTAGTGTTAGAGTGTGAGCCGTAAGCCAGTCAAGAGTGGAGTTAAGACCCTTTTGCGCCACAAATTGAAGTTCAGACCAGGAGTCTGCGTAAAAAGTTATAGCAGTGTCGTCGGCATAAGTAACAATATTAGAATTTGGAATATTTAAATTGTAGAGGTCGTTGATAAAAACAAGAAATAATGTAGGCCCAAGAATACTCCCTTGCGGCACCCCATACTCAATAGCAAGCTCGTCACTAACGTGGTTCCCTATTTTAACCACTTGTGTTCGACCTGTGAGGTAACTTTTGAAAAATGTTAGTTGTGAGCCTCTGACACCTATATTTTCGAGTTTTTGTAAAAGGGTATTGGTGGGAACGGTGTCAAACGCTTTCGCGAGATCCAAAAACACTGTTAAAATTTTTTTATTGTTATTATAGATAAAGTCTGCAACTGGCTCTTAACTCTAAATTATGAAGAGACGGAAAGGCTAATTAAGATAAAACTATGATATAAATCTTTATTAACTATTCACATACACTAGCACTCACATACATACACAAACACACACATACACAAATACATACATACATAAATGTCATGCTGAGGCTTTTATTTTATTTTGTTTTTATTTAATTTAAAGTATTGCTCCACTAAATCCACGTCTTCCTACTATTATAATCATATAACTCTGTGCAAATCATGAGAGAGAACTGGTACCCATAACACAAGTTCAATCTTACCTTGGGTACCAGAGCTCATTGTACTACTTACAATTTATGAGTTATATTAAATTTAATAGATTATATTACTAGCATGTAAGTGGAACTGTACAATTTATTTGGATATAAATATTATTATTATTATTATTACAATGGAACGCGAAATATCTTACTAATCTTACTATTACTTACTACATTGATTCTTTGTACTTTGTTGTGAACGGACGTATCGAAGAATTATAAAATATATAAAAACCCGCTGAATCGTGACCTGGTTTTACCTACTGGCCGGATAATTCTGTGAAACGTAGGCATAATATTTACTAGTTGTGTTACGTAACGAAATAAAATGTGTAAAGTGTTACCGGGTCAATAACTGTGTCACAATGGCAAGCAGCCCCTTCAGCCGGGGTAACCGATGTGCTCGGAGTCCACCTTCTACACCCGTGCCCACAGCTGCACCCCAAACCGAGCCCGCACTCTCATCTCACTCTCAGACATCAGCCCAAAAAAACGAGGTGGAGGTCATTTCAACGCCGGAAATACAAAATTGGATGACGGCTATTGAAAAATGTCTAGGCGAAGTTTGCACTATTGCATCAGAGGGCAAATTAAATGCAGATTAAAAAATGCGCATAAGTGCTTTATGCCGAAACATTGGACACGGCACATCACAGATGGTGGTCCAGTACCAATCCGTAAAGATGAGAGCAGTCATGGCCAGCTCTATGGTACAAAGACTTTAAGAGCAAATTGAGCGAATTGATTGATTGATCTGTCGCATCAATTGCAAGATTTTAAAATGACAGTTGGGACATCAACTAAGCAAAATACGGGATCTTCTTTTGCGGATATGGTAAAGAAAGGTACCAACAAATTTATCCAGCCCTTAAATTTAAGCTCAGTGGCCATATATCCCAAAGACAAACTTAAGTCCAGCGAGGAGACAAAGTCACTTGTACAAAAAATTATATGCCCAGAACAGATGAAACTGCAAGTAAGAGGACTACGGAAGACAAAAAATGGCGGTGTCATCATCAGCACTGAAACCAAGGACGACATTGAGAAGGTAAAGAAATCGATGCAGTCAACAAATTCAGGCCTTACAGTCGACGAACCTCAAATAAGAAAACCTAGAGTCGTAATTATCGGCGTGCCCTCATCCATGCAAGAGAAAGAAGTTTTTACTTGTTTGTTCAACCAAAATCTAGCCGAAAAACTTCAGGATTGCAGCCTCGAGACGTTTTTGACCTCCATTAAGCTGAGCCACAAGTCAGGTAAGAAGGATGCTGATACCTGTAACTTTATAATAGAAGTACCTGCACAGATACGTAAAGCACTCATATGTAAAGACAGAGTTTTTGTTAATTGGTCTTCCTGCCCTGTAAGAGATTTTACCCTAGACACGTTGTTATAAATGTCAGCAATACGGACATGCGGCAAAATCATGCGACCTACACGTGTGGCTACTGTGGTGAATTAGGTCATTCCATCAAAGAATGCACTAAGAAAGCGGAGGACCTGAACCAAAATGCGCAACTTGCTTGCATTTAAAAAAACCAAGCAATCATAAGACAGGTGCCGCGGACTGTCCGGCGAAAATTATGGCAGAACATAGGTACATAAACTCTATTGATTATGGAGGCGCCTAGGAGCGCCGTAAATTACGATTCTTATTGGCCTTTTTTGTTAGTTTTATAATATTATAATATGATTAATAATGTAATTAGTGACATAGATAATTTCTCTGTATCGCAATCGGAAGTTTGTGTCGTTGAACATTGCAAACAATATCTCTCCTCTTACACTAGTCCATTAACCATATTATCCCAAAACATTCGAAGTGTTTTTAAGAATTTCGATAATTTTAGTATTTTTCTTAAACGTCTAGACATAAATTGTGACATAATTGTACTAACTGAATGTTGGCTTGCTAAACAATATAACATTCCACAAATCCCAGGATATTGTATGTATAAAAGTCACTCAACTTCCAATCAGAACGATGGGGTGATAGTTTACGCAAGCGATCATCTAAATGCGTCAATTGTGGAACCAAAAATGCACGACTGTAGCAGATTGTTGATTAAAATCGGAGCAGAATTTGCAATATTAGCTGTGTATCGACCCCCCTCTTTTACGAATTTAAACAATTTCACCAACTCTCTCAACGACACCTTGCAAAACCTATCATCCTTCAAAAACGTAATTTTAACTGGTGATATTAATATCAATATCCTTCCTGGAAGTGCAGACGCCTCAGCTGAGGAATATCTGAATCTATGCGCGTTCCAAGGCTTGCTACCCGCTCACACGCTTCCTACTCATCAAAGTGGCTCCTGCTTGGATCATATTATGATGCTCAAGGCTAATTTCCCTGCACTTACCCTTGTAACTAATTTAACAATAACCGATCACAGTGCTAACCTACTTATTCTTAATTGTAAATTGCCTAATGTTGCCTCTCGTACAGTATCTAAATTAAATTTACATAAACTTGAAGAAGATTTACGCGATATTGATTTTGACCCAGTCTACAATTCCGCTGATCCGCAGTTTTGTATGTTATATGTAATTAAAAAGGTGCAACATGCAATTCAGAAGAACACAGTCACATCTCGGTTAAATAACAAATTCTGCAACATAAAGCCATGGATCACGGCTGATCTAGGGTATGGCACGATGGCCTTTTGTCTAAGCTTCCAGCGTACGGCATTTCTCCTGGTCTGATAAACTGGGTAAAAGACTTCCTGAGCGAACGGTCACTCCGAGTTGTTGTCGATGGATGCTCATCAGAGCCTATGACGACTAATGCCGGTGTTCCTCAGGGGTCTGTTCTCTCTGCAACTCTATTCCTGCTCCACATTAACGATCTGCTAGTGCCTGGTATCTTTGGGTATGCAGATGATAGCACAGTTGTAGAGAGATACCTGCCCAGTGCTCGGGCTAGTAAGGAGCTAATCCAGTCTGAAAGGGAGGCTATGGTAGAGCGTACGAATGTCTCACTTCAGGCAGTTTCCAAGTGGGGCGAAGCTAACCTGGTAACATTCAACGCCACCAAAACACAGGCGTGTGTATTCACCGCCAAAAGGAGCCCGTTCACCTTGGCTCCTGCTTTTCGGGATGTATCCCTGGAGTGCACCGACCGCCTTCAGCTCTTGGGAATGGACATTGCTTCAGATCTCAACTTTGGGCGGTTCATTGAGTCCAAAGCCAAGGTAGCTGCTAGAAAACTCGGCGTTCTTGCAAAAGTCCGACGGTACTTCACACCGAGTCAGCTTCTAATGTTGTACAAAGCTCAGGTCCGATCGTGTGTGGAGTACTGCAGCCACATATGGGCTGGCGCTGCAAAATGCCACCTAGCGGCTTTGGATTCAGTGGAAAGGCGTGCAAAGAGGCTGATTGGTGATCCAGATTTGGTTGGATCCAGTCTTCAAAGTCTCGAGCACAGGCGCAGAGTAGCCAGCCTTGCGGTTTTCTACAGGATGCATTTTGGAGAGTGTGCGCAGGAATTGCATGATTTGATTCCGCCATCCCAATTTCACCTTCGGACATCCCGGCGTACGGCAAGTATCCACCCTTACGTTGTTGAGACACCTGCGGCCCGGACTAAGCGTTTTGCCTCGTCATTTATACCGCGTACATCGAGGGATTGGAACAGTTTACCGACTGCAGTCTTTCCGTCCGAATATAATTTGGGTGTCTTCAAGGCTAGAGTGAATAGGCTCTTAATAAACTAGTGCGCCTTACCATCAACGATTGCATCACTGCTTACCATCAGGTGGGATCGCAGTCAAGCACTAGTTTATTGCAAGTTAAAAAAAAAAAAAAAATCTCATACGTTGTATGAAACATAGAGATAAACTGCATATGAAATCTAAAGCTAATCCGAATAATTTAATATTGCAAGTATCATATAAGCGATATCGTAACTTTTGTAACGACCTCCTAAAAAAGTAAAACGCAATTACGATAACACTGCACTAAAAGAGGCTGGTACAGATAACAAAAAGATCTGGAAAATTATTAAAAATGTGACGTATTATTATTCAAAACAAAATCAGTCTTCTTCAGGTTTATTACAAGCACATTCATCACAGTTAACATCTGTAAATATTGTAAATAATTTTTTTGTTAATGTGGGCAAGTGTCTAGCTGAAAAAATTCAGGGACAACCGCAGCACCTAACAAGTTCATTATTTTCATCTAGCACTAGCTTATCATCATTTGTGTTACTGGATACTGACGAAGCGGAAGTGGAAAGGATTATTATGGGCCTTAAAGTCGACTGAGCAGTTGGCTGGGATAACATCCTTAATCCTTAATCCTTAATCCTTAATCCTTAATATCCTTAATTCCTTAATATCCTTATCCTTAATTCCTTAATCCTTAATCCTTAATCCTTATCCTTAATCCTTAATCCTTAATAATATTATAAATCGGAATGTGAGTATGTTTGTTTGTTTGTTTGTTTGTTTGTTAGGCTTTCACGCCGGAACTACTGAACCGTTTGCTTTGAAATTTTGCAGACGTAAAGTTAAGAGTCCGGATTAAATAATAGGCTACTTTTTATCCCGAAAAAATGTGGTGTTCCCGAGGGAAAACGAAAATATTGTTAGCTTCGTATGAAGCTGTCAGTATCAGTTTGGTGACACATGGCGCTGTGTGTCGTTTAAAACAAAGCTTATCCTTACTAATCCTTACTTCCTTACTTCCTTACTAATATTATAAATCGGAATGTGAGTATGTTTGTTTGTTTGTTTGTTTGTTTGTTAGGCTTTCACGCCGGAACTACTGAACCGTTTGCTTTGAAATTTTGCAGACGTAAATCCTTACTAATATTATAAATCGGAATGTGAGTATGTTTGTTTGTTTGTTTGTTAGGCTTTCACGCCGGAACTACTGAACCGTTTGCTTTGAAATTTTGCAGACGTAAAGTTAGAAGTCCGGATTAAATAATAGGCTACTTTTTATCCCGAAAAAATGTGGTGTTCCCGAGGGAAAACGAAAATATTGTTAGCTTCGTATGAAGCTGTCAGTATCAGTTTGGTGACACATGGCGCTGTGTGTCGTTTAAAACAAAGCTTATCCTTACTAATCCTTACTTCCTTACTATATATAATATATATATATATAATATTATATAATATATAATATATATATATATATATATTATATATTTATATTATATATATTATATATAATATTATAAATCGGAATGTGAGTATGTTTGTTTGTTTGTTTGTTTGTTTGTTTGTTAGGCTTTCACGCCGGAACTACTGAACCGTTTGCTTTGAAATTTTGCAGACGTAAAGTTAGAAGTCCGGATTAAATAATAGGCTACTTTTTATCCCGAAAAAATGTGGTGTTCCCGAGGGAAAACGAAAATATTGTTAGCTTCGTATGAAGCTGTCAGTATCAGTTTGGTGACACATGGCGCTGTGTGTCGTTTAAAACAAAGCTTATCCTTACTAATCCTTACTTCCTTACTATATATAATATATAAATATATATTATTATATAATATATATATATATTATATTTATATTATATATATTATATATATTATATATATATATATATATAATATTATAAATCGGAATGTGAGTATGTTTGTTTGTTTGTTTGTTTGTTTGTTAGGCTTTCACGCCGGAACTACTGAACCGTTTGCTTTGAAATTTTGCAGACGTAAAGTTAGAAGTCCGGATTAAATAATAGGCTACTTTTTATCCCGAAAAAATGTGGTGTTCCCGAGGGAAAACGAAAATATTGTTAGCTTCGTATGAAGCTGTCAGTATCAGTTTGGTGACACATGGCGCTGTGTGTCGTTTAAAACAAAGCTTATCCTTACTAATCCTTACTTCCTTACTATATATAATATATATATATAATATTATATAATATATAATATATATATATATATATATTATATATAATATTATAAATCGGAATGTGAGATTGTTTGTTTGTTTGTTTGTTAGGCTTTCACGCCGGAACTACTGAACCGTTTTCTTTGAAATTTTGCAGACGTAAAGTTAGAAGTCCGGATTAAATAATAGGCTACTTTTTATCCCGAAAAAATGTGGTGTTCCCGAGGGAAAACGAAAATATTGTTAGCTTCGTATGAAGCTATCAGTATCAGTTTGGTGACACATGGCGCTGTGTGTCGTTTAAAACAAAGCTTAATGATACGATAAATTATCCCCGGAAATGACGAATTCCCGAGGGATGACGTACAATTTGGTTTATCGCCTAAACTGATTTTTACATCTGCTTATCCTGTGAAGTTAGTAATGTTTTTACGTAGCTAAGCAAGAACTTCTGTACTTTTTTACCTACCCTTTATCCGGGTAAGTATAATAGACTGTTCCAGAAGGTTAACAAAGTTTATGAATGATAAAAACAGGTTATAACATGCACATATTCCTATGCTTACTATATTTACTTCCTTAATCTTACTAATATTATAAATCGGAATGTGAGTTTGTTTGTTTGTATGTTTGTTAGGCTTTCACGCCGTAACTACTGAACCGTTTGCTTTGAAATTTTGCAGACGTAAAGTTAGAAGTCCGGATTAAATAATAGGTATGATAGACTGTTCCAGGAGGTTAACAACGTTTATGAATAATCAAAACAGATTATAACATGTACATATAACAAATACTGAAATATTTATAAGTCACCGAAATTACTAATTGGTAAATAAGTAGGTATTTAGTATAAGTGGTCTTTACGCTAACTAATTCTTTATGTAAGCGATAGATGGCGCTGGGTGTATTTTAAAACGTGGTAACGTTGTGTTTTTTAAGATATAGTAGTGGTATGATATCTCGCGTCCTAACCTATAGCCGTATAGTATTTACCGTTTTGTTTTATCATAGCTTAGCTTAATTCGATTCACCAGGTATAGAAAGGTAATTACGTCGCTTTGTTCGTCATTTAGATTAGTTTACTTACTCATTATTTCATAATGCCTCGCAAACGTAAATCTAATTTGTCGAGCACCTCATCTCAAGCTCGGGCAATGAAAATTGCCCGATCTCAAGAATCGTCTCTCCATGCTGGATTAAGAAGGCGCGATCAAGCAGAGTGTCAGGCTGCTTTGAGAGCTGCTGAGCTACCATCTCAGCGCCAGCAAAGATTTGAGGAGTAAGCTGCTCGCCAAGCTTCTTTGAGGCCTTCTGAGAATGATATTCGTACTCAAGTCCGTTTTTCGCAACAGGCTCATTGTCAGACAGCACTAAGGGCGTTAGAGTCACCTCTTCAAACGCAGCTACGTTTGGAAGAGCAAGCTGAAAGACAAGCTATTTTGAGAGCTAATGAGACGCCTCTTCAAACGCAGCTACGTTTGGAAGAGCAAGCCGAAAGACTAGCTATTTTAAAAGCTAATGAGTCGTCTCTTCAAACACAGCTACGTTTAGAAGAACAAGCTAAAAGACAAGCTATTTTGAGAGCTAATGAGACGTCTCTTCAAACGCAGCTGCAAAATTAAAAGTAGGGGTTCCGGTGATGCTGATGCGTAATCTCGATGCCCCACGACTGTGTAATGGTACCAGGTTTCGTGTCACTCAGCTTGGACGGAATATTATTACCGCAACTATTTTGACTGGCGCAGCAAAAGGTGAAAGTGTACTCATTCCTCAGATCCCGATTATTCCAACAGGCCTCCCATTTCAATTTAAAAGACTTCAGTTTCCTATAAGGGTTTCTTTGCAATGATCATTAATAAAGCACAAGGCCAAACTCTAAGGGTTGCTGGAGTACACCTGAAAAAACATTGTTTTTCGCATGGTCAGCTCTATGTAGCGTGTTCTCGGGTTTCCAATGCCCAAAGTCTGTATGTTTTTACTCCCCAAAGTAAAACATATAATATAGTTTTACCACTCAGATTTGGTTTAACAACTTAACGGCCTAAACGCGTGAACGGATTTTGATAAAATTTTGTATGTAGGTAGTTTAAGTCCTGGATAAGCAATGTTTTGTCGTGGTAGAACTTCTCATTCCCACGGGAAAATCTAAAAAACGCGATATAACCGATTTCCACGCGGGCGAAGCCGCGGGCGAAAAGCTAGTATCTAATAAAATTATTAAGCAATTCAAAGACCTTTTAGTACCACCGTTAACTTACATTTTCAATAAATGTATGACTACAGGTGTGTTCCCCAAGTGCTTAAAAAAAGCTGTTGTTGTCCCAGTTTACAAATCAGGTATATAGTAATAATTAGTCACTTGGTCTTTACTAGACCAAGTGACTAATTATAGACCTATTTCCTTACTGCCTTCTGTGTCTAAAATATTAGAAAAGATTATAAACAATAGGCTTTATAAATATTTGGAGGACCAATCTATTCTTTCTAGGCGGCAGTTTGGATTTAGACCTAAAATGTTTACAGATAATGCTGTACACCATCTAACCAACTATCTAGCACAAGAACTTGATAAAGGTAACCACACAGTGGGAATTTTCCTGGACCTCGCCAAAGCTTTTGACACAGTTTCTATTCCCATCTTGTTGCGCAAGCTTGAAGCCATAGGCATCAGAGAAAATCAACTGAAATTATTTAAGAGCTATCTGGAAGAACGAACGCAATGTGTTAAGATCGGGAATGTTATCAGCAATGATGAAAAAAGCACAGCTTTTGGCATTCCTCAAGGAAGTATTTTAGGGCCCTCACTCTTCTTAATATACATAAACGATCTCTGTAATCTAAATTTAGATCATGGCCACATCGTTTGTTATGCCGACGACACTGCTCTTTTGTTTTCGGCTGACTCAGAAGAAAATGTCTACAAGTTTGCGCAACACGGATTAAATGTTATTAATAAATGGCTTAAAAACAATTCATTAACCTTAAATGCTGACAAGACCAACTACGTCAAGTTTTCGATGTGCAAGCAAAAAGTACCTAGCACTACCCCAACATTGTATGCTCATAACTGCACAGCTAGCACAAATAACTAATGTACTTGTCCTAATATTAAAATGTCAAATACAGTAAAGTACAGTCATAGGTCAAAAGTGCACTTCCACCTCAATGCTCATTATCGTTTGCGCTATACGGGCTGCGGCGCCTACACACACATACACATATTTATTCGTGTGAGTGATGTTCCAACGCTAACAAATTGACATGTCGTGTAGCATTGCTACGAGTAATAATAACAGATGTGGTGAACGTTAAACAAGGATGACAATATCAGTAACTTCTTTTTATCACCGTCTGATTATTTGTTTCATAGTAATGCAAAATTTCAACTAGCACACATAAGTTAACATTAGCTAGATCGGTAACAATCCTAGTGTGATCGTGGTAGATGTGAGTTCGAATCCAGGGTGGACCGGTTTTTTGATTGATTATTGATTTGGTAATTTATTTTTGTAAATTACTTTGAACAAATAGATATTATAAAGGTAATTTAATATAATGATAATAAATTAAACAAATTTTGGTATGGTAACATTGTATTTTTTTATAAAAGAAATACTTTACACTTACTTATGTTATTATTGTAGTATAGAATGTTAAAAAACATATTTTATGTTAAATAATATGATATTATGAGAATTCTGACATCAATAAGAGGTTAAATTTAATTATTCATTTTCTCAATGAAAAGAGGATTGAAACTTAACCTCAATATTACAATAATATAAATACTAATTTGTTTAGTTGCGGTCACTAGGTCCCCTGACACAAAATTACCCTACCTGTTTAGGATTTTTAATATTTCGTATGACCTCCGTTAGCCTCGATACAACTAATGAGACGTCGACCCATTGTAACACCGTAGTAATTTTTAAGTGTCCTTATGTACCAAGTTTTGTTTATGGTGTACCTACAATAAAGAGTATATCTATCTATCTATCTATCTATTTGCACACACATCAGTGCCACGCAAACTATCCCATAACTGCATGCAATGGGATTTGAGTAACTCAGGGCATCTCTCGTCCCGAGCTTCCCATCTTTACACCATTAAACCCCAAATATTTTCTATGGGGTTTAAGTCAGGGGACCGAGCTGGTCAAGGAATAACTTTAATTTCCGGATGATTGCTAAACCATTCGCGAACAATGCTGGCACGGTGAATAGGACAATTGTCTTGCACAAAACTTATCTCTTCTAAGTCTTCTGCGGGGTAGATATTACGCACCGTAGGCAACATTACATCATCCAACACTTCCACATAGTTAGCACTGTTGGCTCGCGTCGATATAAAACTTAATTCACCGGGTCCTTGAGCACTTATCCACCCCCACATATTCACACTGATTCGGCCTGATTCCGTATTTGGTCTGATATTGCCTTCAGACCAACGCGTGTTATTTCTACGCCACAAATGCAGCCTTTCTTTTTGGGATGATTTAATTTTTCGTCGGTGAATATTGTCGTTTCCCAATCGAAGTCCAAATATTCCCGCGCGAAGTTTAATCTCGCCTCTTTATGCCGTTGCGTTAAAAATGGTTTTTTAGCTGGCGTTCGGTGATGAATACCTTCGGCATGGAGTATGCGGCGAACGGTGCGTACTGATGTGCCGAACTCATCAGCGAAACGAGTTGTTGGGATGAAACCATTCGTCTCATATTCAGCTACCATATAACGTCGCTGAGGCTGGCTAATAAGAGGTGGTCTTCCACTCCTCTCACGACTCTTCAGGCTACCTTCTTCCTCAAATCTCTTCACCCAGCGCCTAACAGTCTCCCTCTAAAAATAAAGTCTATATTACACACTAGCAACAAGCGATTTAGGTATAGCATTATATTTAATAGGTATCATCACATATCATTTAAAAAAAAACTTACGCATAAACCGGTTTCATTCGATATTTTTGAGATATATTAAGGCCATTCGAATATAGTGCCACAATATTTGCCTTGGCTTCAATGCTAATATTAGCCTGCATATTGAATTTAAAAAAAATACTAGAATCGCAATAACAAGATAACACAAACGCTCGTAGCTATGTTCACCAACCAACAACAGCGGATAGTGGAATAATTTATGTGAACTACTAAAAATGTTAAAATATGGAGGTAGATTTCAAATAAAGTGAACTTATCACTTTGTTTCAAATCTACCCTCATATTTTAATAACGACGCTAAGATTGAAAATTATTCTAAAACGAAAGAATCTTTGTTTAGTTGTGGAATATTTATAAAAAAAATATAAATTTGTTAACAATACTGTTAACAACTCGGAATTCTTAATTCACATGTGTCATACTTAAAAAATATCTGTCATGATTGATGTGAGAATCGAACCCGATCATGTGCCATACGAGGTACCGTGCTAACCAACTTGGCCACCGTATCGCTTAAGAAAGTCATTGAAATATGTAATAACAATCATAAGCGGGCAACAAGTTGCTAATGTGTAACTGTTGTCAAACGTTCTTATAGAAGAAGGTCATAAGTACAACTAATATTGCTTGGCCATAGTTTTGTGAGACTGGCAGTCCACTTCTGTCTGTTATCGTACCTTGGTTTTACAATCGATGAGACACTTTCATTTAAACATCATATAGAAGTTGTAAATAATAGAATTCGTAAATTAATATATTTTTTTTTAAAGTTACGTTACATTGCAGACCCAAACATAGTTAGACAAGTCTATTTTGCTCTATGTTAATCGATAGTAACTTACTGTATTACCACATGGGGTGGAGCGGATAAAACATTGTTACTAACTGTCGAGAGAGCTCAGAGGGCAATTCTCAAAATATCCACTTTCCGCCCTTTTCTTTTTCCCACTAACCTCTTATACAAAAAATGTGAAGTACTAACAGTCCGGCAGTTATTTATAATGGGTATTGTATTAAAACAGCACGCAGAACTCTCATATAGCACTGATTTTACTAACAAAAGACGTAAAGATCTAGTCTGCCCTCAAAATCATACAAAACATGCTTTCACATCGGGTGCATATGAGGCCCCATTACGATCTTCGGGGCCCAAGTCAACCTCCCCTGCAAGTTGGGGCACCTGCCAATCAGCGGACGAGGCTCTGGCGCTGGCTTTCCCTCTTAGGGTTGGGAGGTCGGACGGCAGTCGCTCCCGTAAAGGCCGCAAAAGCCAATAAATATGGACAGTCTAAGAAAGTTTGTTGCCACGGATAGGGCGCCGCCGCAAAACGGCGCGCAGGAGATTCGCCCGACTCCTGTAGCAAGTGGGCGAGGGCTACCGTGTCTGGGGCGAACACGGCTAAAGACGCGAGCCCCAACCCGTAAAATCCGCTTCGCCAGCCTGAACATTGGCACGCTGACCGGACGCGCGAGAGAGTTAGCCGATGTACTTCTTAGGCGAAGGGTGGCTGTGGCATTCCTGCAGGAGACTCGGTGGAAAGGCCGCAGGTCCCGGCTCATCGGCAATGGCTACAAATTAATCTACACGGGTGCAGCCGGTGGGGAGAACGGGGTGGCCGTTGTACTCTCCGAGGAGTTTCAAGACGCAGTCCTGGAGGTGAAACGCTACAGCGACTGGCTTATGGTCGTAGGTGTACTTATCGACGGGGTTATAACTCACTTGATAAGTGCCTACGCGCCTCAGTTCGGTTGCAGCGACGCTGAAAAGGCTGCGTTCTGGGATCAACTCGGTGGGGTGCTTCGTGGCATCCCGCTGTCACAGGGAATCGTTTTGGGTGGTGATCTGAACGGTCATGTGGGTGACAGGTGCAAGGAGTTTGAGCATGTTCACGGTGGCTTTGGATACGGTAGCCGTAACGCTGAAGGGGAGAATATCCTCTAAACGTGTGCGGCTGCCTTGCCATCGTGAACACGTATTTCAAAAAGAAATCCGAACACCTGATTACCTACAAGAGCGGGAGGTACGCTACCCAAATCGATTTCTTACTCACACGGAGGCACCTTATCAGTAAGGTGGCCAACTGCAAGGTCATACCCGGCGAGAGTCTCACTGCACAACACCGTCTCCTTGTCATGGACTTGCGCGTCAAACCTAGGGTCAAGTTTGATGAGCGCCAACAACGCCGAATACGGTGGTGGCGACTGGATGCAGCCACGTCCCGGTCGTTCGCGTCGGTCATCGGCGATAAGTGCGATGGTACCGATGGCGAACCTGTGCAAAGCCACTGGGACAGGATTCAGGCTGCCATCACCGAGGCGGCAAAGTCGGTGTTCGGCTTGTCCAGGGGCGGCCGAAAGTGTGACAAGGAAACTTGGTGGTGGGATGACACAGTCCAGAGGGAGATCAGAGAGAAGAAAGCTCTCTTCAAAACGTGGCAAGCTTCCAAATCTCCCGAAAACCGCGACGCATACAGAGCTGCAAAACGTGCCGCCAAGAGGGCCGTAGCCAGAGCCAGACTAGACCACTTACAGCCACTTTATGATAAGTTGGAATCGTCTGAGGGGCAGAAGCTCATTTATAAGTTGGCACGTTCCAGGGTCAAAGCGGCACTGGATATCACTAAGTGCCGCTGTGTAAGAGACCCTGACGGCAATCTGTTATGCGAGGACCTCGCGGTGAAGGAGAGATGGCGCTCGTACTTCCACGAGCTGCTGAACAAGCAGCACAAAGAGGTGCTGTCTCCGGTTCTCCCTCCAAATCAGGGACTTGTGCCCCTGGTTACGCCTGAAGAAGTGCATGTGGCTCTTCGCCGCATGAAGAACCGGAAAGCTGTCGGTGCCGATGGAGTCCCCATTGAAGCCTGGAAGGCGATGGGTCCTCGTGGTGTGGGCATCTTAACCCACCTATTTAACCGCATGCTCCTCACCGGAAAGATCCCGGGTCAATGGAGACTGAGTATTATCACTCCAGTCTTCAAAGGCAAGGGATCAGTGCAGGAGTGTGGCGACTACCGGGGGATTAAGGTTATGTCCCACACCATGAAGCTCTTCGAGCGGGTGATTGACTCTCGGATCCGACAGGAGTGCACCGTCTCGGGATGTCAATATGGGTTTCGACCAGGCCATGGCGCCATGGATCCCATCTTTGCCCTAAGGGTTACGATGGACGGATACAGATCAAAGAATACGCCTCTGCACCTCTTGTTCCTTGACATACAGAAGGCCTTCGACTGTGTCCCCCGTGAGGTGATCTGGTGGGCGCTGAGATCCAAAGGAGTGCCCGAGACCTATGTTGACATCATCCGAGATATGTACCGAGACTCCGGTTCTGTGGTTCGGACCGCTGTTGGCGATACGAAACCCTTCCCCATCACCGTCGGAGTTCACCAGGGTTCTGTCCTTAGTCCGTTTCTGTTCAGTGTGGTGCTGGACGTCCTGTCCTCCAACATCAGGGACTTACACGAGCAGCCGCCATGGCTGCTCATGTATGCAGACGACATCGCGCTGGCGGACTCGGACAGTGGGCGCTTGGTTCGACGTGTGACAGCGTGGAAGGAATCGCTGGAAAATGGCGGTCTGAAAATTAATGCGGCGAAGACCGAGTACTTGGCCTGTAACACAACAAACGCTGCTCCTGTTCGCATTGGCGAAGACACAGTCGAGCGCACGGAACAGGTCAGGTACTTGGGATCGGTGCTCCACGAGTCCGGTGACGTCGATTGCGACGTCGAGTCACGTATCTCTGCGGCCTGGGCGAAATGGCGTGAGGTGGCGGGGGTTATCCGTGACCCCAAAATGCCGGTTAGGCTCAAAGGACAGGTCTACAAGACCATCATTAGGCCTGTCCTTTTGTATGGCAGTGAAGCATGGCCTGTACTTGAGCGGCACAAGCAGAGCCTGCGTGTCACGGAAATGAATATGCTGCGCTGGATGTCGGGAGTGTCGCGGAAAGACCGCATTAAAAACTCCCGCATCCGGGGCAGCCTTCAGGTCCGTGACATAGCGGATAAACTGCAGGAGGATCGCCTACGCTGGTATGGCCACGTTTTACGAAAACCGGCAGACTACGTGGGTAAGAGATGCCTCGCCATGCCACCTCCGCCGGGATCGACGGGCGATCGACGTCGTAAGAGACGATATGCGTGCCAATGGGCTTACGGCAAAGGACGCGAAAGACCGAGCGAAGTGGAGGCGTTTGAGTTGGAAAGCGGACCCCGAGCACCGAGGTGAAAGCCAAGGAAGCAACCGGGACTAGCGCTGAGATGATGATGATGATGATGCTTTCACATCTAAGTTTTACCTTTTTCTTGGTCCTTTCCTCTACAATAGACTGAACGCGTTGGCAAACATTTATAGCTTGAATCAATATAATTGTAAGAGAGCTCTTAAGGAAACTCTTCAAAAAATGTCCTATGATGATACAGAGAATTTACTTATTGTGCTAAAGTGATTTTTTGTGTTTTTATACAATTCTTGACCTAGTTTAAGTACTTGTTATTTTAGAAACTATACAATTATTACCTAAAGTGTTTTTGTTAATTAAGAATCTAGAAAAGTTTTTAATAGTTTAAGTTAACCTGTCTGCGTTACAGATTATTTTCAGAGAAGAGAGAATTTAGAATCCTTTTGATTATTTGTTATTTTTTTATTATTTTAGCTCTTCTCGCCTGAAACACAGGATTTCCTAGTTCAGGCATAGTAATACTCAGAATTAAGATATATTTAAGACTGTATGTAATTAAATTTATCCTTTAATGTTTTTTGAATAAAATATTATTATTATTACTAATATGATGTTTGGATGTTTGCTACTTAATCACGCCAAAACGGCTAGACCAGTCTTTCCCAAAGTGGGCGATAACGCCCCCTTGTGGGCGCTGCAGGTCTCAAGGGGGAAAGTAAGAGACCCAGAAAGAAAATGGGGGCGTTGTGTAGAGGCGGAGGGGGGGGGGTGATTTGTAATTTTGTTTAGCTAGGAGGCCTCTTATACAACGACTGCAAGGGCTCTCGACTCACAACAACAACTTGTGAACATCAACTAATATGAATTAAAAGATTGCTCAAACTCGGTTCTATATTTTCACCGCGTAGTTCATATATCTGTCCTATTTTATTGAATATAGAAAAAATGAAAATCATGTCAATCGGGCGCTCCGTTTCGTAATGAAAGTAGACACAAACAAACAAATAAAAAGGCAACAGACACACTTTCACATTTTAATAGTTATTAGTACTCGTAGATATCTAACATATTTTAACAAGTTTTTGTTAAATAACCCGAATTGTGTATCAGTCGGCTGATTCATTGAATACTTGTTCGGACTTGTTGAGTACTATTGAGCGTCGAATGAGATAAACGAGTTTATGCATGTTTGTTTTATTCCTGTCGGTGCGTGCTGCTTAAGCATTCCTATATAAACAATGTAATATTTATTTTATTTTCATTTGTGGTCTCGCGCGCAATAGATGAGCAGTACTTACGCCTCCTCTACACTACTCGCGAAGTTGAATGTATTTCTCAAAGCAAAACAATGTCGGAAGTAAAAAAAAAGAGACGGCAATACTGTGCAGAATATATCAAATTCGGATTTATTGAAAATCCCACAAACCCATCGTAGCCTTTGTATCTTCTATGTCTAAAAACATTTTCGAATGTAGCAATTGAAAAAAAAAAATGCAAGATCATTTGAATAAAATGCATGCAGATAAGAAAGACAAGAATGTAGCATATTTCCAAGACCTAGAGAAGAAGCATAATACTCAGCCAACTGTAGCAAAATTATTTTCGGCGGCTGCTAAGCAAGATGACGACAGACTTCGAGCTTCGTACAATATCTCTTTGTTAATTGCTCAAAAAGGCAAACTACATAACATCGGAGAAGAGTTAATATTGCCAGCAATAAATGAAGTAATAACTACTGTGGAGAGGAACAATCAGAATAATTAGTGGCCTACGTATTGGCTGTTTAATGAAATGCCAGAACCCGGAGTCGAAAGATTAAATATTGGTTTAGAAATAACAAGAACCAGAAAAAATATGTTAAGTACCGAACACATTACTGATTTGAGGATACTGTTGGCAATAGGTTTTTATATTTATGGTGGGCTAAAATCATCCAATGACAAATCCCGCTCTTGAGTCTTAGACTCTTACTAACTAAACACCCCACTCCGTTCCTTCTTTGCCTTACACACCGGGCCAAGCCTTTCTTTCAGAAAGAGGCCCTGGTCTTGGTTCGTACTGTTACCAGACGACCGGATGGCGGGCTACCCATTGCTCACCATTCGCAAACCCGCGCCTACATTGGTCGGAAATCTTGTTTGGAATCCTGGCGATGTCTGGGGCGTGAGTGCCTTTGCTTTATGCGGTTGGCCTCCTCCTTTCCTAGTATTACTGCTTTGCATAAGGATTAATAATTAATTAATAATTTAAGGGTAGTCCCTGGAACGTGCCAACTTATAAATGAGCTTCTGCCCCTCAGACGATTCCAACTTATCATAAAGTGGCTGTAAGTGGTCTCGTCTGGCTCTGGCTACAGCCCTCTTGGCGGCACGTTTTGCAGCTCTGTATGCGTCGCGGTCTTCAGGAGATTTGGAAGCTTGCCACGTTTTGAAGAGAGCTTTCTTCTCTCTGATCTCCGTCTGGACTGTGTCATCCCACCAACAAGTTTCCTTGTCACACTTGCGGCCGCCCCTGGACAAGCCGAGCACCGACTTTGCCGCCTCGGTGATGGCAGCCTGAATCCTGTCCCAGTGGCTTTGCACAGGTTCGCCGTCGGTACCATCGCACTTGTCGCCGATGGCCGACGCGAACGACTGGGACGTGGCTTCATTCAGTCGCCACCACCGTATTCGGCGTTGTTGGCGCTCAACAACCTTGATCCTAGGCTTGACGCGCAAGTCCATGACAAGGAGACGGTGCTGTGAAGTGAGACTCGCGCCGGGTATGACCTTGCAGTTGGCCACCTTACTGATATGGTGCCTCCGTATGAGTAAGAAATCGATTTGGGTAGCGTACCTCCCGCTCTTGTATCAGGTGTTCGGATTTCTTTTTGAAATACGTGTTCACGATGGCAAGGCCGGCAGCCGCACACGTTTGGAGGATATTCTCCCCTTCAGCGTTACGGCTACCGTATCCAAAGCCACCGTGAACATACTCAAACTCCTTGCACCTGTCACCCACATGACCGTTCAGATCACCACCCAAAACGATTCCCTGTGACAACGGGATGCCACGAAGCACCCCACCGAGTTGATCCCAGAACGCAGCCTTTTCAGCGTCGCTGCAACCGAACTGAGGCGCGTAGGCACTTATCAAGTGGCTTATAACCCCATCAATAAGCACACCCACGACCATAAGCCGATCACTGTAGCGTTTCACCTCCAGGACTGCGTCTTGAAACTCCTCGGAGAGTACAACGGCCACCCCGTTCTCCCCACCGGCTGCACCCGTGTAAATCAGCTTGTAGCCATTCCCGATGAGCCGGTACCTTCGGCCTTTCCACCGAGTCTCCTGCAGGAATGCCACGGCCACCCTTCGCCTAAGAAGTACATCGGCTAACTCTCTCGCGCGTCCGGTCAGCGTGTCAATGTTTAGGCTGGCGAAGCGGAGTTTACGGATTGGGGCTCGCGCTTTTAGCCGTGTTCGCCCCTAACACGGTAGCTCTCGCCCACTTGCCACAGGAGTCGGGCGAATCTCCTGCGCGCCGTTTTGCGGCGGCGCCCTATCCGTGGCAAATGTCTTTCCTATTCTTTCCATTATTTTGGCTTTTATGGCCTTTACTTATTTTATGGGTGATTGACTCTCAGATCCGACAGGAGTGCACCGTCTCGGGATATCAATATGGGTTTCGACCGGGCCATGGCGCCATGGATCCCATCTTTGCCCTAAGGGTTACTATGGAGGGATACAGATCGAAGAATACGCCTCTGCACCTCTTGTTCCTAGACATGCAGAAGGCCTTCGACTGTGTTCCCCGTGATGTGATCTGGTGGGCGCTGAGATCCAAAGGAGTGCCTGAGACCTATGATGACATCATCCGAGATATGTACCGAGACTCCGGTTCTGTGGTTCGGACCGCTGTTGGCGATACGAAACCCTTCCCCATCACCGTCGGAGTTCACCAGGGCTCCGTCCTTAGTCCGTTTCTGTTCAGCGTGGTGCTGGACGTGCTGTCCTCTAACATCAAGGACTTACATGAGCAGCCGCCATGGCTGCTCATGTATGCAGACGACATCGCGCTGGCGGACTCGGACAGTGGACGCTAGTAGTGTATAATTGGGGTTCCTGGATCAGAGATCCAGGAACCCCAATTATACTTGAAAATGGGTTATCATTCAATCAATAAAATCTTGAAAATGGGTTATCATTCAATCAATAAAATCTTGAAATGGGTTATCATTCAATCAATAAATTCTTATTTTGGGGTACTTATCTGTTGTATTTCAACAATCATTAATTACATTAAAAATTAAAATAATAGTGTGGACTACGTTTTTGCTTCAGTTATGTTTAAGAAAATAGGATCGAACCCAAGACCTCATGCTCAGTAGTGATCACTCCACTATTCAAGTGTGCATATTTAAGTAGTTACCTATCAGTAAATCGCAGTGCCTACTCTATACGACACAGCACGGCAGAGCATTGAATATGGAATGCGCTCATGTTGCCCACTACTGCCTTATATAGCACAGTGGCTATTCACACTAAACTGTTCTATTAAGTACTTTATATTAAAATAGGAATTCATAGTAGAAATAAAATGAACTTTTCTTGGTAATCTTTTATTTTAAATAAAACCAATTTAATTGTATTACATAGTTGCTTGACGACTTATTTATTAGGTGTCTTTGAATGGTATATTATTCAATCTATGCCTTTGGATCGATGTCATCCTGTATTCTCGCTATTAATTCCCTCGTCCTGGAATATATGTCATCGTATAATATGGAATTTACAACATGCTGAACACACAGATCAGCTTCACAATTACATATTGGCTGTTCGGATTTTGGAAAATTATCCGTATCGTAAATTTCGATCTTGATTATTTTTGTCCCGCGCGTGACAGGTTTCTTTATGTATTGAAACAACTTTTGATCAGTTTTTGGTCTCTTACGACTAAGACCCAGAGTTTTCTGTCCTGATGATTGTTGAACTGCTGGTTGATTCATTGGTACAAAATTGAAAAGATCATCAGTGTCCTGAAAAAAACAAAAAAAGGAATTCTTGTTTAAATAAATCTCAAATCTTAATACAAACATTTTGATTGAACAAAGCAATATATTGAAAGTACACCTGACACCTGTACTAAATAATGGTTACCTATTATTGCTTTTTTATTCATAGTTATAATAGGTACTATTAAATTAAAAATATTATCACACTTACCGACATTTCACGATAATAACATTCTATCCAGACAGTACTCAGGAGGACATGCAGAAATAAAATAATCGATTTTATGTTTTTTATCTATTTATATTTTAATTTAATGTCAATCAATAGAGTTCAAAGTCGTATGTTTTTTATTGAATGTTGATATTCTAGACAAAATGGTATGCTGAAACTGAAACCCCGAGACATCACGACACCAAACATTTTATTGTTTACCTTAAGTATATATTGATAAAATAAATACTACAGTACGTTTGTTCGCTGTAATCTTTTTCATACATTTTATTTTAAAGATGCGGCAGGCAAAACCATCGTATGTAAGTAGTATGTCATTGTTAATGATTTTGCAAAGTTGTGATTTTCCTATATGGAGATGAAGTTGTAATTCTCTATATGGAAACGGATCAAAACAAAATAGCAAATCGGCATACTATTGTTTCGCCTGGGTTTGTCTCCTCTTTTTAAATTATATTAGAAAGATAGGTCCCGATTGTAAACTATTTGTGTTATAAAAATCTGTTCAGCCAGTTTTGTGTGATTGAATAACAAACATACAAACGGGATACCTACGTACCCACAATAAATTTAAATACTTCATGAGGGTGTCAACCACAACACATATCGATTCATTAAATGTTACGTTCAATTCTAGCATACCTCCCTACTTATATTACTTTAAAAATAAATTAAATGCTGAACAATACCTATGATAATTTTCTTGAGAAACAATTCTACTTAGATATATAATTACACTCACACTATCATTATTATCATATTAATATATAATATAATATAATATATTCCACAACTCCGTCTAGTCCCAAGCTAAGCAGAGCTTGTGTTATGAGTACTAGACAACTGATAAACATACTTATATATTTCTAAATACATACATATTATAGATAAATAACACCCAGATACAGAACAAATGACCGTGCCCATCATACAAACATTTGCCCACGGGTGGGAGTCGAACCCACGACCTCCGGCATAGCAGTCAGGGTCACTAACCACTAGACCAACAGGCCAGTCAATATTCTATTTTATATTCTATATGATGTACATAATGTTGAAATTACGTGATCTCATATTGCTCAGTAATTTTTCTGCTACTTCAATTACTTATTTCATATTTGGGTGGCATATCTGACAAAGCATTTTAGTTACACGTGCCCTATCCCTTAAATGGAATACCACTACGCGGATTTACTACTATTTAAGAGCTGTCCTGAAGAACCTGGATCATAAGAATTCTTCTGCTAAGAGCAGTCACATCTTGTCATCAACCTGCCTGAGGAAAATCAACCTGCTAAAATGTAAGTACTTCCCATTACTTTTTTAATTAAATATGTTTAGCAACATATTACTAATTCTTCTATAAGAATTTATAATTGATGCATTACTTACTATGTTCATCAATCAATCAAACAATCAATCAATCAATTCAATTAATAATTGTTTTAGTATTCTTTTAATCAAATGAACACGCAATTAATAAATTAAAATTTTATTTATTTCCTAGTATTCAATCATTCAATTATTACATTCATCCTATTTTTCGACAACTCAATCATAATTGTTGACTTTTGATTTTGTATTTTCTCAGGTCTAAGAACACAGCCGAACATCTATTCCCATCGGAAGACGAATCGCTGAGTGACACACCAGTGAAAACGAAGCCGAAGGGGCAGAAAAAACGTAAGCTAGCGTCAATGAGCAGCTCGCAACCGTCCACAAGCAAGAAACAGAAGATTCACCCCATCACTCCTGTGACCAAGGCTACTGCTCGTGAGCTGTTTGGGAGCGACAGCGATGACGACGCGCTTGAAATCACTGCAGAGAAGAAGCCTCCTGCTATTTACTCCTACATCACGAAGAGATTGGCAAACGGCTTTTCCCGTCAAATGGATGAAAAGAAGAAAGGTGCGTTTTACATTGAAGTTAAAATTTATAGATCTGATGAGATAGAGCGTGTACAGCCTGTAAATAGATGGCGTCATTCTATTATAACCATTAAAAATAAAACTGATGAAGATTCAGATGCCTGGAATCATATGAACGCTTTTATCGCAAGCACTAGAAAAGAGTTCAAAAATCAAACTCCTACATTTATAAGCTCCTATCAATAAAATAATTAAATTTTATTATCTATATATTCACGGCTAAATAATATAATATATACAAATATTTTAATTGTAACATTTATAGTGTTAAACTAATAGTATTAATTTTAAAACTTTATGTAATCGATTAATTATATTCATTAAATAGTGTTATATGTGTAACATTCGTTGTTTTTGTTTCCAGTTCAACCTGCCGATCACATCTCACAAAATTCTAATATTATTATAAATAATGATACAACTCAGTTTGATATCCCAGAACAAGAATATAATACGAATGTTTATGAACCCAAATGTTTATCAAAGACTATTTATTGTGACAAATGTAAACTTGAGATTCCCGAACACAAATATAAATACCATAAGAGAACTAATATCCATAAATCGAATTGTCTAATGAAATCAAGGTTTGAAAATGTTGAAATTATAGCAACAGCTTTTAAGAATAGAATTATGACTTATCGCTTAAATCCATCTATAGAAGACGAGAACCTCATACCAGAGGCGTTCTTAGATGGTAAGCGACAGTATATCTCAGAAATTATTAAGTTTTTACTGTCGAAAAATACATCTATCAAAGTTAATTTTGAACTGTTTGCTTATTTTATGTTACCTAAATCAAATGAGCAGCAGTTAAAGTCATTTAATACGAGATATGAGATTATATACAATAGTACTGATTTCAATAATATATACTCAAAAATAATAGAAGTATTTAAAAGAAAACTTACCGAATTCGAGCATTGTGAATCTGGATGGTCATTTGTATCCATAAGTCATTTGGAAATAAATGTAAATAAATATTGCCCTTTGCGGGGTGGTAGTTATTTGGACCTACCTGATGTTATTAAAAATACAAAAAGTTGTTTGAATATACAGAATAATGATGAGTATTGTTTTTTGTGGAGTATAGTCGCAGCGTTATATCCTGCCAAAAATAATGTCTCCAGAACGAACTCCTATCCACATTTTAGTTCAATATTTAATCTAGAAGGAATTTCATTTCCACCTTCATTTAACGACATCAAATTATTTGAAAAGAATAACTGTGAGCTAAGTGTTAATGTTTACGGATTAAATGAAAACTGTACAGTAACTGGCCCTCTTTATGTGACGAACTGTAAAAAAGATAAACATATTAACTTACTGTATTTTGAAAAAAACAGGAAAAGTCATTACTGTTTAATTAAAAACCTTTTACGTTTAGTGCGACGACAAGTTTCATACCATAAAGGTCGAATGTATTTATGTGAGACTTGTTTGCAGTTTTTTACCTCGGAAACCAAGTATCATTCTCATAGTTGCTCCAAAATTTTAACTATACTTCCTGACAAAAACAGTGCATTACAATTTAAAAACTATGAACGAAAGCAAAAAATTAATTTTATTATATACGCAGATTTTGAAAGTATATTAATGGACTATGAAATAGAACAGTGTGATAAAAATACTGTAAAGAAGAAATTACATCAACCAGCTTGTTTTGCATTTTATGTCTGTTGCTCACATGATAGTAGTTTAAATAAATACGTTACATATAGAGGACCTAACTGTGTGGAAGTATTTGTTAAAAAAGTTATGGAGGAAGCGAAATTGATTCATAAAATTTTGATGACTAAGAAACCAATGCGTTCTATGACGAGAGAGCAAATTAATAATTATCGTACAGCAACTACATGTCATATTTGTAATAATTTGTTATTTGATGATAAGGTTTGTGATCATGACCACATTACATCCGAGTACAGAGGCGCAGCACATTCGCATTGTAATTCAATTTATAGAGTTTGCCCCTTTATACCTATAATTTTTCACAATTTAGCTGGCTATGATTCTCATATATTTATAACAGAATTATCAAAATACGATGGTGAGATAAAAGTTATAGCACAAACTAAAGAAAAGTATTTAACTATAACCAAAATAATAAATATGGAGAAAGGATGTAAACCAATACAGTTAAAATTCATAGACTCTTTTCAATTTCTTAGTTCAAGTCTTGACAATCTATGCAAAAGTTTAACTGAGAATGATTTTATTCATTTATCATCACATTTCCCCGACAAAAATCAATTCAATTTACTGCGAAGAAAAGGCATATATCCGTATGAATATATCTGTTCATGGCAAACATACAATGAAACACAACTGCCTGCTAAGGATAATTTTTACAACACTTTACAAATGAAACATATAACTGACGCTGAATATGAACATGCTCAGACTGTGTGGAAGTATTTTAATATAAGTTCTCTCGGTGAATATACAGACTTGTATTTAAAGTGTGATGTACTGTTATTATGTGATATATTTGAAAATTTTAGAAATATCTGTTTACGGTATTATAAACTCGACCCTGCATATTATGTAACTTCACCTGGATTGAGCTGGGATGCTATGTTACTTTATACAGGTGTGCAGTTAGAATTGATTCATGATATAGAAATTTATGAAATGTTGGAAAAAGGAATACGTGGTGGATTAGCTCAATGTTCTCACCGATACGCTCAAGCTAATAATATTTATTTACCTGATTTCGATAATTCAAAACCATCAACATATTTAATATATTTGGACTGTAATAACCTTTACGGATATGCTATGACGAAAAAATTACCAATATCAGGATTTAAATTCATGACAAATAGTGATATGGAAAAGTTTAATATAATTAATGTCCCTGATGATGGGGAGTATGGATACATTTTAGAAGTAGATTTAGCGTATCCAGATCATTTACATAATTCACATAGTGACTTGCCTTTCGCTCCTGAGAAATTTACACCTATTGGAGGAAAAACTCAAAAACTAATTGCTAATTTATATGATAAATATAATTATATCATTCATTTCGTTCATTTAAAAGAGTGTATTAAAAATGGTCTTGCGTTGAAAAAAATTCATAGGATTCTTTGTTTTAAACAAGAAAGTTTTTTGAAAAAGTATATAGATCTGAATACTAGATTAAGGCAAGCAGCTATAACATCATTTGAAAGAGATTTTTTCAAACTATTAAATAACTCCATATTTGGTAAAACAATAGAAAATAAACGTAAGCATGTTGATGTAAAATTAGTTGCCAAATGGAGTGACACTTCGAATAAAACGAATAAATTAATTGGTGCTGAAAAATTAATTACAAAACCTAATTTAAAAAGTGTTTCTATATTTAATGAAAATTTTATAGCTATACAGCTGAGTCCTGAAAAACTTGTTTTAGATAGACCAATATATATTGGATTTTCGGTATTAGAATACTCTAAACAACATGTATATAATTTTCATTATAATTACATTAAGAAAAAATATGGCAGTAAAGCTAAATTGTGTTACACTGATACAGATAGTTTATTATATTTGATACATACTGTTAGACTAAAAAGTCTTTAAAGTCGATTAGTGGGAGCAATCTCTACGTCACCGCGTCCAATAGCCCCGCACTATTGTCTTTGACATTTTTCAAATATGGAATTACGCGCCTTTTTTTCATTCAGAGTATGTCCTGTTGTAAAAGTTTATAAGTTTTAATTAAAGTTTTATGTTTGTTCAAGCTACTTTTATCTTTAATAGAATTCAGAAGTGGCATAATTCTCACGTGCGTATTTATTCTTGAAAATTTCGTTCGTAAAAGTTTTTGCAAAAGTACAAAAGTGAATTGGATAATTTCAATGGCGGAAAAGACGCTTTTCAAAATTTTCAATGGCGCAAAAGAGTTTGAATAATTTTAGTGGCGTGTTTGCATTATTACTGTGTCGAATTGGATTTTAATCAAACTTAAAGTGAACTACCTGACAAGTTTCGACACGTTTGGCTTTGGCTACGGACGTTTATCTGTACGAGCTACTGAACTCAATTGGTGGTGGAAGTGCTTTTATTGGAACTTTGGGTGGCTTACAACACAGATCATTTTGGCTTAGATTGGTTTGCATGAAGATCTGGGTGAGCTCAGTCCATTTTTTATTAACATTGACTTTTAAACTGCATAAAAAAAGGGGTGTTGTGAACTTAACACTAATTTTGGTGCACTTGCATGGAAAAACATTCATAGTGAAGCATTGAGCTCAGTTCATTTTATATTAACTATTACTTAACTCTTAACTCCATAAAAAAAAAAGGTTGTCTTGTGGACTTAAAACACTAATTTTGATGTACTTGCATGGAAAAACTTTCATAGTGAAGCACTGCTTGTGGTGATATTTGTGTAATTTGTATTGCTGTACTGCTTGTGGTGACATAGTTTATACTAGGACACCTAAACTTTATTTTAATTTTCTTTGTGTGAAATCTGAAAAGATATTGTATATGTTTTGATTTAATTGTTGGTGTTGCGGTACTATTTAAGTAAATATACATCAGATTGTTCATTATTAATATGGGGCGTCACAAGAGGAGACATAAGTCGGAGAGTAGTAGCAGTTCAAGTTCTGGGAGCGACCATAACATAAACTTAAAAAGAAAATATAAGAAAAAGTTTAGTAAAAATAATGAACGCATTGCAGCATTAGAAAGTTTAGTCCGGGAGATGCGAAGGAAAAATATTTCTCACCAGGATAGCTCTGTAGAAGTTGTAAGGCCTTCTACACCAGTAATCCGTTATGTGGGTCGAAATGACTTTATTCCAGAGTTTGATCCTCAAACATCTTCAATTTCAATAGAACACTGGATTCGCAATTTGGAAGGCATTTCAAAGATGCATGGCTGGGATGAGCGCACATTAATTTGTAATTGCACATCAAAGCTACGTGGCTATGCCAAAGCTTGGTATGAGCGACAGGCAGTATATGAGATGAGCTGGAGTGAGTGGAAAGACAAACTCATCAAAGCTTTTCCATTTACAAAGAATAAATTGGCTCAAATAAGAGAACTTGTAAACAAGATTAGGTTACCAACTGAAAACCCTATTGAGTTTTATTACAATAAGCTTGGTATTGGAATGTCATGCCAGCTTAGTGATGAAATTATAACTCAAGCTATTATAGGTACACTTGGTGATAAACTTCTAGAAGTTGGAGCTTTGTCAGCTGGTTGTCAAGATACTACATCATTATTAAAATATTTAGCTAGTTTTATGAATTCAGACAATAGTAATGTTGAGACCAAATCACAGATAAGCATGGCTAATACAAATAAGGCAATCAAATGCTTTAAATGTGGCAAGGAGGGGCATAAGGCCCATGTTTGCACTCGCTCAAGAAAAACTAATGTTGATAAAAAGTGTTCATTTTGTGACAAGCCAGGACATGTTGAGGCAACATGTTATAAAAAGAAGAACTTAGGCAAATTTTGTTCCTTTTGTAAAAATAAAGGACATGTTGTAGAAGAGTGTCGGAGGCGGTCTGCAGCATTGTTGCCAGATAAAACTGTCAGAAAAGTTCAGACAGTTAGCTCTGAATAATCAGATGGGATGATGTGATTGTCTGGGGACTCAAGTTCAATGTGGTAACTGACTGTTCAGCATTACAGTTGGGCAGGTGTAAAAGAGACTTGTCCCCTCACATTGCCCAATGGTGGCTTGTTCTTCAAGTGTTTAACTTTGATGTGGAACATGGGTCAGGAACATTGATGTGTTAAGCTGAAATCTGATAAATGTATGCCACATTGAAGAGAAAGATTTTGTAAATGCTCTTTGAGATGGATATGAAGAGATTCAATGTGTAATTGAAAACCTAGAGTTGGAGGTTAAAGCTAATAAAAATAAGAAAGATGGTTTGGCCATGAGATTTAAGATGGTTAATCAACTGCTTTGTTGTATTACTGAAGACTGAACATGGCCAGGGTGGATCATTTATCATGATAATAATGGACACTTGGGATTTGAAAAGTGTGTAGAGCCTATCCAAGCTAAATATTGGTTTCCAAAACTGAGGAAATATGTGGGCTATTATGTTGTCAGTCGTATAGAGTGCCAGTATACTAAGAAGCCTACTGGGTAATAACCAGGATTAATGCACCCTATACCCATGATTTCAGTTTGGTTTGGTACCTTGCAAATGGACTATTTGAGTCCTTTTTGTAAAAGCAATGGCAAGCCTTATGTTGTCGCCATTATTAATGGTTTTACAAAATTTGTGTGGCTTGAAGCTGTTGCGAGTACAAATGCTAAGGGTGTTATTGCTGCTCTTAATAAATTAAGCCAAGTGTTTGGTTATCCAGTATGGGTAGTGAATAGCCTCTTCGAGGGCAAATGGGCAAGTTGAACGCCTAAATCGCACCATTTTAAGTTCTCTGATTGCTCACATGGGCGATGATCTGAAAGGGTGGGATAGATTTATTCCAAAGTTACAGTTGGGGATTAACTCGACTATTAGTCAAGGTACTGGCAAATCTCCATTAGAAGTTTTCTGTGGGTTGAAACCTCGACTCGTTGGTGAACTTCAGGGTTCATGTCATGACACTTACCTACTTGGTAAATTTGAGGGCGGAGGCCCAACGAAAGTTGAAGTCGGATGAATGGCCGATTTGATAAAGGTCGACTTGTGACCAAACCAATTGCGCTTGGTTTTGTGGTTATGATGGAGAGGAGGATTTTGAGATGTAGTTTGACCAGTGGTAAGTTGGTGCCTCGATTTGCAGGGCCTTACAAGGTCACAGCTGTGTTGCCTAATGACCGTTATGAAGTCACTTCTGCCGAGAGGGGCAAGAGATTATAAAAAAATATTGTCGCTTGAGACAAATTAAAATTGTTGCACGCAAGACGTGAAAGTACATCCGATGAGGAAATTGGTATTATGGCTGAATCTTAACAATAAAATAAAATGGCTTCTGATTGTACTTGCCGTCAGGGGCTACTGGAAATAATTACTGCCATCAGGGGTTTTAAAAGATATACTGCCGGGAGGGGCTGTTGGCTACAAAACGTTTTAACTGCCGTCAGGGGCTTAAGGTTTCAAAAGTTGTAACTGCCGTGAGGGGCTGATGGTTACAAAACGCCTTAACTGCCGTCAGGGGCTAAAGGTTTCAAAAGCTGTAACTGCCGTGAGGGGCTGATGGTTACAAAATGCCTTAACTGCCGTCAGGGGCTAAAGGTTTCAAAAGCTGTAACTGCCGTGAGGGGCTGTTGGTTACAAAACGCTTTAATTGCCGTCAGGGGCTAAGGGTTTCAAAAGCTGTAACTGCCGTGAGGGGCTGTTGGTTACAAAATGCTTTAATTGCCGTCAGGGGCTAAGGGTTTCAAAAGCTGTAACTGCCGTGAGGGGCTGTTGGTTACAAAATGCTTTAATTGCCGTCAGGGGCTAAGGGTTTCATAAGCTGTAACTGCCGTTAGGGGCTGTTGGTTACAAAAGCTTACCTGTCGTTAAAGGCTAAGAGTTTCAAAAGCTGTAACTGCCGTTAGGGGCTGTTGATTACAAAAGCTTTAGCTGCCGTTAGGGGCTGTCATGTTATTGCCGTATGCGACGTGAAGGGCTTATAGTTTGCCTTTCTGGGCTCCTTATCACAACAACACTGTTGTGAGGGGTCACATCTACGAAGACTACAACAGCGGCCAGAGAAAATGTTGCAGTTGGGATGGAACTTCGAAGAATCACGTACGGATGAAACTTCGAAGAATCACGTACGAGATGAATGAGATCCTTCGAGGACGAAGGATGGCAGGATGGCCGAACTGTTAGACTAAAAAGTCTTTAAAGTCGATTAGTGGGAGCAATCTCTACGTCACCGCGTCCAATAGCCCCGCACTATTGTCTTTGACATTTTTCAAATATGGAATTACGCGCCTTTTTTTCATTCAGAGTATGTCCTGTTGTAAAAGTTTATAAGTTTTAATTAAAGTTTTATGTTTGTTCAAGCTACTTTTATCTTTAATAATACTGAAGATTTTTATAAAGATATGTGTGATAATTTGTCGGAATTTGATACGAGTAATTTTGAAACTAATAATCATTACAGCATCCCTAAGGTGAATAAAAGCATTCCCGGTTTATTTAAGGATGAATTAGGCGGAGATCCAATTACTGAATTTATAGGTTTAAGAGCAAAACTGTATTGTATTAAATCATTGAATACACAAATTAATAAAGCTAAAGGCGTGTCTAAACCTATTACAAGATGTTTGTACCCACCACATGACTATAAAAACGTTTTGTTTAAAAACTTTACACTTAAGCGTAGAATGAATATGATCAAATCAATGAAACATGTGCTTTACTCTCAAGAAGTAAATAAATAATAATAATAATAATAGGCATTTATTTTCTGTACACAAGTTACTTAAAGCTAATTTTACAGTGGAGCACAAATAAGGAATTAACTTTGTGAGAGACTGGTGCCCGTGATAGGTCTCAATGAAACCTGTATTACAAGTCACCAGGGCCCTCCCGCAGCCATTAGCCTGCTATGTCCTGCTTTGAAAATAACAAAAATAATATCAAAGTAAAAAGCAGCAATTCCGAGAGCTTACATACTTTGCATAATAATAATGAAAACAAGTAAACAAAAACAATAATAAAGTGCACTTAGGTTGTGGATATCTCAGTTTGTGTGTGAGTGTGTAGCTGAATAGTATTAATGAGTGATTGTTGAGGAGTGAGAGTTGAAGAGTGATTGTATTACGAGCGTGATTAACTAATGTACTACTGTGGTTCAGGAAAATAATTTGTAAGCAGCGAACAGAAAGATTTATTAATGTAACAGATTGTCTATCTGAGAGGAAGTAACAGTTTTTCTGTTGCCTGATAGTCGAGAGTTTTCAAGTAAGAAGTAACTATGCTTTTACATTTATATTTTGTGAGAGGATATATATTAAGGATATTATTTAGCTTATTATATAGGTAAGGTCCGAGAAACAAGAAGAAATTATGGGAGTGAGCACAGTTTAGAGGTTGTGTCAGGCATACTCTACCCCTTCGTCTTTTGTCTTTTTGAAGATCTGGGTTGTACTGCAATGAACAGTGTTTCTTAATTACTGTGCGCAATACGAAGGACTGTCGAAATAAAGTAGTCTTGAATAGAATAGATGATAAAAGGCAAATTATATCAAATCAAATTGAGACTGTTCCCTGGGGGCATTGTAATTACCTATGTTAATTGGTGTATGTATAAATATCCTTTGATAATTTAATTACTTAAGTACTTTGAAACATGTGTAAATAAATAAAATTGTATATGTTAAAATATTTACTAATAATATACCTATTCACAAAACATTACTTGACTTTTCATTTGACTCCTTAAAAGTAAATATAAATTATTATTCGTTTCAAATTGAAATGGAAATGTGAATTTCAAATGAAAGAAGCAGTATAAGTATATTTTAATTAATAATATTTAAGTAAAACATTTATTTAATTTTACTTTTGATTATTATACTTTCTCATTTCAGTTTTAAATAGAAGACTTACTGAAAGACAGGGCCAGCCTGCAGAGGCTCCTTGAGAACTTTATTATTATTATTATCATTATATGTTTTCATTGATGTGTAAATTTTACTTATTTTATTGCTTCAATTAAGATTTTTTTATTATTTGTTAATAAAACACAGTTTATAATGTTTCTTTTTTATTAGGTTGAACTTAAATATATAATACATTTATTAGTAATAAACTCTAGACACAAACTTGCACAGACCTAATAAATAACATTTTCATCCGTATCATTAAGTCGAACTTAACTTTTTAACTATTTTACTTACTAAGAGCTCAGTTTCACTCATAATATCATCATAATCACTTTTCACTAAATACTGTATATTCACGCTTGCACTATCAGGCTCAGTGTCTATTTCATCTATGTGACGATCATCCAAATCATGTATAATTATTTTTATTAGTTGGCGAACATGTCCTGGCTCTTTACGTATTATAAATGATGTGTTTTTGAAAGGTTTTGATTTAGTTTTCTTCTTCTTCTTTTGTTTTTGTTCTTCTAATTTTTGTTGATGACTCTCATTACATGCATTTGCCGCTACTTGAGCATACCAACTCTCTCCATCTTGAGCATAGTAAAAAGGATTCAGGACAGGATCGGTAATCAAATTCTGAAAGATAAAGATTTTTTGTTATCAAACAACACCAACTATGAATTTAATTGATAATAGCAAAACCAGCTTAGGTACTTACGTGACACTGAGGGTTAGTACTTGTAGTATCTAGAACAGGGCTGTAAGATGGTGAGCGTGACATGATGCTGTAAAAAACAGTATGCAATATTATTATAATTATTATGTCATTATTATTATTATTGATATGATTAGATCAAATAATCAAAAAATAAATAAAATAGTTACCTTAACAATGTTTTGATATATGAAAGCAATACGAAGCGACTTCGTTATGGAAAAGATGGTGGTGAAATGAAGTGATTGCTTATTTTATAAGTACACTACTTAACTCAGATTACATATTAAGTATAAATTTGTAATATGAGAATACCATCTTTCTCGTACACATAATTTAGTTAATCCAGTATAAATATTCACGTTAAACAGTTTTCGAATTAATAGGTAAGATGAAGTTGATTAAGCAACCCATATCTCTTAATATTAGTAATATAAAATTAAGTGACTCCGTTGACCACATCAGACATAGCGCTTTATTGCCTAATGCCATTCGTTGTATAATATGTGGCCCATCGAACTGTGGCAAAACGAATGTAATGATAAGCTTACTGCTGCATAAAAATGGGCTCAAATTTAGAAATTTGTATCTTTACTCTAAAACTTCTTTTCAACCTAAATACCGTTTCTTGACTGAAGTATTGAAAAGAGTACCACAGGTTAATTTCTACGAGTTCAACGATGATAAAGATGTAATTTCTCCGAGTGAAGCTTTAACAAATTCTGTATTTATTTTCGATGATGTTGCTTGTGAAAATCAAATAAATATCCGCAATTATTTCTGTATGGGTAGACATAAACAAATAGATTGTTTCTATTTGTCTCAAACCTATTCTAAAATTCCAAAGCAATTGTTACGTGACAATGTTAATTTTCTTATTATATTCAAACAAGATGATGTGAATTTAAAGCATATTTATGAAGAACATGTTAGTTCTGATTTACAGTGGAAAGAGTTCAGAAATCTTTGTAAAACAGTTTGGAGTAAACCTTATAATTTTCTACTTATTAATAAAGAATCGTCATTAAATAACGGAAGGTACAGACAGAATTTTGACATGTTTTTTAAATTTGACTGAATGTTTGTATACACATATAAGTAATTAACTTGCAAAATTAAATTCAGTATAATAAATTCTTTAGCTTAATACAGTTGTTAAAATAGGTACAACATGGAGAAAAATATTAAAATAGAATTAATGAAGTCTGTAGATTCCATAAAGAATAAAATAAAACAAATTAAAGATCAGGAACACTCAATGAACTTGTCACTTGACAAAATGTTAAAACCTGTCACAGATCCTCTTAAAACCCTAGTCGATTCGAACAAAACAACAGAAAAATTACAAAATTTAGAAAATACACACTCTAATTTTGAAGACATGGAATTGGATGACATTAATACTAGCTCATCTACAAAGTTTGAAGAATGCTGCGATCCAGAACTGAAATCTGTGCAGTTCGTTAAAAAGTCTCCCCAAACAGAATTACTGGAAGATTTAGAAATGTCATTAGAGGGCTGTGATATCCATGATATTTATGATGGGGTAAATATACCATTTGGAATAAGGAGTGCAAACAAAAAATTACTAATGGGTAATTCACTAGTTTCATTTTCTAAAATAGATAGTGTGAATGATGACAATGTCATTTTAATTAAAATTGGTGACAAAAGCTACAATTTAACCCCCGGTTTAAAAGAACTTTTACTTTGAAGAAAACCTGATTTGAAACTAATATCAAGCAAAGATAAACTTGTCTATAAAGATATATTGCATTATACACATGCACATAAGAGAGATTTCAATCCTAATGGACAAATTAGAGGCGATAAAGGTATAAAATATCGTGAAATAATTAGACCATTGTTTTCTGAATCGTTAAACAATAATATTATCACAAAATTTGGGGGAAACTTACCAACGCTAAAGAAATACAAAAACAATACTGATTTGGTATATTGGGATGATCCTAACGAATTGGTTGACAGATTGAAACTATTAATTGCTTCCCGAGATGCTGGTAATACAAACCATGATAATGAAATTTTATCAATAATCGAAGAATTAAAAGAAAGTGATATAATTAAATAATAAATAGTCACAATAACATGCTTTTTATTCAGTATAATAGCTGAGTTCAAGACAAGTATACTGAATTGTGAACATGAGCAAAGCTGACGTGGTAAACGAAATTCATAAAAATGCAAGGGTGAACTATCCACGAAGACATGTTATCATGAAAGATATAGATGACTTGTGGCAAGCAGACTTAATTGATATGCAATCAATTTCAAAAGAAAATAAAAATTACAAATATATTCTTGCCGTTATTGATACATTTTCGAAATATGCTTGGACCTTTCCTATGAGAAGTAAAACCAAAGAAGACGTGTGTAACTCTTTCAAAACTTTGTTGGATAAAGGGCGTGTTCCTAAAAATCTTCAAACGGATAATGGAGCAGAATTTTATAATAATAAATTTCAGAAACTTATGAAATCGTATCATATTAACCATTATTCAACCTTCTCAACAAAAAAAGCTTCAATAGTTGAACGATTTATCAGGACATTGAAATCTAAAGTTTATAAGGAATTTAGTTTAAAAGGCAATTACAATTGGATAAATAATACTCTGAATGATGTTATTTACAAATACAATCACACTCACCATCGCACTATCAATGAAATCCCTGCTAATGTGGACAGTATTAATAAAAACAATATATTAGAAAGGTATTTAAAGTTGCTAAAAAAAAATAATTTAAAAAGCAAGTACAAAGTAGGTGATTATGTGCGTATCAGTAAATACAAGGGAACATTTGAAAAAGGTTACACTCCCAACTGGTCAACAGAAATATTAAAAATTCGTAAAATACAAAAAACAACTCCCATAACTTATTTAATTGAAGATACTATCAGAGGTCAGCCTATTTTAGGTGCATTTTATGCACAAGAACTACAAAAAACAAAACATCCCAATGTATATCTAGTTGAGAAAGTTCTTAGAAGAAAAGGTAACAGAGTTTTAGTAAAATGGTTGGGTTTGTCTTCAGCTGAAAGCAGTTGGATTGATAAATCGAATGTAATATTATAAATAATATTAACAACAAACTCGAATCGCATAACTATTTATTAAAGTATTCTAACCGAAATCATCACTCGTATAATGTGTTTTGGAGAGAGTAGTCTTCTCAATTGGCTTATTAATAATTTACCATTTGAATTACACTTACCAGGATATAATTACTGTGGTCCTGGTACTAAATTAATAAAAAGACTTGCACGAGGAGATAACGCTGTAAATAAGTTGGACGAATATTGCAAAGATCACGATATTGCATATCACAAGTCATCAAACTTGGAAGATCGACATAAGGCTGATTTAATTTTGTTAAAAATGGCGAAACAGCGAGCGATTGCTTCCGATGCAAGTATAGGCGAAAAACTCGCGGCACGCTTAGTAAGTAAGGCTATGTCGGCAAAAATTAAAACCGGTTCTGGTTTGAGGAAAAAGCGTTCTCCAAAAGTTACTTCTGGAAGAGGATTGAAAAGTAAATTAAAATCTATTATTACAAAAGCAAAAAGACACATAAAAAAATTAAAACCTAAGAGCAAGAAAATGGCTATAGAATTAGCTATTGCCGCTACCAGAGAATTAGCTGATGATTCATCGTTTAAGCTCCCTCGTGTTATTCCTATTCCAAAAACTGGAGGAGTACTACCTTTGATTCCTATTTTTGCGGGATTATCAGCGGCGGGAGCTTTAGCAGGCGGTGCAGCTGGTATTGCTAAAACCATAAATGAATTTAAAATGGCTAAAAAGCTGTATGAGGAATCGAGGAGACACAATGAGAAAATGGAAGCTCTATGTATTGGGAAAGGACTACATCTTAAACCACATAAGGGCGGTCTTGGGATTTTCGTATCAAAAGAAAAAAACTAAGATATCGGCTACCCAAACGAGCTTTAACTAACTTTGACATTTTAAAGTATGGAAATAGAATACCTTATTTTAGAGGTGTCTTTATGAGAGATAAACTTCCTAAATATCCATATAAAAAAGAATGTGGAGTTATTAATTTAGATAGTTCAAAAAATCCTGGTTCTCATTGGGTAGCCTATGCAAAATGTAATGATTATGTTGAGTATTTCGACAGCTATGGAAATCTGAAACCCCCAAAGGAATTTATAAAATATGTAGGTTCTAACATTCAATATAATTATGAAAATATTCAACGTGATCACCCCTTCAACTGTGGACATCTATGTTTAAATTTCTTAAAGAATTTTTGGTATAATCAAGAAATAAAATAAACAGAATCATTTAAAAGAGTTCAGTATGCAAGCATGTCTACTACGGTTACCATCTCTGGAAATAAATCAGAACTGGTCTCGTATTTTCAACCACCTCTCCATTTAACTGATCAATACGAGTGCGGTTTACTATTCTTTTCAGTATTAAAAACAAGACCGATTGTATCCGTTAATAACAGCAGTTTAACAGGTGTAATCAAAATCGAATGTGATCTTGTGCACGGTTCATATTACAACGGATTACCGACTCATTTTATTCATGAATTCTTATCTGATACTGCTTCAAGTCACGGCTACACAGAAATACCACAGAACGTTATTTATTTCCCAGTGAACAAAAATATAATTTCATCTATATCTGTTAAGATTGTTGATCAACTCGGTAACTGTATTAACTTTGGTGAAGAACATATTCAATTACGTCTTCATTTAAGAAAAACAAAATGATAGTATATTATAAAAACACTCCTGTGAAAATCAAACGTCTTATTCCATCTACGACCACTAAAGTGCATAAACGTAAGAAAAAAGTGAAGAAATTGAGTGGAGCAAATAAAGCTTATCTTAAAGCTCTAGGTTTTAAAGTATGAATATACTACAAATTAATGAATTACCTCACTTCGATACTTCGATTGAAAGCTATGAAGTCCACACATACAATCCCTACACTAACAGCTTTAGAGAAAACGATGAAATCAGAATCCCCATTCATCAACAAGACATATACGTGTTACCATCGGCCAGTTCCATATACGTCGAGGGCCAAGCAAAGTTCTTCGATAAAGATGGAAAACCGATTAAGAAAAATATTACGTTCAGTAACAATCCTGTTATGTTTTTGTTTCAAGATATCAGATACGAAATAAATGGCATTGAAATAGATCGTATTAAAAATTCTGGAATAACGTCGACAGTAAAGTCATACGTTTCAATGAATGATGGAGAAAATAAAGTTGCTGCTTTGTGGGGTTGGAACCTAGATGGATTCAAAAGTGATGGTCATTTTAGTGCTATTGTACCTCTTAATAAGATTTTAGGATTTGCGGAGGATTACAACAAAATTGTGATAAATTGTAAACATGAACTTATTTTGAATAGAAGTAACTCTAACTTAAACAGTATCATAGCAACTGATGATATTGCTCATTTTCAAATAGACATACAGAGATTGCAATGGCGTGTACCACACATAAAAGTGTCAGATCGTGAAAGACTGACACTACTAAAACACTTGGAAAGAGATAAACCTATTCAAATAGCGTTTCGAAATTGGGATTTATATGAGTATCCTTTGCTCCCTAAAACTACAAAACATTCTTGGTCAGTTAAGACTGCATCGCAATTAGAGAAACCTCGATATGTAATTTTTTGCTTGCAAACCAACAGAAAAAATAATAAAACCAAAGACAGTTCTCTGTTTGATCACTGTGGGGTTACTAGCGTAACACTATTTTTGAATTCACAGTATTATCCTTACGAGCCTCTAAGCTTAAATTTTTCCGAGAACAAATACAATATATTATATGAAATGTACGTGAAATTTCGTCAGTCGTATTACAATTGTCCTGCAGACCCCTTGCTTAATTTGATTGATTTCAAGGAGAAAGCACCTCTCTTTATTATAGACTGTTCAAGACAAAACGATAGTTTGAAAACAGGCCCTGTAGATGTACGGTTGGAGATTGAATGTTCAGCGCCAATACCAGATAACACAACTGGATATTGTTTAATTATTAACGATCGACTTGTGGAATATAAACCTTTAAGTAACATAGTGCGCAGATTATCATGACAGCCATTGTAGATGTTCAAGGTTTCAAAACAGAAACAAATGAATTTATCGTTAAAGAATTTGCGGTATTATTGAATAACAAAATTCAGGTATTTTTAATTAAGCCACCATTTCCATTTTACAATTTGACGAAACCAGAAAAACGACAAGTCAGTTGGATTGAACGTAATAGAAGGATATACTGGAAAGACGGATTTGTGCACTACTCAGATCATCAGAATTTGATTGTAGATATTTTAAGAGATAAAAGTGTTTACACCAAAGGTTTAGAAAAAGTGTTGTGGTTAACAAATATTTTGAATAATAATAATAATAATATAAATAATTTAGAAGATGAAGGTTGTCCTAATTTATTAAGTTTGTACAATAAATATGAACATTTTCATGATGTGTATAGTTGTATTTATCATGATAAAATATGTGCTTTAAAAAATGTAATATGTTTAAATAAATGGTGTCTAGATAATAAATTTTTGAAATAAATATTTGCTTGTTTAATTTTCAAATCCTCTATCCCTACCAATCCAATCAAATGTTAATCATTATAAATTGGTGGCTACCGCAGTACGATATCATTTCACCATTATCATTATCTGTATGAAGAACTTTAAAGCGAGTGAATACAACATGTCTCAAAATAAATGTAGCCCTCGTTATGACATGTATAATACGTTTAAAATGCGTGAAAATTCATTTAGATATTATTGGGCAACGGCTAATTCGAGGAGACGGTTGGTGATGGAAATGGCTGACGCCGGTTTTTTTTATTTTGGAAATAATGTAAATGATAAAGCAGCGTGTTTCTCATGTGGAGGTGTTATAGAAGATTGGGAGATTTACGACGATCCTTGGATGCAACATGCTATACATTTTCCTCAATGTTTTTATTTGAATGCTGTGAAAGGAGTATATTATATTAATAACTGTCTAAAACTAATGGGTAAATAGGCATAAAGTCGACTACCAAAAAAAAAAGTCCAACAGATTCTGATCCCAGAAAACATTTTCATGTTTATAATATAATCTGAAATGTAATTAATGATTGTTGAAATACAACAGATAAGTACCCCAAAATAAGAATTTATTGATTGAATGATAACCCATTTCAAGATTTTATTGATTGAATGATAACCCATTTTCAAGATTTTATTGATTGAATGATAACCCATTTTCAAGATTTTATTGATTGAATGATAACCCATTTTCAAGTATAATTGGGGTTCCTGGATCTCTGATCCAGGAACCCCAATTATACACTACTGACGCTTGGTTCGACGTGTGGCAGCGTGGAAGGAATCGCTGAAAAACGGCGGTCTGAAGATTAATGCGGCGAAAACTGAGTACTTGGCCTGTAACACAACAAACGCTGCTCCTGTTCGCATTGGCGAAGACACAGTCGAGCGCACGGAACAGGTCAGGTACTTGGGATCGGTGCTCCACGAGTCCGGGGACGTCGATTGCGACGTCGAGTCACGTATCTCGGCGGCCTGGGCGAAATGGCGTGAGGTGGCGGGGGTTATCTGTGACCCCAAAATGCCGGTTAGGCTCAAAGGACAGGTCTATAAGACCATCATTAGGCCTGTCCTTTTGTATGGCAGTGAAGCGTGGCCTGTACTTGAGCGGCACAAGCAAAGCCTGCGAGTCACGGAAATGAATATGCTGCGCTGGATGTCGGGAGTGTCGCGGAAAGACCGCATTAAAAACTCCCGCATCCGGGGCAGCCTTCAGGTCCGTGACAAAGCGGATAAACTGCAGGAGGGCCGCTTACGCTGGTATGGCCACGTTTTACGAAAACCGGCAGACTACGTGGGTAACAGATGCCTCGCCATGCCGCCTCCGCCGGGACCCGGAAAACGAGGTAGGCCTAAGAGGCGTTGGATCGACGTCGTAAGGGACGACATGCGTGCTAATGGGCTTGAGGCAAGGGACGCAAAAGACCGAGCGAAGTGGAGGCGTCTAGGAAGGAAAGCGGACCCCGGGCACCGAGGTGAAAGCCAAGGTAGCAACCGGGACGGGCGCTAGGTTGACGATGACTGCTTTGCATAAGGAGGTGACCGCCTCCCACCTCTCTGCACTCCAGACCATGGCCTCCACCAAGGCCCGGCGCAAGCGATCGCCACCGCCAATCACCTCGACGAAGACACGGCGATGCTCCTTTCAAGCCGGGCGTTTCTTCCGCACGAATCCAATGCAGGTTCCTCCCGAACTTACATCTCAGAGAGAAGACTTATCGCCATAATTGTGGCGTACCCATTCGTCTTCATGATCATTACGCCAAATAAAATCCAACGAAATCTCACTACCTTCATGTCATGTGCCTTGCACTCATTGAAATTTAATTATGAGTGATAGGTACACCTAGAAAGAGCATACTATTACAATTCCAACAAGCCCAAACACGGCTGGATTACATTTTCTTATTATAGAGTTCCAGTCCCTGTCTCTTGGCTTCATCATGAGATCTGATAGTAGAATGTTTCATATTGAACGTAAATGCTTCACTTATTATAGAAAATACCAAAACTACTGTAAGTTTTTCTATAAAATTTTAAGAATTCTCTCGATTTCGCCAAGATTCCATCATCAGACCCCAACTTGTTGACAATGGGACCATTTGCGAAGTATTCTCTTTCGAACGAAAAAAGAATTTTTTAAATCGATTGGCAAGCGACAAAGTTATGCGCGAACAAACGTAAAAAGTATAGAAACATCCGAATTAAGAACCTTGGGTTTGTGTCTGAAAAGGAAAGCTCTGGCCCTGGTACGTATGGCGATGTAGGAACGGGGTAGGTTTTTTAGTCAGTAAGAGTCTGACACTTGTTTTCCGCTCCGCCCAAGAGCGGGACTCGTCATTGGATGATTTTTACCTACCATTAAAAAAAAAAAAAAAACCTCTTCCTTTTTTTTAGAAGTCGGTTAAAAAGAAGTACAATACCAATCGCTGAAGAACAATGCAATGAAGGCCCATACGTCCCTGCAAACTTTATCTAACGACCGAGACTTAAGGGATTGTGTGTTGGAAATGAACCGGACCATTAAAGATTCGTGTGGAAAGCAGGGACCCGCCGTTTCATCTTTTGCCGATATGGTGAAGAAAGGGTCTAATATCTTTGTTCGTCCTAATACTTATAGCTCCGTGGCGATATATCCCCGTGACAACTCAAAGACCAGTGACGAAACTAAGAACATCGTCCAGAAAATCGTTTGCCCTGGTGACATGAAGCTAAAAGTCAGAGGCGTTCGAAAAATAGGAAAGGGAGGACTTATTATTAGCACAGAGACTAAAGAAGATCTAGAAAAGCTCAAGAAATCAGTTCAACTAGCTTCTTCAGGACTCACCGTCGACGATCCGCAAAAACGCAAGCCACGTATTATAGTTATAGGAATCCCAGCATCAATGGCTGAAAACGAGATCTTCAAATGTATTTATGACCAAAACTTGACCGATAAAGTACCGGGGTGCCACGACAGAAAACCTCCTCGAGCGCCCGCAGGCTGTAGTTCCTTTGCGGATACGTCCGGAGCGAAGACCAGCCTGCGGGACGGTGCACCCTGGGAGGCGGCCAACCACCCTTCTTGGGCACTGAGGCCCAAGGGGTCTTGATGGCCGTCTGCGAATGTTCTGTCAGGAGGATCACTTCAACGCGTGTCCCTCTGCTTTAGCAGAGGGCACAGTGGCGAAGTTAGAGCGGGCTCGGTGTGCACTCACCCTGTCACCGGGCAGTCAGGAGGAAGAGTTGCTCCTCCTCCTACCACCGTTAGTCTCGTAGCCCCAAAGATTGTCCAAGGTCATGTTTCTGACTTTCGATGGGGGTCGAGGGTCTTGGCTTAACCGCCCGGGCCGCGAGAAAGAAAACCTCTATAAAAAATTACCCCAAACCTCCAAGCGGCGGCGCACCGTGAGGGAGGTTGTTAGCTTGACTAATGGGTAGCTAAATTAGTCTCTAGTGCGAACCACATATTTTGAGCAGGTACCTAAAGTTAATTACTCGTGGGACCAAATATGAATACAAATTTAAATAAAACCCAAAACGACGAGAAGATGGAGAATGATGCGCGGTCGGAGTCCGACGCGGCATCCAAGAGGAGCTCGGAGGGCTCGGAGGAAGAAGAAGTAGTAGTTTCCGGAGAAAACCTTCGTTTTTATCGGAAACGTGGGATATCGGGGGATGGAACATCCTCCGAAGAAGAATCTGTATCGGCCCGCAAAATTCCCACCAGCAGTCGCGGTGGAGGCGCGAACCGAGGAAAGGGGAGGGGGCTCACTCCTCAAGAGTCCGCCCAGCGAGCCTACAGGCTCACGGCTGAGGGGCGCCACCCGGGAATGTCTAGCTCTGGAGCGGACCCCCCGCGGCCACCTGGCAGTGAGCTGGACGTTGTAGCGGATCCCATCGAAGAGTCCCGCAAGCGCCTCGGAGAGCTGGTTGTGGAGGCCCTAACACCCACGGCTGCCCTGCAGGCGATGTTGGGGCTGCCCCCATTGCATTTAATAGTGCAGGAAGAGGCTGCCCTAGCAGCCTTCAGGCTCATCATATCAGGCACCCTAAATAAAGACTCCCGAATCAAACACATACGCATAATGGAAGACGCTATTAAACGACAGCCGATGATGGCATCACCTAGCGACAAAGCTCCAAAGGCGTATAACTTCCAAAAGAACTTTAACGTTAATCTAACAGAGGAATTGTATGACTATTCAAGTCCAAACGAACTGAGGATCTACACAGATGGATCAAAGACTGCTACTGGCACTGGGGTTGGAGTCTTCTCCAACGACCTCAATATTAAAATATCCAGACCGCTAGGTAAATTCAACACCGTCTATCAGGCGGAATGTGTTGGCATAATCCTAGCAGCCCACGCCATAGAAAGTAGAAACGTAACGGACATGCACATCCGGATACTCTCCGACAGTGCCTCAGTCCTGCAATCACTGAATAATAACTGTTACACCTCGAGAATCATACAAGAATGCCACTCTGCACTAGAAAGAATCACGAAGCCAAAACGAAACACTGTTACGCTACAGTGGATTAAAGGACATAGCGACTCGCTGGGTAACGACGCAGCGGATGAACTGGCCAGGAGGGGATCTGGTGCGGCGGTGTTCGGACCCGAACCCATCGTGCCGGTCCCCTTCGGTCAGCTGCGTGGCTGGCTAAGCGAATACACACAGATCCAAGCAGAACACTGGTGGTCCTCGACACCAGGTTGCAGGCAAACGAAAGAAGTCATGCCACACCTTAACAAAGCCCTCACTAATGTCAACGGATGCAGCACCAGCTGTCAGTGCTGGAGGGGATCGTCTTGCGTCCTCCACTCGCGGCCTCCGGCCAGCGCAAGACGGCATCTTATGCCGCCGCCGTAGCTACGTATGCTGCGCCAGTAGCGGGCCCGTCAGGGCAAGCCAGGCGTAGGACCGAGGTGTTGGAGCCCGTGAGACAGGCACCAGCGGCCAAGCGGCAGCGGCAACAGGGGAATCTTGCAGCTCCTCCCACGAAGGGCAAGGTGGCGTCTGCCACTAAACAGGCAGGACTTCCTGCCGCAGTGGCGACTAGGCCACCTCCACTGATCGAAGACCATTCCGCTGGCGCCGATTGGACGGTCGTCGGCGCCAAGGAGAAGGCGAGTAAGGCGGCTAGGGCGACCAGAAAGCGCAAAAGGCAGCGAGACCGCAAGAAGCGGGCAATGGCGGCTAGACTTTGCGCCCCTAACTCCGAGGCTGTAGTTGTAACGCTACAACCAGAGGCGGAAAAGAGGGGCGTGACGTACGACTCCGTCATGGAGAAGGCGAGGCGGGCGGTGTTGCCCCACCTTGAGGAGCTTGGCACTCCTGCGGGCTTCCGGATTCGGCGTACCGTTACCGGGGCCCGAATCTTTGAGGTCCCTGGTGAGGCCAGTGGCCCTGTTGCAGACGCCCTGGCTAAAAAGATCAGGGCGTCCTTAGATATAGAAGAGGCCCGAGTGTCCAGGCCCACGAAGTGCATAGATATGCGCATCATGGGCTTGGACGACTCCGTCAGGGTGGACGAAGTAGTAGCCGCCATCGTCGGGGCGGGAGGGTGCACGGCCGAGCAAGTTCGGGCGGGCACCATCCGCGCTGACAGCACGGGTATGCGCACCATAACGGTGTGCTGCCCCGTGTCGGCGGCTAAAACAATCACCGGAGAGGGCAGACGGCTTTTGGTGGGCTGGGTTTCCGCGCAAGTGAAGTTGCTGAAATCACGCGGGAGCCTACTGCGCTGTGGAGGAGGATCGCAGTGACCGCTGCCATCAGTGCGGTCAAGCCGGTCACAAGGCTGCAGAGTGCCGTGCTCCGCCTCACTGCTACGCATGTGCGGCGGCAGGCAAACCAGCCGACCACCGTGCAGGTGGCAGGTCCTGCGACCCCCCCGCCAACGCCAAGGCCAAGGTCCGGAGGCCCCCTCCTTCCACCATCACCGCTGCCTCTTCGGCTGCCGCCACCGCCGCCTCCGCAACTACCGCCGCAGCAGTGCCCTCACGAAGGGCTCAGGAGGAGACAATGGACTGTCAATAACGACACCATTCCGTCTCCTCCAGGCGAACATTAACCACTGCGCCGCTGCTCAGGATCTGTTGCTCCAGAGCATGGCGCAGTGGTCGATCAACATCGCCGTAGTCTCCGAGTCGTATTATGTCCGGCCCAGTGGAGACTGGGTTCAGGGCCTGGACGGCTCGGTGACTATAATTTCGTCGGCCGCCGCCGGTACCCCGCCCCTCGAGGCAATCGAGAGAGGACGGGGTTACGTGGCAGCACGGCTCGGGGACATTGCAGTGGTAGGCGTCTACCTGTCCCCGAGCAGATCTCTCGGCGAACTCCACATATCCCTTATGGAGCTAAGAGACGTCGTCGCTAGGTTTAGTATCCTCCCCGTGGTCGTCTGCGGGGACTTCAATGCCTGGAACTTGGCTTGGGGTTCCCGTTATACGAACCAACGGGGTCGGATGGTGGAGGACTGGGCTTTGGAGTCTGGCCTGGTCGTCATAAACCGGGGTTTTGTCCCCACGTGTGTGCGGATGCGGGGTGAATCAGTGGTGGACATCTCGTTCGCCAGCCCCGCGCTGTCGCCACGTGTCGTCGACTGGCGCGTCATGGAGGGGGTGGAGACGTATTCAGACCACCGGTACATCCGGTTTGACGTCTCCGCCCAAACCTCGACAGCGCCGGCCCGGCAGAACCCTTGTGGTCCGCGGTGGGCACTGAAGCAGTTGGACCGGGAGCTCTTTCTGGAAGCCGCGACGGTACAGGCCTGGGTGCAAGCACCGAACAGGCCTGTCGACATTGACGTCGAGGCGGAGTGGTTCCGGGAAGCCATGTCGCAAATCTGCGACGCGGCAATGCCCCGTGTCCCCCCAGGACGTGCTCGGCGCCAGGTGTACTGGTGGTCGCCAGAGATTGCAGCATTGCGCAATGCGTGTAATCACACGCGACGCCGGTACGCTAGATACTGCAAGCGCCGCATCCGCCCGGCGGATGCGGAGGTTAGAGAGGCGGAGCTATATGAGGAATACAGAGTGGCGAAGCGCACTCTCCGGGCGGAAATAAAGCGGTCCAAATTGGAAGCCTACAAAGTGTGGGTGGAGACTCTGAATGCAGACCCGTGGGGACGCCCATACAAAATGGTGCGAGAAAAACTCCGTCCATGGGCTCCCCCGCTGACACAGAGTCTCCGACCGCAGCTCGTAGAGGGTGTTGTGAGCGCTCTGTTCCCTGAGCGAGGGGAACACTCCCCCCCGCCCATGGCTCCGCCACCTGCAGTATCCGACGCGGACCACATCGGCGACGACGACGTTGCTCCAGAGGTGACCGAGATTATTATTATTATACCGCCCCAGGACCTGACGGCTTGCCTGGAAAAGCCTGGGTCCTGGCCATGGAGGCTCTCGGGCCTCGACTAAGGGGGCTCTTCAGCGCATGTTTGGAGAGGGGCCAGTTTCCACTTCGCTGGAAGACTGGAAAACTGGTCCTCATTGCGAAGCCGGGGCGCCCTGCGGACTCTCCGTCCGCGTATCGGCCCATAGTGCTGCTCGACGAGGTGGGCAAGCTCTTTGAAAGAGTCATTGCAAACCGCCTCGTCACGCGCCTGGAACGGGTGGGGCCGAATCTTTCGGACGGCCAGTTCGGCTTCCGCAGGATGCGCTCCACAGTGGACGCCATCATGCGCGTGCGAGCCCTCACGACGGGGGATGCGGTGACCCAGGGCAGGTGTGTCGTGGTGGTGTCCTTAGACATTGCCAACGCCTTTAATTCTCTGCCCTGGAGTAGCATAGGGAGGGCACTCCGGTATCACCGGGTGCCCGACTACCTCTGTCGCGTGATCGAGGCCTACCTATCAGACAGGTACATTATCTACCCCGGTCACCAGGGAGAGTGGAGTCGGCGAGAGATGTCGTGCGGTGTTCCGCAGGGATCGGTACTGGGACCACCCTTGTGGAACATCGGGTACGACTACGTGCTGCGCGGTGACTTCCCTGACGGGGTCAGCGTCGTCTGCTACGCAGACGACACGCTGGTCCTAGCGCAGGGAGAGTCTCACCAGGCGGCGGTCGAACTAGCGACACGCGGGGTTGCGATAGCAGTTGGAAGGATCCAGCAGTTGGGACTCGAGGTGGCGCTGCACAAGTCTGAGGCCATGTGTTTTCATGGCCCTCGGAGCACGCCGCCGCCGAATTCCCAGCTAACGGTAGGGGGGGTTCACATCGGCGTCGGGTCGACGATGAAGTACCTAGGACTCGTCCTCGACAGCCGGTGGAATTTCAAGGAACATTTCCGACGTCTGGCTCCCAAGCTGAATCGTACTGGGACTGCCCTCAAGCGGCTCCTGCCGAACCTTGGGGGTCCAGACGCCCCCTGCCGGAAGCTCTACGCAGGAATCGTTCGGTCCATGGCCCTTTACGGGGCGCCAGTGTGGGCGCCGTCGTTGCAGCAGCAACCGAGGGCCCAGCTGAACGCATGTCAGAGGGTCATGGCAATACGCGTGATCCGGGGGTACCGAACGATTTCCCGTGAAGCGGCGAGCCTTCTTGCTGGCCTGCCACCATGGGATCTGGAGGCAACAGTCCTTGCACGCATGCACGATCTGCGCATGGAAGTGCAACGCCGGGGCGAAAGTCCGCTGCCTGAACATGTCAAGGCGTGGCGGAAAGAGCTCCGGCGGGATCTCGTGATGGTGAAATGGCGTCAGCGGCTATCGCAACCCAGTGCTGGGCACGCCATAATAATGGCGCTAATGCCCCTCCTTGAGGCGTGGCTGGAAAGAACTCACGGCGTTCTCACTTTCCGCATGTCGCAGGTCCTCACCGGACATGGTAAGTTCGGAAGGTACCTGCATCGGATTCGTGCGGAAGAGACGCCCGGGTGTCGCCACTGTGTGGACCGCCCGGAGGACACGGTGGAGCACACGGTCGAGGTGTGCCCCGCTTGGGCAGAGCATCGCCGTGTCCTCGTGGGGGCGATCGGCGGCGGCGATCTCTCGCGCCGGGCCTTGGTCGAGGCCATGGTCCGGAGCGAGGAGGAGTGGCAGGCGGTCGCCTCCTTTTGCGAAGCAGTAATGCTAGCAAAGGAGGAAGCCGACCGCTTAAGGCAACGGCGCTCACGTCCGAGACGCCGCCGAGATTCCGATCCCGATCCCGATTTCCGGCCACCGTAGGCGCGGGCTTGTGGATGGCGAGCAATGGGTAGCTCGCCGTCCAATCGTCTGGTAACCGTCCGGACCAAGCCCAGTCGTCAATGGCGCGCACTGTTCCCGCGCGCCTCAAGGAGTTGTCAGCAAACCGTAGGGACCCTGCAGAAGGGTCGAAGCCAACTGGGGCCATGGGTTCGCGTCTGAAAGGAAGGCTCTGGCCCTGGTGTATATGGCAACGTTGGAATGGGGTAGGTTGTTTAGTCAGTAAGAGTCTGACACTTGTTTCCCGCTCCGCCCAAGGGCTGGACTCGTCATTGGATGATTTTTACCTACCTAAAAAAAAAAAAAAAAAAAACCGATGAAGTACCAAATATGACCAGAGATACATTTTTGACCTCAATCAAACTTAGCCATAAATCTGGCAGGAAAGACGCTGAAAACTGTAACTATATTATAGAAGTTCCAGCTTCTGTTCGCAAGGCACTCATCACGCAGGATAGAGTATTTATCAACTGGACGTCTTGTCCAGTTCGAGACTTTACTCTGGTAACAAGATGTTACAACTGTCAGCAATATGGTCATGCTGCCAAGACGTGCAAAATTACCGCTCCTACATGTGGACACTGTGGTGAAGAAGGACACACAATTCAGGACTGCACAAAGAAAGCCGAAACGCCAAAATGTGCAACATGTTTGCGTTTGAAAAAACCTGCCAACCATAAGATGGGAGATCTAGAGTGTCCTGCTAAAAAATCAGCTGAGAACAGGTATATTAACTCTATGAACTATGAAGGCGCCTGAGAGCGTCACTTATTTGTTTATATTTTAGACTTAGTTACTGTTTTATATTTTTGTTAAATTATGGATAATCACTTATTGTCCGATATAGATAATACTTTTGTAACTGTTTCGAAACAATGTAGAGTTGAGGAATGCAAACAATATTTTTCCGACACTCAAAAATCCCTCACCATATTAACTCAAAACATTCGCAGTATAAATAAGAACATAGATAACTTTAAGATTTTTCTCCATAGACTGAACTTTGATTGTGACATTTTGGCTCTAACCGAGTGTTGGCTGTGTGATCATCAGACTAACCTTCCAGAAATACCTGGGTATAATTTATTTCATACCACCATAAACAATAATCAAAATGATGGGGTGGTTGTTTATTGCAAGGAAACTTTAAAGGTTACAGTTGAAGAATTTACTCCTAAGGACTGTATGAGTAATTGCTTGATCATCAAACTTGGTACAACCACAGCAATAATAGTTATGTATAGATCACCTTCTTTTAGTAACTTAGAATCTTTTCACGCTTCCTTAAACCAAATTTTTCAATCACTGGGCACTTATAAGAATGTCATACTAACGGGTGATATTAATCTACACTATATAATATTAATAATATATAATAATCTACACTAATATAATAAAGAGGTAAAGTTTGTTTTTTTATTTTTTTGTTTGTAGGGGGTAATCTCTGGAACTACTGGTCCGATTGGAAAAATTTTAGCAACAATAGAAAGCTGCTTTACTCCTGAGTGACATAGGCTATATTTTATGTACGCGGGCGAAGCTGCGGGCAAGAGCTAGTATAAACATAAACTCTGAAATCTGTGATGCAGGGACCCAAGACTATCTTAATATCTGCTCATTCCATGGTTTTCTCCCCGCTCACTCTTTGCCTACTCATCAAAGCGGTTCCTGTCTCGATCATATGATGATTAAATCCAGTTTATCGTATACTAGCTTTTGTCAGCGGCTTCGCCAGCGTACATAAAATATAGCCTATGTCACTCAGTGGTAAAGCAGCTTTCTATTGTTGCTAAAATTTTTCCAATCGGACCAGTAGTTCTAGAGATTCAAAAAAAAAAAAAAAAAAAAAAAAATCAAAATTCTATTTATTTCGTTATTACACAAAACATGTTATAACAGTTGGTGACGTCTCCTTTTAAGCATATAGATGCCTGTGCCAGGAGGCGCCGCTCCTTCATATCGTACACTAATTTTTAATTGTTTGTGCAATAATTAATGTGATTGAAACAAAAGTGCAAGCAAAAGAAACAAAATAATAAATGAACAAAGTAAATCAATATTACATTTTTTTTTTCTTTCTTTAATTTTAGTCTGTTGGTGTATTTAATTGATGTCAGGTGAGTTTCTGTTTGTGAGTGTGTTCGTTCGTGTCAGTGTGTAAATGTGTGTGTGTGCTTACGTGTGTGTTCGTGTGAGTAGTGTTCGTGTGTGTGTTATGGTGAGTGTGTGTTCGTGTGAGTGTGTGTTATGGTGAGCGTGTGTTCGTGTGAGTGTGTGTGTGTGTTCGAGAGCGTCATTTTTTTTGTTTTTTTTTATTTTTATTTTTTTATTCGTGTCTGATTATGTATATTACTCAATCAGTTTATTCTATGTTCAAGAAGTTTCTCCACTTCATCGTAGCACAATTTTGTTATCCACTCAATCAGCAGCGCTTTGCAGTCCTTATATGGTTTAGTATATATTTCTATTTGTTTGTTTATTTTATTATATAAATAAGAAGATCGTTTATCATATTGTATGTTTGCAAAAACTGTTTTTACAAAAGGAGTGGGAGCAACATTGTGCTTTATTCTTTTATTTAATATATTGGGGTCTAAAGGTAATTTTTTATGTTTTTTTAATACTATGTGTATAATATATAATTTACGGACAGATAATAAGTTACTTATTTGGTATAGCTCATGAGTGGGAAAAGTTCTTTTTTTAAAGTACATTACTTTTAGCAATGTACGTTGTGCTCTTTCAACATCAAGGAAACGTGTTTTACGAGCGCCTCCCCAAATGGAGATACAATATGTTGTCACAGACTGAACAAGCGAAATATACACTTCGTTCAGAAGATTTTTAGCTAAGCCTTTCCGTGGGACTATGTGACGTAATGTTTTAAAAATCCAAATAAATTTTCTTATTCTAGCAGTAATTTGTTCGATTTGAGGGTACCAGGATAGGCTCTGGTCCAACACTACTCCCAAGTACTTCACTTTATTGACTTTGCTAATTATTGGACAGTTACAGTGCCTATTACTCATACTCCTACACTCGTGAATTTTGATGTTAAAATCTTGTTTCGGTTGGACATTTTTATATATTGTGAAGCAGATATAGTTGGTTTTACTCGTGTTTAATGTGAGGAGATTTGTTTTTAGCCAAGATGCTACTCGTGCCATACCTTTTTCTGTGTTGGATTTGGTTTCGGCCCAATTTGAGCCAGTGAAAACGATTGCGGTATCGTCAGCGTAAGAAAAAATTCTTGCATTGTCAATAGTCATATTACATAAGTCGTTTAAGTATATAAGGAATAGTGTAGGACCCAGAACGCTTCCCTGAGGCACGCCGCATGTTACATCAACATCTTCACTGACAACCTTATCTAGCTTTACCTTCTGTTTTCTATTAGTCAAGTAATCGATAAATATTGATAGTTGTGTACCTCTAATGCCAATTTTTTCTAGTTTTTGGATAAGTATGGGAATAGAGACCGTGTCGAAGGCCTTTTTTAGGTCTATAAAAACAGATAAACATCTAGTTCCTTTGTCAAGTTCCCTTGTTAGTACTGTAGTTAAAGATGTGATAGCGTCTTCCGTAGAAATACCCCTTCTAAAGCCAAATTGAGATGGAGATAAAATTTTGTTGGTTTGTAGATAGCTAAGTAATCTTGAATTTAAAAGCTTTTCTAATATTTTCGCGATAACTGGAATGACAGAAATTGGTCTATAATTATTAATATCACCCTGTTGTCCACCTTTGTAAATTGGGGTTATTATTGATTTTTTTAAACAATTAGGGAAGGTCCCTTGCTTAAAACAAAGATTTGCTAAGTGCGTTATAATTGGGATTATTTCATATTTTATATGTTTGAGGTACCTAGTGGAGATATTATCCCATCCTGGGGCGCTATCTAATTTAAGAGAGTTAATTATACTATTTACTTCATTTGTATCAGTATCCAGTAAAACAAAGGAACTAGAGAGACTAGGCAAGGAACGTAGGTATTGATTAAGGTCGTTCTGGGTTAAATTTTGTTGGATGTTATTTGCTAGTTGATTACCAATATTTGCGAAATAATTATTAATGAAGTTTGCTGATTCAAAAGAAGATGATTTGAGACTAGTTATTTCAGGATTAGTTCCAGTGATTTTATTTGTAAAAGTGATGTTTTTTAGGTTTTTCCAAAGAAGCTTGTTGTTATTTAATGAATTATTAAGAAGGTTTCTTTCATATTTTCTTTTAAGTTTTTTTATTAGGTTGTTGCAATGATTTCTGTAACGGGCATATGTAATTTTTTTTATTTCATTATGGGGATCGTCTCGGGATTGTTTTTGGAGTCTATTACGATTCCCTATACATCTTAATATGCCAGTTGTGATCCAGGGTTTAATTGTTCGTTTACTTTTAGGGATGTTGTGAACAGTAGTGTTTATTTTTAATGATTCAATAAGATATTCTGTTAAGTGTTCTGTTATGTAATTAGGATTTTTACAAAGAAGTAATGAAGACAGATTTTTTTCTTTTAACCATTGAAGAGCGCTTTCAAAGTCAATTTTAGTAATAAATTTTGCAGTGGTTTTGGGCTGTTTTATTTTAGATAAAGATAGAAAGGTTGTTCTATGGTCTGTAACAGTAGTGCGTAGAATGGCAATAAAGGCAGAGTGCCGTTTTCTGTCTATTTTTAACATAAAGTGATCAAGACAACTAGTTTCCCTTGTATTGATTACCCATGTATATGCATGTGTGATAGCAAATTAAAATAATAGCAGAAAGAAGTTTAAACATTAGAGATGCCTCCGAAAGACGAAATATGAGACTTTATAACGAGAAATAATAATGGTTCCGAAAAACAAATTAATCTCCAGCGATCTGTGGCCGACTATTATTCTAATTAACCAGCGTGATAATGAATTACCGACAAAAAACCCAAAACATAAACGAAAAAAAATATCCAATTTAACAACAAATAAGAGCATGCTCAAATTACATTTTCTCCTAAAAAAAAAAATGGATCATCGAACAACAAAACTTAACTTCCGGATAGAATACTGAACCTCCGACAAAATTACAAAGTTACCGACAACAGAGGTTTTGTCAAAATAATCTTATTTTTACAACTTGCATGAACTGCTTTAATTTCTATTATCATCTCAACGATCTAATAAATCTACTAAGGAAACTACTAACTTATTATCTATTAGCGAAACTTAGTATTGTTACGGAATATGGATGAGGTACCCGTGTACCGTTCTGAGTCGGAGGAGGAAGAGGATGGAGCTGGTTCATCAGTACCGGTGAAGAAGAATCGCCGTAATAAAAGTTGGGTGTTGATCAAACGGTATTATAATGTGCAAGAAACAGAGGAGTTTGTAAGTAATGAAAAGACTTGGTCAAGAAATTATACGCGGGACAGTGACGAAGGCCAAAAACATTTCTATCGTTGTAACAAGGTAAAATCAAATTTAGGGTGCATATGGGGCCCCACCACTATCTTCGGGGCCCAAGTCAACCTCCCCTGCAAGTTGGGGCACCTGCCGAACAACAGACGAGGCTCTGGCGCTGGCTTTCCCTTTTAGGGTTGGGAGGTCAGACGGCAGTCGCTCCCGTAAAGGCCACAAATAGCCACTAATAAGGATAGGATAGGAAAGTTTGTTGCCACGGATAGGGCGCCGCCGCAAAACGGCGCGCAGGAGATTCGCCCGACTCCTGTGGCAAGTGGGCGAGGGCTACCGTGTCTGGGGCGAACACGGCTAAAGACGCGAGCCCCAACCCGTAAACTCCGCTTCGCCAGCCTAAACATTGGCACGCTGACCGGACGCGCGAGAGAGTTAGCCGATGTACTGCTTAGGCGAAGGGTGGCCGTGGCATTCCTGCAGGAGACTCGGTGGAAAGGCCGCAGGTCCCGGCTCATCGGGAATGGCTACAAACTGATTTATACAGGTGCAGCCGGTGGGGAGAACGGGGTGGCCGTTGTACTCTCCGAAGAGTTTCACGACGCAGTCCTGGAGGTGTAACGCTACAGTGATCGGCTTATGGTCGTAGGTGTGCTTATTGATGGGGTTATAACCCACTTGATAAGTACCTACGCGCCTCAGGTCGGTTGCAGCGACGCTGAAAAGGCTGCGTTCTGGGATCAACTCGGTGGGGTGCTTCGTGGCATCCCGTTGTCGCAGGGAATCGTTTTGGGTGGTGATCTGAACGGTCATGTGGGTGACAGGTGCAAGGACTTTGAGCATGTTCACGGTGGCTTTGGATACGGTAGCCGTAACGCTGAAAGGGAGACTATCCTCCAAACGTGTGCGGCTGCCGGCCTTGCCATCGTGAACACGTATTTCAAAAAGAAATCCGAACACCTGATTACCTACAAGAGCGGGAGGTACGCTACCCAAATCGATTTCTTACTCACACGGAGGCACCATATCAGTAGGGTTGCCAACTGCAAGGTCATACCCGGTGAGAGTCTCACTGCACAACACCGTCTCCTTGTCATGGACTTGCGCGTCAAGCCTAGGATCAAGGTTGTTGAGCGCCAACAACGCCGAATACGGTGGTGGCGACTGAATGAAGCCACGTCCCAGTCGTTCGCGTCGGCCATCGGCGACAAGTGCGATGGTACCGATGGCGAACCGGTGCAAAGCCACTGGGACAGGATTCAGGTTGCCATCACTGAAGCGGCAAAGTCGGTGCTCGGCTTGTCCAGGGGCGGCCGCAGGTGTGACAAGGAGACTTGGTGGTGGGATGACACAGTCCAGAGGGAGATCAGAGAGAAGAAAGCACTCTTCAAAACGTGGCAAGCTTCCAAATCTCCCGAAGACCGCGACGCAAACAGAACCGCAAAACGTGCCGCCAAGAGGGCCGTAGCCAGAGCCAGACGAGACCACTTACAGCCACTTTATGATAAGTTGGAATCGTCTGAGGGGCAAAAGCTCATTTATAAGTTGGCACGTTCCAGAGTCAAAGCGGCACTGGATATCTCTAAGTGCCGCTGTGTAAGAGACCCTGACGGCAATCTGTTATGCGAGGACCTCGCGGTGAAGGAGAGATGGCGCTCGTACTTCCACGAGCTGCTGAACAAGCAGCACAAAGAGGTGCGGTCTCCGGTTCTCCCTCCAAATCAGGGACTTGTGCCCCCGGTTACGCCTGAAGAAGTGCATGTGGCTCTTCGCCGCATGAAGAACCGGAAAGCTGTCGGTGCCGATGGAGTCCCCATTGAAGCCTGGAAGGCGATGGGTCCTCGTGGTGTGGGCATCTTAACCCACCTATTTAACCGCATGCTCCTTACCGGAAAGATCCCGAGTCAATGGAGACTGAGTATTATCACTCCAGTCTTCAAAGGCAAGGGATCGGTGCAGGAGTGTGGCGACTACCGTGGGATTAAGGTTATGTCTCACACCATGAAGCTCTTCGAGTGGGTGATTGACTCTCGGATCCGGCAGGAGTGCACCGTCTCGGGATGTCAATATGGGTTTCGACCAGGCCATGGCGCCATGGATCCCATCTTTGCCCTAAGGGTTACCATGGAGGGATACAGATCGAAGAATACGCCTCTGCACTTCTTGTTCCTAGACATGCAGAAGGCCTTCGACTGTGTCCCCCGTGATGTGATCTGGTGGGCGCTGAGATCCAAAGGAGTGCCCGAGACCTATGTTGACATCATCCGAGATATGTACCGAGACTCCGGTTCTGTGGTTCGGACCGCTGTTGGCGATACGAAACCCTTCCCCATCACCGTCGGAGTTCACCAGGGCTCTGTCCTTAGTCCATTTCTGTTCAGCGTGGTGCTGGACGTGCTGTCCTCCACCATCAGGGACTTACATGAGCAGCCGCCATGGCTGCTCATATATGCAGACGACATCGCGCTGGCGGACTCGGACAGTGGGCGCTTGGTTCGACGTGTGGCAGCGTGGAAGGAATCGCTGAAAAACGGCGGTCTGAAGATTAATGCGGCGAAGACCGAGTACTTGGCCTGTAACACAACTAACGCTGCTCCTGTTCGCATTGGCGAAGACACAGTTGAGCGCACGGAACAGGTCAGGTACTTGGGATCGGTGCTCCACGAGTCCGGGGACGTCGATTGCGACGTCGAGTCACGTATCTCGGCGGCCTGGGCGAAATGGCGTGAGGTGGCGGGGGTTATCTGTGACCCCAAAATGCCGGTTAGGCTTAAAGGACAGGTCTATAAGACCATCATTAGGCCTGTCCTTTTGTATGGCAGTGAAGCGTGGCCTGTACTTGAGCGACATAAGCAAAGCCTGCGTGTCACGGAAATGAATATGCTGCGCTGGATGTCTGGAGTTTCGCGGAAAGACCGCATTAAGAACTCCCGCATCCGGGGCAGCCTTCAGGTCCGTGACATAGCGGATAAACTGCAGGAGGGTCGGTTACGCTGGTATGGCCACGTTTTACGAAAACCGGCAGACTACGTGGATAACAGATGCCTCGCCATGCCGCCTCCGCCGGGACCCGGAAAACGAGGTAGGCCTAAGAGGCGTTGGATCGACGTCGTAAGGGACGATATGCGTGCTAATGGGCTTAAGGCAGAGGACGCAAAAGACCGAGCGAAGTGGAGACGACTAGGCAGGAAAGCGGACCCCGAACACCGAGGTGAAAGCCAAGGTAGCAACCGGGACTTACGCTAGGCTGATGATGGTAATGAACAAGGTAAAATCCAAGGGGCCACAGTGTGATTGTGTACATAACCTAGTAAAACTACACTTTCATAATAAACTGAGTTTTGTTTTATTTTTATCTTTGTTCTAGCTGATATTATAAAAATATAGGAGATTTGTCGAATAGTAAAATAAAATAAAAAAAAATAAAAATCCTTATCCTTACTAATATTATAAATCGGAATGTGAGTTTGTTTGTTTGTTTGTTTGTTAGGCTTTCACGCCGGAACTACTGAACCGTTTGCTTTGAAATTTTGCAGACGTAAAGTTAGAAGTCCGGATTAAATAATAGGCTACTTTCTATCCCGAAAAAATGTGGTGTTCCCGAGGGAAAACGAAAATATTGTTAGCTTCGTATGAAGCTGTCAGTATCAGTTTGGTGACACATGGCGCTGTGTGTCGTTTAAAACAAAGCTTATCCTTACTAATCCTTACTTCCTTACTAATCCTTACTTCCTTACTAATCCTTACTTCCTTACTAATATTATAAATCGGAATGTGAGTATGTTTGTTTGTTTGTTTGTTTGTTTGTTAGGCTTTCACGCCGGAACTACTGAACCGTTTGCTTTGAAATTTTGCAGACGTAAAGTTAGAAGTCCGGATTAAATAATAGGCTACTTTTTATCCCGAAAAAATGTGGTGTTCCCGAGGGAAAACGAAAATATTGTTAGCTTCGTATGAAGCTGTCAGTATCAGTTTGGTGACACATGGCGCTGTGTGTCGTTTAAAACAAAGCTTATCCTTACTAATCCTTACTAATATTATAAATCGGAATGTGAGATTGTTTGTTTGTTTGTTTGTTTGTTTGTTTGTTAGGCTTTCACGCCGGAACTACTGAACCGTTTGCTTTGAAATTTTGCAGACGTAAAGTTAGAAGTCCGGATTAAATAATAGGCTACTTTTTATCCCGAAAAAATGTGGTGTTCCCGAGGGAAAACGAAAATATTGTTAGCTTCGTATGAAGCTATCAGTATCAGTTTGGTGACACATGGCGCTGTGTGTCGTTTAAAACAAAGCTTAATGATACGATAAATTATCCCCGGAAATGACGAATTCCCGAGGGATGACGTACAATTTGGTTTATCGCCTAAACTGATTTTTACATCTGCTTATCCTGTGAAGTTAGTAATGTTTTTACGTAGCTAAGCAAGAACTTCTGTACTTTTTTACCTACCCTTTATCCGGGTAAGTATAATAGACTGTTCCAGAAGGTTAACAAAGTTTATGAATGATAAAAACAGGTTAAAACATGCACATATTCCTATGCTTACTATATTTACTTCCTTAATCTTACTAATATTATAAATCGGAATGTGAGTTTGTTTGTTTGTATGTTTGTTAGGCTTTCACGCCGTAACTACTGAACCGTTTGCTTTGAAATTTTGCAGACGTAAAGTTAGAAGTCCGGATTAAATAATAGGTATGATAGACTGTTCCAGGAGGTTAACAACGTTTATGAATAATCAAAACAGGTGGTACACATGTACATATAACAAATACTGAAATATTTATAAGTCACCGAAATTACTAATTGGTAAATAAGTAGGTATTTAGTATAAGTGGTCTTTACGCTAACTAATTCTTTATGTAAGCGATAGATGGCGCTGGGTGTATTTTAAAACGTGGTAACGTTGTGTTTTTTAAGATATAGTAGTGGTATGATATCTCGCGTCCTAACCTATAGCCGTATAGTATTTACCGTTTTGTTTTATCATAGCTTAGCTTAATTCGATTCACCAGGTATAGAAAGGTAATTACGTCGCTTTGTTCGTCATTTAGATTAGTTTACTTACTCATTATTTCATAATGCCTCGCAAACGTAAATCTAATTTGTCGAGCACCTCATCTCAAGCTCGGGCAATGAAAATTGCCCGATCTCAAGAATCGTCTCTCCATGCTGGATTAAGAAGGCGCGATCAAGCAGAGTGTCAGGCTGCTTTGAGAGCTGCTGAGCTACCATCTCAGCGCCAGCAAAGATTTGAGGAGTAAGCTGCTCGCCAAGCTTCTTTGAGGCCTTCTGAGAATGATATTCGTACTCAAGTCCGTTTTTCGCAACAGGCTCATTGTCAGACAGCACTAAGGGCGTTAGAGTCACCTCTTCAAACGCAGCTACGTTTGGAAGAGCAAGCTGAAAGACAAGCTATTTTGAGAGCTAATGAGACGCCTCTTCAAACGCAGCTACGTTTGGAAGAGCAAGCCGAAAGACTAGCTATTTTAAAAGCTAATGAGTCGTCTCTTCAAACACAGCTACGTTTAGAAGAACAAGCTAAAAGACAAGCTATTTTGAGAGCTAATGAGACGTCTCTTCAAACGCAGCTGCAAAATTAAAAGTAGGGGTTCCGGTGATGCTGATGCGTAATCTCGATGCCCCACGACTGTGTAATGGTACCAGGTTTCGTGTCACTCAGCTTGGACGGAATATTATTACCGCAACTATTTTGACTGGCGCAGCAAAAGGTGAAAGTGTACTCATTCCTCAGATCCCGATTATTCCAACAGGCCTCCCATTTCAATTTAAAAGACTTCAGTTTCCTATAAGGGTTTCTTTGCAATGATCATTAATAAAGCACAAGGCCAAACTCTAAGGGTTGCTGGAGTACACCTGAAAAAACATTGTTTTTCGCATGGTCAGCTCTATGTAGCGTGTTCTCGGGTTTCCAATGCCCAAAGTCTGTATGTTTTTACTCCCCAAAGTAAAACATATAATATAGTTTTACCACTCAGATTTGGTTTAACAACTTAACGGCCTAAACGCGTGAACGGATTTTGATAAAATTTTGTATGTAGGTAGTTTAAGTCCTGGATAAGCAATGTTTTGTCGTGGTAGAACTTCTCATTCCCACGGGAAAATCTAAAAAACGCGATATAACCGATTTCCACGCGGGCGAAGCCGCGGGCGAAAAGCTAGTAAAAGTATAATAGTAAAATATTCTAGGAAACCAAAGTCTGCTTGGTTTTACGTTAAAGCATGAATACGACTGTTCTAACTTTTTGCAGCCTGAAATAGGTACCGATATCGAAGCATACATATTTGTAAAATTCATGATATATGCTGTAAGTAAAAGTTATTGTTACAAGTACATCTTTACATTTTTTAAAAGTTTCTGTATAACCACTCAGAATAATATTTTCAGTATAATGTTACAGTTAAAATTGAACCACAGTCTATGAGATATGAAAGGTAATTTATGAATTAACTAGCTTTTCGCCCGCGGCTTCGCCCGCGTGGAAATCGGTTATATCGCGTTTTTTAGATTTTCCCGTGGGAATGAGAAGTTCTACCACGACAAAACATTGCTTATCCAGGACTTAAACTACCTACATACAAAATTTTATCAAAATCCGTTCACGCGTTTAGGCCGTTAAGTTGTTAAACCAAATCTGAGTGGTAAAACTATATTATATGTTTTACTTTGGGGAGTAAAAACATACAGACTTTGGGCATTGGAAACCCGAGAACACGCTACATAGAGCTGACCATGCGAAAAACAATGTTTTTTCAGGTGTACTCCAGCAACCCTTAGAGTTTGGCCTTGTGCTTTATTAATGATCATTGCAAAGAAACCCTTATAGGAAACTGAAGTCTTTTAAATTGAAATGGGAGGCCTGTTGGAATAATCGGGATCTGAGGAATGAGTACACTTTCACCTTTTGCTGCGCCAATCAAAATAGTTGCGGTAATAATATTCCGTCCAAGCTGAGTGACACGAAACCTGGTACCATTACACAGTCGTGGGGCATCGAGATTACGCATCAGCATCACCGGAACCCCTACTTTTAATTTTGCAGCTGCGTTTGAAGAGACGTCTCATTAGCTCTCAAAATAGCTTGTCTTTTAGCTTGTTCTTCTAAACGTAGCTGTGTTTGAAGAGACGACTCATTAGCTTTTAAAATAGCTAGTCTTTCGGCTTGCTCTTCCAAACGTAGCTGCGTTTGAAGAGGCGTCTCATTAGCTCTCAAAATAGCTTGTCTTTCAGCTTGCTCTTCCAAACGTAGCTGCGTTTGAAGAGGTGACTCTAACGCCCTTAGTGCTGTCTGACAATGAGCCTGTTGCGAAAAACGGACTTGAGTACGAATATCATTCTCAGAAGGCCTCAAAGAAGCTTGGCGAGCAGCTTACTCCTCAAATCTTTGCTGGCGCTGAGATGGTAGCTCAGCAGCTCTCAAAGCAGCCTGACACTCTGCTTGATCGCGCCTTCTTAATCCAGCATGGAGAGACGATTCTTGAGATCGGGCAATTTTCATTGCCCGAGCTTGAGATGAGGTGCTCGACAAATTAGATTTACGTTTGCGAGGCATTATGAAATAATGAGTAAGTAAACTAATCTAAATGACGAACAAAGCGACGTAATTACCTTTCTATACCTGGTGAATCGAATTAAGCTAAGCTATGATAAAACAAAACGGTAAATACTATACGGCTATAGGTTAGGACGCGAGATATCATACCACTACTATATCTTAAAAAACACAACGTTACCACGTTTTAAAATACACCCAGCGCCATCTATCGCTTACATAAAGAATTAGTTAGCGTAAAGACCACTTATACTAAATACCTACTTATTTACCAATTAGTAATTTCGGTGACTTATAAATATTTCAGTATTTGTTATATGTACATGTGTACCACCTGTTTTGATTATTCATAAACGTTGTTAACCTCCTGGAACAGTCTATCATACCTATTATTTAATCCGGACTTCTAACTTTACGTCTGCAAAATTTCAAAGCAAACGGTTCAGTAGTTACGGCGTGAAAGCCTAACAAACATACAAACAAACAAACTCACATTCCGATTTATAATATTAGTAAGATTAAGGAAGTAAATATAGTAAGCATAGGAATATGTGCATGTTATAACCTGTTTTTATCATTCATAAACTTTGTTAACCTTCTGGAACAGTCTATTATACTTACCCGGATAAAGGGTAGGTAAAAAAGTACAGAAGTTCTTGCTTAGCTACGTAAAAACATTACTAACTTCACAGGATAAGCAGATGTAAAAATCAGTTTAGGCGATAAACCAAATTGTACGTCATCCCTCGGGAATTCGTCATTTCCGGGGATAATTTATCGTATCATTAAGCTTTGTTTTAAACGACACACAGCGCCATGTGTCACCAAACTGATACTGATAGCTTCATACGAAGCTAACAATATTTTCGTTTTCCCTCGGGAACACCACATTTTTTCGGGATAAAAAGTAGCCTATTATTTAATCCGGACTTCTAACTTTACGTCTGCAAAATTTCAAAGCAAACGGTTCAGTAGTTCCGGCGTGAAAGCCTAACAAACAAACAAACAAACAATCTCACATTCCGATTTATAATATTAGTAAGGAAGTAAGGATTAGTAAGGATAAGCTTTGTTTTAAACGACACACAGCGCCATGTGTCACCAAACTGATACTGACAGCTTCATACGAAGCTAACAATATTTTCGTTTTCCCTCGGGAACACCACATTTTTTCGGGATAAAAAGTAGCCTATTATTTAATCCGGACTTCTAACTTTACGTCTGCAAAATTTCAAAGCAAACGGTTCAGTAGTTCCGGCGTGAAAGCCTAACAAACAAACAAACAAACAAACAATCTCACATTCCGATTTATAATATTAGTAAGGAAGTAAGGATTAGTAAGGATAAGCTTTGTTTTAAACGACACACAGCGCCATGTGTCACCAAACTGATACTGACAGCTTCATACGAAGCTAACAATATTTTCGTTTTCCCTCGGGAACACCACATTTTTTCGGGATAAAAAGTAGCCTATTATTTAATCCGGACTTCTAACTTTACGTCTGCAAAATTTCAAAGCAAACGGTTCAGTAGTTCCGGCGTGAAAGCCTAACAAACAAACAAACAAACAAACAAACATACTCACATTCCGATTTATAATATTAGTAAGGATTAGTAAGGATAAGGATAAGGATATGTAGTAGGGATCTAAAGATAAAAATTACAAAGCATAGTTTTCAGTAGAACGTAATTTATGCTGGTAGAAAAGTATTATATCAATAAATAGTCATGTATATTTTTCGAAGATTTCAGTATCTCATTCGCTCGTTTCGTCATTTTTATTCGGACGAAAGTAGTCGGAAAGTTAGTATTTTAGGCAGTAGATTTAATAATTTGAGTAAGGACAATTCTATTGTTTTAGTCGGAGCTTTTATTACTACCCTTTTATAACAAACATAATGGGGCAGTCATTTCATAAAATCTGGAACACAGTCCGTTTTCCCTGTGACCGGAAAAAACATTCGTTTCGTTTAGTGTAATTTTGATGAGATAGCTTTTATTTTTATCTAAATCATCATCATCATCATCAGTCTTTTAATGTTCCCACTGCAGGGACACAGGCCTCCTCTCTCTAGGAGAGGGAATGGGCCATAATCCACCACGCGGGCCCAATGCGGATTGGTGGATGTCACATGTCTTCGAATTTTTGGTTCTAGGACATGCCGGTTTCCTCACGATGTTTTCCTTCACCGTTTTGAGAGCAGTGGTGATGAAATAAATTACACAAAGTAATACGCCTGGCTGGGTTTGAACCCGCGACCTACGACTCGTAAGTCGGGGCCGTAACCACTCGGCCACCACTGCTCTAATCTATTTAAATATCACATGTCATTTTTTCACTTATTATTAAAGGAACGACAACAAACAAAAAATCGGATTACTACACGTTTTGTATATTTTTACACCCGTTATTTTAAAAAACCTTCAAAGTTCAATTTTGATTAAAGTAACTCCGGTTTACGGTTCCTTCTACAAAATTAAAAAAAAAAACTTTACCTTTTTGTAATACTAGTGTAAATTTGTAAAATAAACATCATTTATGGATAATTAAGAAATTATTTGTACAAAAAAATAAAAGACATTGTAACATTCAGTTCATTCGTTCCTGATGAACGAAATGATTAAGTCTGGGATATGTCACATCACTAGCATTTTTTGTTTGTTGTCATATGATAGTTCGTGTAAATACACGATAATTGTCGATGAGTGTGTATTTTTTTTAATTGTGTGACTATTTGTTAGAGTATGGGTTTGTAGCAATAGGGAGCGTGCATTTGTGCGTAATGTTAAATTTTCTTAGTGTGCTACCTTGCCTCCCGCAAAAAGTGGCAGAAAAATTTGTTAGGCGAATCGTCCCTTGCCATCTCCATAGGAACGCTTTAACGCTCTACGCTGAACTCTAAGAAATTACCACAAACAAAATCATGTTCAAAATATTGACAATATTTATGGTAGTGGAACGCAATTTTGACGGAACATGACATTAACAATTATTGCAAAGTGTCAGAAAACCGAAACAGAGTAAAACCGTTTTAGGACTTTTGTTGGTAATGGTGAAGGCTCAACACGTGCTTTTGTCAGTGCTACGAATTTTTTCGATTTTAGTGAACTTTTACATGAGTGAAACTTGATCGAGACTGTTCTCAGTACTTGTTTTATCACAAGCTGCCAGAAGCGGTAATCAGTTTTATAACAAGCTGCCAGAAGCGGTAACCGAACTTAGTGAGGGAAAGTTCAAAAATCATATTAAGCGGGTCCTAACCAAAAAAGCATATTATAAGGTTAAGGATTATGTAGAAGACAAGCTTGTTTGGCAATGACTGCTCCGGCACATGTGGCTCCCTGGTAACTCATTCATATTGTGTAATTGTGTCTATTAACTGCTCCATGAGGATATCCGCAAGAGAACCAAGGTTGCCGACATAGCGAAAAGAATCGCCAAACTTAAGTGGCAATGGGCGGAGCACATTACACGCAGAACGGATGGCCGCTGGGGTCGAAAGGTTCTGGAGTGGCGACCGCGTACCGGAAGACGTAGCGTTGGAAGGCCTCCCACAAGGTGGACCGATGACCTGGTCAGGGTTGCTGGAAGCCGATGGATGCAAGACGCACAGGACCGGTCTTTGTGGCGGCGCTTGGGGGAGGCCTATGTCCAGCAGTGGACGTCTTTCGGCTGAAATGATGATGATGATGAACTGCTCCATCTTTGTTTCCACATACACATTTTTTTTCTTGACACATTGCTTCTGCAATATTTATATTATTAAGACCAAAAAAAAAATTTTATTCAATAATAATTTATTGTGTTAGCATCCCGCAGTGTAACTGTTGTAGTGATTGATATTTTTTTTTCTCATACATGTTTAATTGTTTTTTTTTTATATAATATTTTTTTACAATTCACGTTGTAAAGTAAGAACACTGTAGACTTAGTAAATCCTATTACGATTCACCTTTTATTTTTTATTATTATGATTATTTTTATTGTGCTTTTAAGTGCAATATATTGACTGGTCTACACTGTTCTTACATAATGATATAAGTACTGTAACAACGAAATATTGTAAGAAATCATTTTTTTTTTAAAGAGTAACCATGGAGTTTCTTGCCGGTTCTTCTCCATAGGAAACGACCAATTTGGAACCGTGCACTAGCTTCTGACGTTTTATAAGTGCCTTTGTAGGCCTATATGAAATAAAAACCTTTTTGATTTTTGATTTTTTGATTTTGTGTATTCGGTTAAGGTTAGTTTTTATTTGTGATTGTTCCTTTTTAATTACTATAGGTCATAAAAATGACCTCCAAAAATCCTCCTGACCCTGATCCCCCTGATGAACCTTTTGTTCTTTCCCCCATTTTGACCATTACCCTCCCCTATGACCCTGAAACACCCCCGCAAGACTCTAATATGGACACAGAGACCTCAAATCGTAAAAGGGTCGCTGGTTCGCCCCCTGCTACTTCGAACATACCCCCTAAGATAGCGAAAAATATTACCGGCAGACTTCTATACAAAAAGAGTGACAATCCACCCTATATCTATTTATTTTATTTTTTTTTATTTAACAATTTATGTACACACAGTAGATAGAAGGAGAAAGAAATACAGAAAACAGGAGAAGAAGTACAAAGGTGATGCTTATTTCTTAAGAAATCTCTTCCAGCATACCTGCGAAAGGAGAATTGGAAAAAAAGAGATGTAGATGTGTGTAGACATGAAAGGAAAAGATTAAAGTTACTAATATTACATTTATCAATTAAATATGCCATTATATATATATATATATATATACATATATATATATATATATTTACATCTCGAAGGACATGTTGCGTCCTATATGGCGTTTTTTACCGATGATGCTGCGTCCAACTGACTTTGTGCGTCCGGAATACGGACGCAAGATTGACCGACCCTCATTTTTAGCCCAAGGGTCCCTTATGATCATTAGAATGCATGGGCAAAAAATTGGCATGGACGTAATTCCATCACTACAATGCCTTTTAGCGTATAATATAGTTCCGCCGTCGTCCGACCGAAATTTGGAGGACGCTAGTGTTCAGCGTATAATTTACCGCGTATACTTTGAGTTCAGTTCACCGATCTCATCGTGTCCATTGAATATCGTACTTAATTTGTAAAGTTTTTATCATGTTTTCGTGACAACAATCTTGCGTCTCTTAAATATCCTTAAACGGGCACTAGGTACGGTGTCTGAGGGGCCCATTCGGGGTTGACGAGGGACGCATGGCTTCAGCGCGCTCGCGTGCCGAATTTGTAAAGAAATAGACTTGTGCCGGCCGTGACGCAAGTTTGTCACCAATGTGAATTATTTGCAAGTGCGTTAAAAGTGGTTATTTATTAATTGGTCTATTATTATAGTCTGTTAGTAATGACTATTATAATATACCAGCTGCTGCCCGCGACGTTGTCGGCGTGAAGGCTCTACAGCACCAAAACTAACTAAGATGGCAGTATCGCTATAGCATTAAAATAAACAACTTTTAAAATAGCATTACATCAGCCTTATAAAGTTCCCACTGCTGGGAAACAGTCCTCCTTTCTAGGAGAGGGAACGGGCCATATTCCACCACGCGGAATCAGAGCAGATTGGTGGATGTTACATGTCTTCGATTTTTTGGTTCTAAGACATTCACAGTCACAGTTTCCTTACAATATTTTCCTTCATCGTTTTAAGGGCAGTGGTTATGAAATAAATTATACAGAGTAATGCGCCTGGCTACAACTTGTCAGTCGGAGAGTCGGAGCCTTTACCATTCGTCCACCACATTACGGTGGTAGTTATGCTGCCAGTAGCCAAAATGTAAAGAGTGTCAGGACTGGTGACGCGGGAGTAGTAAAATTTCTCGATTTTTGAAAATCGGTTTTGAAAGCCGAAACCGAGCTCAGCTCCGGTTTTCCCATTATTGAGTAACAATTAACATTTTGATTTATATCAATATTGTTTAGTGCTGGGTGTTTCTGTAACAAAATAAGAAGTTCGCTGTCTGATCGAATGTTGGATGCACTTATATTCTTGAGATCACATTATCAAGAACAGCGATCTCTTGAAAACATGTGATTTATGCTTTATTTAAATTAGTATACATAGTTGATTATTGATTTCTTTTTAGTGCAATATAAACATGAAATAGCACACTCTGTGGAAAGTCCAGGCCGAAACCCAAACTGCGCGTCATGTAACGTGACCCAATTGTCCAGCTGTCTATCAAGCAGACCGTCCAACACTTTAGCAATAACAGAGGCCAAGGAAATTGGTCTGTAGTTCGCCTGGTCCGATATATCCCCAGTCTTATTCTTGACGATTGGTACCACCACCGTCCTCAACATCTCAGATAGCAAGTACGAGTGACTCACACAAAGCGTAAAGAACGTCGTCAACACTCTAGGCAGATGAACCCCAGCAAATTTGAGGTGCTCGATGCTGAAACCGTCATGACCAGGAGACTTTCCCCCCTTCATACTCATAATTTGCCTCCTTACCTCCTTGGCCGAAAAACGTATTGGCTCATAATCACAACTGATCTCATCATCGCCCCTCAGCTGGCTCTAGCAGTGATGATACCATAAAACGTTCTCTAAACATATTGGCAATATCCTCCGACGAACCACATTCCCCTACGGTCACAGGGCGGCCCGGTCCAACCTTCAGCTTACTGGTTAACTTCCAGAACTGGGAAAAATTTTTAGATGCCCTATGCGATGCCAAAATGTCCATCTTAATCTTTCCTGATGATTTTGACACCACTTAAGTCTGTTCTAAAAAGAAATGTATCATACAATTTGTTTTATTTGTAGACTTAGTGGGTATTTAAAAAAAATGATGTTTCTTTTTAAATTATACTACATTCGATTTTTTTTTGCCAAAACCTACGACCTAGCTTCGGTTTTGGTTCCAAAAAAAACGATGTTCAAAACCGGTTTTGATGACTTTCCGGTTTTGCATGCCCTACGCGAGAGCAAGCGACGTACAGTTGCCCGCGTGAAAAGCAACTCGTCCTAAAGTTGACACCCACTGCAATCAGTGTCTGCCCCTGTGACTTATTGATGGTCATCGCGAAGCTAACACTTACGGGGGACTGTACGCGCTTGAACTGGAACGGGAAGTTATGAGGTACAAATACTGCCTCGACGACGCCACAACCCGTAAGAATTTTTGCCTCAATGGTGTGTCTGTGCAGCAGATGACTTTTTAGATGGATCTCGTTACACAACTTGGGGGAGATAGGTTCAGAAAGGTGCATAATCGGGACTCCGATTTTCCAGCTTGATGGTATGCGCTGGAAGACCACTTGCTGGCTAGGAGCTCAAAAATCCCACGTTGCTCCAAAACCCATCTTGCTCGACGACAGGGTTTATCGAAGTATAGACCACTGCATTCCCCTCAATTTCCGAGAGGACGCATTCGTTAATTGCTGCAGCCTGATCATTTTTGGATGTGAAAATGGCCCGCTCACACAACGAATGAATTCTTCTAAGCTGGATAACACTCTATCGAGAGACTCTGGAAACACCTCCCATCCACCTCTCTCGCGGTGGGCTTTGACTCGCGGCGGACTTTGGCAGAGGCCATGATCCGGAGCGAAGAAGAGTGGCAGGTCGCCTCCTTCTGCGAAGCAGTAATGCTAGCGGCTAAAAGAGGGGGCCGACCGCAACAGCCGCCGTGTCTCCGATCTCAATTTCCGACCACCGTAGGCGCGGGCCTGCGGCCGGCGAGCAATGGGTAGCTCGCTGTCCGCCCATCCGTTAACCGTTGGGACCGAGCCCAAGTCGTCGACGGCTCGCACTGTTCCCTGCGCTTCAAGCAGTCGCCAGCAACTCTAGGAGCCCAGCTGGGTCGAAGCCTTCTGGGGCCAAGGGTGATGCGAAAGCGGAACAGCCCTGGAACTAAGGCAAGAAATCCTTCTTGAGTTTCGGTGGGTTGTTTAGCCAGTAGAAGTCTAACACTGTCTCCCGCTACGCCCAAAGGCGGAAATCGTCATTTAATGATTTTCCCCACCATAAAAAAGGTAGAATGCCTTCGCCAAGAGTTAGAAGGACATCAGAGAATTCTTGAGCTCGTGTATTGCTGCCGAGCCGAGCTCTCATACTAATGGTCAAGCGCAGCGCACAAACCTGTGACTACAACGAAGACTGTTTCAACGAAGCATTCACCTCGTCAGTCGTCGTTCCCCGAGTCAACACGGGAAGCGTTTGCCCGAAATCGCCACAGAACAAACTGTGACACCACCCATCAAATGTTCGTTCCCGCGGATATCTTGCAGGGTTCTGTGCTCGGCCTCAACTTCCTTCCAATCGGCTATCGTACGCTCATCCCACATGATCAGAAAGCAATCCTTAAGCACGTGTCCCTTATCGCTGTTACGTGACTCACCACAAACAAGCGTTTTGGAGCTCTCTAAATCGATAGAAATTCGAACATGGTATGTGCTGTCTTGCCACCCGGAAGCACTGTGGCAGCGATTCCCGACGACACGACGGCAATAGCAATATTGCCTTGCCTCCTGACCTCTGCAAGTATGCCATGTTTTTCCTGTTCCACCAGGAGCAACCCAAGAAAAACGATTTATCCTGGTTTTGCACAATACTTTCAAGAACGGTGTCATAATTTTGTTTTTGTTCGGAAGAGAACAAAGCGACATGGTCATTTCGTATGGTGGTCATTTCGCCCGGATCGTAATTTGTCTCAGCGTTATGCTCTCGATTCCCATAGTCTCGATGCGGTGATGATTGGGGAGCTGGTAATCCATATTTGATCAGTGGATTGTCGCCGATAGAAATGCCCACATCTTGAAGTGAACTGAGACAGGTGTTCAGCACACGTTCATCAGTTACATCGACTTCGTCTCCAGTAGCACGCCTCAAAGCTCGTAGAAAATCTTCAGACAGATGATGGCGATATTTCAATGAACATAAATTTTTTGTAATATTTAACACCGCATTTTTATTTAATTGTCTTTCTCAAGATTTGGAGGGTTTTCTGGAACTTGAATTTTTCAAAACGAACGTATCCGATACAACTTTTAGGAAGAAAATGCACATTACCATCTATGAATTTTAAGAATAACTAACTACTACCCTTGCCAGCTTGATCAAATTTAAATGATTAATTTACAAAAATTGTTAACATGTAATTTGATTTGATTTTTATAAAACCTCACAAATGGCGCTGTTTAAAATTGTCTTTATACTACTAATATTTAACTAGTTTCTCTGTCCAGGTTACGTAGTTTTGAACAACGAATAATGGGAAACTTTATTATTTACCTACATAAGTTTTCGTATCAAGTTTCAAGTTAATTAACTCAAGGAATAAGATTCTCCCATACAAACTTTAACATCCCCTAAATCTTGCACTGGGAGTAGGTACTACTAAAAAATTAAATATACCAGCTTTGATAACAAATTTAGGGTAATGTTTGTAATAAGTTTTGAGTCAATCGGCCCACGGGAAAAAAAATACATTGCATCCATTGCACCATTTAAATTCAATATTGCTTACTTCCCATAACTTATGGCGTGATAATATGTACCCTAAAGCCTTCCTTGGTTTACAAAGAACATGTTTGCTTTTCAATTTAATCTATCCAGTAGTTTTGGCATGAAGCTGTACCATACACATAGAAAAACAGATAAACAGACAAAAATTCTAAAAAGTCATTTTTGTCATCAGTTACGTTTTTCTAACAGAAGCCACTTAATTTTTCCATAAAATTCTTAATGTACAGTTTTTCTTTCGTTAGGTACTGTTTTGATGCAGAGCATTATACGGAATTAATTTAAACATTAAGTTGGATGGAGGCCGGAATGTGCTTGCAGTGTTTTGAACGTATACGGAGATATTCAGTGTGCAAGAAAGATTTAAGAGTGCACGGACGGACTGATTCAATTATTCGGAACCAATATGAATTTAATAGTAGATGGATGTAATTAAGTTATTATAATCATTATGATATATGCAGAGCATTATACGGAATTGATTTAAACATACATTCGGATGGAGGCAGGAATGTACATGCAGTGTTCCGTTGGTATACGCAGGTATTCAGTGTGCAAGAAAGATTTCAGACTGAACGGACGCACAAATTCAGCTAGAAATATTTAATTTGAATATCACCATTTAACGTTTAAATGAAATTTGACGTCGACTACTGATATGATACTGATTAAAACATCTTACATACGCATTGAAAACATTAAAAATCTCACTACATTCAGTGGACGCCGCAGGGTGGTAGTTTGAAAAGACGCAAGAAGTCCATCGCGATTTAAATATATATATATATATATATACATACCTACTATCATAAATATATAGAAATACATAATAGAATAAATAACTCAATAATACATAATGAATAAAAATACATACTTATAAGCAACTACGATGAAATAGTAAGAAAGTGTTATTTCAAGCCTTTCTTAAAGGCTGCAAGATTTTGGCAGCCCCTAAGATCAGGCGGCAGTAGGTTCCATAACCGTACAGCGTGTACAGTGAAAGAGTAGGAGTAGAAATCGGTGGAGTGGGGTGGGGATTTTAGGAGATTCTTAAGATGCGACCTGCAAGGTGCATCAGAAGGACGGGAGTAGGAAAAGCGTTCCCGCAGGTAAGAAGGAGTTTTAGGGTTGTGAAGGATGTTGAATAAGAGACACAATATGCGAGTGTTCCTGCGAAGTCGAATAGGGAGCCACTTGAGAACCTTGCGAAATCCAGAGACATGATCATACTTTTTAAGGTTGAAAATAAAACGAATACAAATATTTTGCAATCGCTCAAGTTTGTTTAAAAGCTCCTCGGTGACATCCAAATAACAGACATCGGCGTAGTCGATGATGGGCTGAATCAGTGTTTGGGCAAGGGAGATCTTGGTCTTCAGGGGCAAAAAGCTCTGAAGGCATTTTAATGAGTGAAATGTATAGTGCACTTTTCGACTGACTTCAGCGACTTGGGCAGTCCACGATAAATTTGAGTCCATGATCACCCCCAGGTTTTTAGCTTTATAAGTATAGTCAATCTGAACACCATTCAACCAAAGAGGAGACAGCGACGCAAGATCCAGCTTATTCCGCATGTACCTGCCACCAATAACCAAAGCCTGGGATTTCTTGGGGTTAATTTGCAACCCAAAGGACCGCGACCATTCCCCAATCAGCTTCAGGTCACTGTTAATGGCGGACACGGCAGCCTCTGCATCTTCCCCACGAAAGTGATGGTACAGCTGCAAGTCGTCTGCATAGAGATGGAAGTGAGAGGAAATGACTCTAGTGATAGAGTTAATAAAGATAGAAAAGAGGAGAGGAGAGAGTACGCCACCCTGAGGCACACCCGCAGTAAGATAGCACCAATCCGACGACGACTCGTCAAGGCGTACCTGCTGCGAGCGGCCATTAAGATAAGAGTGAAACCAGCTAATTGTGGAAGAGGAAAAATTAAGGGATTTAAGGATCCCAAGAAGAATATCGAAGTCAACAGAATTGAAGGCACTGCTGAAGTCTAGAAGAACAAGTAATGTTAGAGATTTGTGGTCCATAGCCCAGCGAATATCATCAGTAACCTTTAAAAGGGCTGTGACAGTGCTGTGGCCAGGCCGAAAACCGGATTGAAAAGGGCTAAGAATATCATTACTAGTTAGAAAAACAGAAAGTTGCTGATGAACGATGTGCTCAAGAACTTTAGAGAGATAAGGAAGGATGGATATTGGTCTATAATCGGTCGGCGCAACCGGGTTAGGGATTTTGGGTAACGGGATAATATAGGCCTGTTTCCAGGCTTTGGGAACGGTGGATGAAAACAAGGAAAAGTTAAATATGTGGGTCAAGACAGGAAGTATTGTGGGGAGTATAGGGGAAATCATTCTTGAGCAGATGCTATCATTACCAACAGCAGAAGAGGAGATAGCATGGATAGATTTTTTGACATCACCTTCACTCACAGATCTGAATCCAAAAGGAGAACACTGTGGCAATGGCAAACAAGACAAATTATCTAAAGTAGCTGATTTGACGAGAGGATCTAAAGAAACAGGGGGGAGAGAGAAATGTTTGTTTAGAGCAGACACATCAGTATCTTTGCTGGAAACAACAGGAGATTTACCAATGCCGACAGTTTTCAAAAACTTCCAAACTTCAGAGGAGTTCCGGTTGTCAAGAGAATTATGAAAGTAGCGTCTCTTAGCATCTCTACACATACGACTGCAGCGATTACGCAGTTCCCTAAACAAATTCAGGTTGGGCTCGGAAGGACAGCGCTTCAACCTTCTTTTGGCTCGGTCTCTACTTGGCATCGTATCCTTAATGGCGGGTGTAAGCCAGGGAGCCGGGGCATAACGGACTCTAACTCGACGAATCGGGGCGTGGCGATCAAAAAGTTGAAGAATTCTATTGTTGAAGTGTTAAGCATATCATCAACAGAGGAATTATGGAAAACATCAGTCCAGTCAATATCATTTGCATCGTGTAACAATGCCTCCAGATCTATGCCCCTGTAGTTCCGAAGGAAAATAAATTGCGGCTTGCGCTTAGGAGGACGAATTTTATAAGACATAAATATCAAGTGATGGTAAGAGAAACAAGCGGTGAGTTGGCCGTGGATAGAGACATTATTTGAATTAGAAACAATTATAAGGTAAAGGCCAAAAACAGCCAATCAACATGGAGAGTATTAGAAAGTTTATTGCCACGGATAGGGCGCCGCCGCAAAACGGCGCGCAGGAGTTTCGCCCGACTCCTGTGGCAAGTGGGCGAGGGCTACCGTGTCTGGGGCGAACACGGATAAAGACGCGAGCCCCAACCCGGAAGCTCCGCTTCGCCAGCCTGAACATTGGCACGCTGACCGGACGCGCGAGAGAGTTAGCCGATGTACTGCTTAGGCGAAGGGTGGCCGTGGCATTCCTGCAGGAGACTCGGTGGAAAGGCCGCAGATCCCGGCTCATCGGGAACGGCTACAAGCTGATCTACACGGGTGCAGCCGGTGGGGAGAACGGGGTGGCCGTTGTACTCTCCGAGGAGTTTCACGACGCAGTCCTGGAGGTGAAACGCTACAGTGATCGGCTTATGGTCGTAGGTGTGCTTATCGATGGGGTTATAACCCACTTGATAAGTGCCTACGCGCCTCAGGTCGGTTGCAGCGACGCTGAAAAGGCTGCGTTCTGGGATCAACTCGGTGAGGTGCTTCGTGGCATCCCGTTGTCGCAGGGAATCGTTTTGGGTGGTGATCTGAACGGTCATGTGGGTGACAGGTGCAAGGACTTTGAGCATGTTCACGGTGGCTTTGGATACGGTAGCCGTAACGCTGAAGGTGAGACTATCCTTCAAACGTGTGCGGCTGCCGGCCTTGCCATCGTGAACACGTATTTCAAAAAGAAATCCGAACACCTGATTACCTACAGGAGCGGGAGGTACGCTACCCAAATCGATTTCTTACTCACACGGAGGCACCACATCAGTAAGGTAGCCAACTGCAAGGTCATACCCGGTGAGAGTCTCACTGCACAACACCGTCTCCTTGTCATGGACTTGCGCGTCAAGCCTAGGGCCAAGGTTGTTGAGCGCCAACAACGCCGAATACGGTGGTGGCGACTGAATGAAGCCACGTCCCAGTCGTTCGCGTCGGCCATCGGCGATAAGTGCGATGGAACCGATGGCGAACCTGTGCAAAGCCACTGGGACAGGATTCAGGTTGCCACCACTGGGGCGGCAAAGTCGGTGCTCGGCTTGTCCAGGGGCGGCCGCAAGTGTGACAAGGAGACTTGGTGGTGGGATGACACAGTCCAGAGGGAGATCAGAGAGAAGAAAGCCCTCTTCAAAACGTGGCAAGCTTCCAAATCTCCCGAAGACCGCGACGCATACAGAACCGCAAAACGTGCCGCCAAGAGGGCCGTAGCCAGAGCCAGACGAGACCACTTACAGCCACTTTATGATAAGTTGGAATCGTCTGAGGGGCAAAAGCTCATTTATAAGTTGGCACGATCCAGGGTCAAAGCGGCTCTGGATATCTCTAAGTGCCGCTGTGTAAGAGACCCTGACGGCAATCTGTTATGCGAGGACCTCGCGGTGAAGGAGAGATGGCGCTCGTACTTCCACGAGCTGCTGAACAAGCAGCACAAAGAGGTGCTGTCTCCGGTTCTCCCTCCAAATCAGGGACTTGTGCCCCCGGTTACGCCTGAAGAAGTGCATGCGGCTCTTCGCCGCATGAAGAACCGGAAAGCTGTCGGTGCCGATGGAGTCCCCATTGAAGCCTGGAAGGCGATGGGTCCTCGTGGTGTGGGCATCTTAACCCACCTATTTAACCGCATGCTCCTCACCGGAAGGATCCCGAGTCAATGGAGACTGAGTATTATCACTCCAGTCTTCAAAGGCAAGGGATCGGTGCAGGAGTGTGGCGACTACCGTGGGATTAAGGTTATGTCCCACACCATGAAGCTCTTCGAGCGGGTGATTGACTCTCGGATCCGACAGGAGTGCACCGTCTCGGGATGTCAATATGGGTTTCGACCAGGCCATGGCGCCATGGATCCCATCTTTGCCCTAAGGGTTACCATGGAGGGATACAGATCGAAGAATACGCCTCTGCATCTCTTGTTCCTAGACATGCAGAAAGCCTTCGACTGTGTCCCCCGTGATGTGATCTGGTGGGCGCTGAGATCTAAAGGAGTGCCCGAGACCTATGTTGACATCGTCCGAGATATGTACCGAGACTCCGGTTCTGTGGTTCGGACCGCTGTTGGCGATACGAAACCCTTCCCCATCACCGTCGGAGTTCATCAGGGCTCTGTCCTTAGTCCGTTTCTGTTCAGCGTGGTGCTTGACGTGCTGTCCTCCACCATCAGGGACTTACATGAGCAGCCGCCATGGCTGCTCATGTATGCAGACGACATCGCGCTGGCGGACTCGGACAGTGGGCGCTTGGTTCAACGTGTGGCAGCGTGGAAGGAATCGCTGGAGAGCGGCGGTCTGAAGATTAATGCGGCGAAGACCGAGTACTTGGCCTGTAACACAACTAACGCTGCTCCTGTTCGCATTGGCGAAGACACAGTTGAGCGCTCGGAACAGGTCAAGTACTTGGGATCGGTGCTCCACGAGTCCGGGGAAGTCGATTGCGACGTCGAGTCACGTATCTCGGCGGCCTGGGCGAAGTGGCGTGAGGTGGCGGGGGTTATCTGTGACCCCAAAATGCCGGTTAGGCTCAAAGGACAGGTCTATAAGACCATCATTAGGCCTGTCCTTTTGTATGGCAGTGAAGCGTGGCCTGTACTTGAGCGACATAAGCAAAGCCTGCGTGTCACGGAAATGAATATGCTGCGCTGGATGTCTGGAGTTTCGCGGAAAGACCGCATTAAGAACTCCCGCATCCGGGGCAGCCTTCAGGTCCGTGACATAGCGGATAAACTGCAGGAGGGTCGCAAGAGAGGGAGAGCAATTTGGAAAATGATGAGTAGCAGAGAGAGACAGAATGCTGAGATTATAAGAAGATATGAGAGACTGGAGTTTATTAGCTCGAGAATCATTCTTCAGAAGACACGTGTTAAAATCACCCATCAAGACTACGTGATCATAGGTGGGACAGAAATCGTTTAAAAGAGAATCGAAAGAATCAAAGTAATTAATACTGAGGTTAGGACTATACATCACACCAAGAAGCATTTTGACGTGATGTAAAGATATTTCTAAGAAAAGATGCTCTGCTGATCCCGAGTAGGAAGATGGTGAAGCACTAATAACCTTATAGGGAATATCAGCACGTAAATACATGGCAACACCACCACCACCTTTCCCTATCCTATCGTTACGGATAAGAACAAAGCCAGGAAGAGAATAGTGAACCGACAGTAGAGAAGGCTTCAGAAAAGACTCCGATATCAGTAAAGCATCCAAATGTGCACTGTTAATGGATGCCAGAAGATCTGAGTAATGGCTAGGAACACTCTGAGCGTTGATGTGGGCAATATTGAAATTATTGGGATAGTGGGAAAACAAAGAGGAAATCTGATCTCCAAGATTCAATGGAGAAGAAGAACCACTCGCCGCACTAAGAAAGCTGCTAGAAGATGAAGAACAAGAAAAGAAGTCATTATCCAAATAACCATCCATCATAGTTGCAAAACACTAAATATATAGTAAATATATACTAAAAAAATAAATAAAAATATAAAAAAATAAATTTAATACGAGATACCTATCGAAACCAAAAACTAAAAATAATTACTAAATACTCCTAGCTAAAACTCCCCAAAGCTTATGCAGGAAGAGATTTTACAACAAATTATAAATAATTATACAGCGAAAACAAGATAAAAGAAAAAGTAATCTGACGAGAATAACAGCGTTAAAAAATACGAAAGCTGATTACATCTGTGCCATGCAGGTGCAACAAAACGCATAATACTCGCTTATGTCAAGTCAACTTGACATTATCGTGTCAAAAATAAACTAAAGTAATACAAACAAAAATAAACGAGATATCTACCGACAGAGATTCTTAAAGTTAAAAAAAAAAACATATATATATAAAATGAGTAAATCAAAGTAAGCTATGGGTAGACACAAAAGTGAGAAATTAATTGTACCGATAACGACAACTACAGTACTGCAAAAGGGCTTGTTTCCCTTTAGGGGTTGCTGCTAATGGCAAAGCAGCCGTACCTGCAGGAGAGGTCGAAGTAGCAGGCCCGTGGTCTAAAGATGTAGTAGCACCGGCAGCAGTAGGAAAAAGCGCGATTAAATTACGGAGCTCACCCATCGTCGCTATCTTCCGGCGTGACTTGTCTGGTGTCAAGACGACGACTTTGCCTTCAGCAGACCAGCAGTTATTGACGCCAAAGTGCTTGCGGGCAGTCATAAACGTCTCGTGACGAATTTTAGTTATAAATTCTGATATGGTAATCCCGCTGCCCTTGAGTGATGTTTTGGCGTCCCAAACCGTTCGACGATGCTCCATCTCCTTAAAACGCACCAACACAGGTCTAGTTTTGACCTTATGTGAAGCTCCAAGTCTGTGGCACACTTGTAAATCCTCCAGTTTAAAGTCATGAACCAATAGCTTCTTAGTGATTATGTGAAATAATGAATCCGTCAGCTTTTCACCAGGCTTTTCGGGAATGCCGTGGAACAACAAAACTTTCCTTCTAAGTGTAGTCTCATGACTGTCTAGACTCAGTGACAACTGTTCAATTTGTGTCTTAAAGTGTGACAGGGTTTTACACACAAAGGATTTGAAGTCGGTGAAATCTTTTGATAAAGCAGCAAGGTCCGAGTGGAGGGCATCAGTTGTGCCTGTAGCTCTCTGCAACTTATCTTCGTACTCACGCATACGGGAGCTAAACAGCTTCTCCAGTTCAGCCATACTTTGAACAAGCTTGCTGTCCATAATGCAGTTGAAATTATTTAAATGTTGTGGTAGTGATAGAGAGAAAGTAAAAGGAAAATAAGAAGCGAAGGTGGGTTAGAGAAATATTTAGCACATGTAATTAGAAAAAACTATGATATAACTATTTTAATTAAATATTTAAATGAAGAGCTATAAATTTATGTTTACTTGTCAAGCCTACCCATGTAGGAAAAAAAATATATCGTTCATGTATCTTTGAAAGATCAACAGACTTTAGGCACTGTGTTGCAACCAATAAAGTTTGGTATGTTTTTACATCAAATAATGTCAATAATGTACGTCTCGATGGGATCAAACGATTAGGCAGGAATCGAGTATCAGTCGAATTTAAAACCTACCAAGATGCCAACAGCTTCCTCAACAACACAATCCTGGTGAAGAATAACTATGTTGCTGCCATACCGCAATTCAATATAACACGGATGGGCATAGTCAGAGACATACCGGTAGATTGGTCAGAGGATGACATTATTAAAAATACTCAAATTCCAAAGGGCTGCGGCCCTATAATCAAAGCCAGAAGGATGAACTGTAAGGTGTCTACGTCTGGAATCACAGAGTGGAAGCCTACCCAAACGGTAGTGTTAACATTTGATGGACAGGTCTTACCCAAGCGAGTTATCAGTTTTTACTCCTCACTGCCAATGGAGAGATATACATACCCAACCATTTTATGTTACCACTGCTGTCGATTTGGGCATACACGCACTTTATGTAGATTGAAGCCAAGGTGCTTTAAATATGGTGAAAATCATCCAGGAGATGGATGTGAAATCACCCAGGAGGAGAGCTTCTGTGTTTCATGTACAGGCAACCATTTTGCAAACAACAGTGCTTGTCCTTTGAGTTGGGCCGTCAGAAGTGCATCAAGGCACTGATGTCAGAAAAATCTTTCTCATATGCGGAAGCAAGTCGGATATTCCCACCTGTTTCTAGGTCATATGCAGATATCTCTAAATCCTCTTCTGGTTCTAAGCCTAAGGTTAATGTTCCACATTACCAGTCCTCAACTCCTATTCCGGTTACTCAAAAGTCTTACTGCAAGACAGTGCTTTTACAACCCAAATCCCGCACACCCCTTTCGCCTGGCTATAATAAACAAGCTCACTAGGAGCTTATACGCAATTATTCCTTCTCCCTAACTGGAAATAGATGTGCTCTACCAACAGATGTTGCAGAGCCAATTTTATATAGACAAGATAACAACCCAACAAATATTTTGGAATTCATGACAAATATCTTAACATCTGTGCTTGCCAATCCAACCAGATTAATACCTGACCATGTTGCCTCTAAATTGACCTCGATTTTAAATTTTATCCAGGACGTTCCATCCCCTAACATTTCTTCAGTGGAACGTGAGGAGTATTACTCTCAGAAAATCTGACCTTACCTTTTTAGTTAATAAGTTCAAACCATCAATCTGTGGCATTGCCGAGACATGGCTCTTGCCTGGAAACAATTTCAGGTTGCCATGTTTTGGTAGTGTTCGTAATGATAGAACTGATGGATACGGGGGATGTGCTTTGCTTATCAATAGCAAAGTACCATACTCCCAGATTCCTCTACCCTTCGTTGGCATATCCTCAGCCTTAACAGCAACAACATAAATGTTGTTGCTGTTAAGGCTGAGGATATAAATATATTTTCTTTTTATGTTGCACACCCAAAGATTGAATACCTCGTCCCCGTAGAGCGAAAAGTAACTAAGTCCAAAAATGGCCAAAATGAGTTATCAATGTCATTAATATAATTTTTTTTTTCTCTATCTAGCAGTCTAACCGGTGTTTTTGTAGCTGCTTTCGTTTTTGTTTTAAGAAATGTGAAAAGTAAATAAGTCTACCCTTTGGATGAAACATCATAATGGAAGAAATAACTAACTTAATTAATTATTTTACATTTAAGAAAAAATTACGTAACTTGAAATTAAGTCGACTTAATTATTTTTTCTATTAAATTATGAATACATCGATATGCCTATGGATAATTTAAAAGTCATTATAATGATTTAGTGAATATTCGAAATCAATTGTTGGCTAAAACGCACGAAAGCAAAAATTAACTAACTTGACGTAGTGAACATTCACTCTTGATTTTTAAATTATTTGTACTGCATAGCAAAATCGAAAAATCATCAAACCATTTTAATTTATTTTTTTCTTTTAAATTGGAAACATATCATTTAAAGTAAATAATGACTACAGTCTTTCAGTTATTGTTTATACAACTTCGACATACATTTGTGTTTACAAATATAAGACAGTATTCGTGGTTCAAATTTGTATATAAAAAATGATTTAATGCCTTTCCGAATACAATCTGTCTTTGACCAAAATGGTGATTATACGATTTACTTACTTAATATTATTTACTGAATACTTATTCTCTGTAGCTTATTATATATGTTTACCCAGATAAGTAAAACACAACATATATTTTTTTATGTCGCTCACTAAACATTTGATATTTGCTTATCTTTTAATCCTTTTGACCTTTGTGATAAAATTATTTAGTTTCTTATTTATTTTTGTTAAGGTCGAAGCTTCAATCCTCTTTCCAATTACGGAAACGAATATTTAAGCTATGGCCTATATAAATATAATAATAATTAAAATAACTATTGTTATTATTTAAATAAATATAATAAATTATATATAATGTTATTTGATGATCAATAAACTGACTGATAAATTTTAATAATAAACTGTAAGAAATATATATTTTTTAATAGTGCCTTTTTATTTTGGTGGGCCAGTTTATCTGCTTTTTCTCTCTGTATAGTACTACCTAACTTGAATTATAAATTACAAATAATTAATTTTCTTTGTTAATTTTGATTCAATATTTCTACGGCTTTCTTTTGTTTGTTATTCATAACAAAAATCACAAAAAGTCGTATTCAGTGAGGTTTGAACTCAGGCTCACTGATTCACACAGCGGCACTGCTTAACCATTAGGCCATCATGAAACTAATTTCTGCACGAAATTATGAACTACAATCAGTTTTTGACGGCAATAATGACTCATGTGTGTCTATTTTTCGTCAAATTAAACGTCAAGTTTATGTTTTGTGAGATTGCGTCAGGTCGCCACTTAGCTGTGAAGATACCAACGCCATCTAGTTTAATATTAGAAAACTGGAGCTCTTCGGTGCTTCGCTAACGTGCAAAGGAATATAGGTACTAAGGTACCCAGGCACTTTTGCAGCTCCTTGTACATCAAGCTTTGCGGCCGACGTACAGTGGGTGTGCGCTGATGAGCCAATGGCAAGGGGTTCGCGTGCTTCCAGCTTGACAATTTTTTTATTTATGTCCAGCAGGCGATCTTCATGGCCATCCATTCTTGTTTCCAAACTTTCAGTTCGGGCGGAAACCTCCTTGACCTCTAAGGTGAGACTCTTCACTTTCTCACCCAGCGTGACGAGGCCGTGATCGATTTTGTCGAGGATAAGGTTTTGCTTAGCCTCTTGATCGCGGCGAGCGGCTTCCTGTTCGCGGCGAGCGGCTTCCTGTTCGCGGCGAGCTTCTTCCTGGTTAGCCGCGATTAGGTCCTGGAGCTTGCGCTGGTTAGCCTCCATGCTAGCTTGCATTGCAGCCAACACTGCAGCGAGGCTCATTTCCGAGGTTGGGCCTGCTGGCATCTCAGCAGCAACCGTTGCTCCCATACCAGCCGGATCTTCTTCCTCCAGTCGGTGACGCGCAGCATCCATCTCCGTTTGTCTCCTTGTTCGTGGTCGCTGTTCGTCGTCCCTCTGTAGTAATGGCATCCCACTTCTGACACCAGTTGTTACGAACGTGAGTAATCAAATGCCGGTTTACTAATAGAGAGAAATTTATTTCCCACAAACAAAACACCAATTTAGTCCAGTCGCCAATAAACCACTTCGTAATGCACTCTAGAGATCCGTAAGAATATCGCTTAGGTCGTCGTATGGATGAAAACGTTCTTCACTTGACTTGGATAGTTCGCACTGATCGCTGTCGAAATCAAAACTTACTCACGTCCGGCCAGCGGGCACGTATTTATACTCAGAGCCAAGAAAATTCTAGATACCGAAGGTTCGAGGCCACACCAGACAATACCGAACAATAAACATTATTTTTATTACCCGTAGGTAGGTATCACTTTACCCTACGACTCATACGAATTTCGACTCTATGGTACAAGACGGAAGGTACAAATTCCTTTACCAAGTTACTTAAGTACCTACAAAATTTCTAAGAATTATTAAGTACCTACTCTTGTTACTCGGCAGATTTTTCTAGAATTTGCTAGGCCCTGGTACGTACTTCTATTCTGGAGGTTTCGATTAGCAATGCGTTTTAATTATTCGGTCATACTCTTAACTTTGTCGAAGAAACGGCGTGTTCCATTTTCACGGCGTAACAATACATCGTTAAATTTTAGTCGTTTTAATCCCTTGGAGGATCGATTCAGTACATGAAATACTATCGGTTGGTAAAGTTAGAATGAGAAAACAAAGTACTTTTTTTAAAAACTCGAATTAATTTACGCATGTTCTAAATCGATTTCTTTAAGGAAACGTCAGCTGGGCGAGTTCAATGACCTGTAGGTAGTTAGTACGCAACGATCGACAACTACCTACAAGGTCATGACTCGTTTACTTAAAGAAAAAAAATTCGTAAATGCGTATATCAATAACAAATTTAGAAAAAAAGTACTTTATTTTTTTATTTTATCTACACAAATCGATAGTGTTTCATGTACTGGATCGACCCTCTTCGGGATTAAAACAACTAAAATTTAACGGTGTATATTTATCAAAACAATCATACCATACTCTAGGACTTTCTTTTAGACCGTAGAGAGCCTTATGCAACTTGTAGACTTTATTGTCTCCAGTTTCAAAACCTTCTGGTTGACTTGCATAAATTTCCGACTTTACATGACCATTTAAAAAGGCTGTCTCGACATCCATTTGTTCAATAAATAAATTATTTTTACAACTGTATGACAATAAAATTTTCAATGTTTGCATTTTTCCTACTGGCGAATAAACATTTTCAATAAATTCCTTTTGTTGAAATCCTCTTACAACTAATCTAGCTTTAAACACATTATCACTTTTCTTTTTAAAAACCCACTTAACATCAATAACTTTTTTATCTTTAGGCCTATCAACAATTTGCCAGGTATTATTTTTATTTAAGCTATTTATTTCAGAGTTCATTGCCTCATGCCATTGTATTGTATAATCATAAAAAATTATCGCCTCCTCAAATGTATTTGGGACGTTTGCATCTACATAATTTACATATATAAAATGAGTAACTGGATTTCCATACCTAGACACTGGTTTCCTTTTTCTTTTAGGTGATTCTACTGGTACAGGTTTATTTTCATTGTCATTTAAATTATCATTATCAGACAGATCTTTGTTAATAGAGATTGTCTCACTTGCATCTAAGCTTTCATTATATTCATAATCAGTTTTGCACATTTCAGTTGTACTACTTGAAGTTACATCGCTATTTAAATTATTATTATTCTTTGTTTGATCATCAAGTTTTTCTAAGCAAATTAACTGTGTATTTTCTTCCATAACTTGAACATGTCTAGCATTAATTATTTTATTATTTAATAGAACTCTGTAACTATTTTCATTATAACCGACTAAAATTCCTAGTTGGGCTTTATCATCCCATTTACTTTTTCTCAAAACTTCAGGAGTTCTGACAAAAACTTTACTACCATAGATTTCACCATGGGATCTGGAGGCAACAGTCCTTGCACACATGCACGACCAGCGCGTGGAGGTGCAACGCCGGGGCGAAGATCCGCTGCCCGAACATGTCGAGGCGTGGCGGAAAGAGCTCCGGCGAGATCTCATGGTGAAGTGGAAACAGCGACTGTCGCAACCCAGCGCTGGGCACACCGTAATCTCAGCGGTAGTGCCCCTCTTTGAGGCGTGGCTGGATAGACCTCACGGCGTCCTCACCTTCCGCATGACGCAGGTTCTCACCGGACATGGGAAGTTCGGGAGATTCCTGCACCGGATTCGTGCGGAGGAGACGTCCGGGTGTCGCCACTGTGAGGCGAGCCCGGAGGACACGGTGGAGCACACGGTGGAGGTGTGCCCTGCTTGGGAAGAGCATCGCCGTGTCCTCGTGGGGGTGATCGGCGGCGGCGACCTCTCGCGCCGGGCCCTGGTTCAGGCCATGGTCCGCAGCGAAGAGGAATGGCGGGCGGTCGCCTCCTTCTGCGAAGCAGTAATGCTCGTAAAAGAGGAGGCCGACCGCATAAGGCAAAGGCAACGGCGTACTCGCCGTAGCCGTCGCCGCCGCGATCCTGCCGATATCCGGCCACCGTAGACACTGGCTCGCGGACGGTGAGCAATGGGTAGCTCGCCGTCCGGTCGTCTGTAAGACCGAGTCCTAGTCGTCAACGGCGCGCACCGTTCCCGCGCGCCTCAAGGAGTTGTCAGCAAACTGCAGGGGCCCTTCAGGGTCGAAGCCTCCCGGAGTCTAGAGGGAAGTGGGAAACTGTTACCTCGACTCCAGGAATAGGGCAAGGAAGGTACGGGGTAGGTTTTTTAGTCAGTAAGAGTCTGACACTAGTCTCCCGCTCCACCCAAGAGCGGGTTTCGTCATTGGATGATTTTCACCTACCATAAAAAAAAAAAAAAAAAAAAAAAAAAAAAAAAAAAAAAAAAACTACCATAGATTTTTAAATGTCCTACATTTGGTTTGGTTCCAAAAAATATCTCATAAGGAGTTTTATTTTCAACTGTATTTGCAATTGTTCGATTTTTAAGTATGCTGCTGTTTTTACTACTTCTGGCCAAAACCTTTTCTGCCGTGCAGACACTAAAACGCAGTAAAATAGCGTATTTTGCAATACTTTTACTGCGTTTTAGTATCAGCACGGCAGTTTTATGAATCCTAGCTTCTCTCATTAAACATCTTGCTATATCCATAACGGATCTATTGTATCTTTCTGCTACTCCATTTAGTTCATGAACGTAGGGTGGACATGGTAACAAATCTATACCTTTTTGTTTTACAAAAGCATATATATCCTTATTTAAATATTCTTTGCCATTATCACATTGTAGTTTCTTGACTCTTTTATTAAATTTATTTTCTACTAAATTCACAAATTCTATAAAGCAATTAACAGATACTACATTTTGATGGCTCCGTATTAAGTAGTAATTAAAAATAGATTTACTTTAACAAATACATATATTTGCCACTAAAGTGAAGAGACAAAGACAATAAACCGGTGGAAGTGTTATCCAAGACATTAGTGCCCCAAGTGTGTTAAAAACTAAATATTTATACTGGAATTATTCCTCATTAATTTGAAGGTTTATAGTGAAACCCACAGTTGGAAGTTCTTGGAATACCATTACAGTGCGGCCACAGCAACTTACGTCAAGAAAAAGTAGTAATTGTGAAAAAAAAACATAACAACAAACATCAAAAATTTTTGCAAAAATGTGTGGAATGTGGGTCCGATGACTCAAGATTGTAACGTATTTATTATTCAAAAATCGCTGCAGTAAAACAGGACCGCCTAATTCATCGATGAACAGTAAGTTACGAGTGGCTAAGTTGGTAACGCACTGACACAAATTCAACGTCGAGACTCGAGTTCGATCCCCGCCAGCCGAAAAGTTTTTTGTATTTCTAAGGATTTCTAAATCTGATTTATTCTATAAGATGGCAAGTAAAAATAACTGCGCCGGTTGTATGAGCGCATTAAAAAGTAAAGAATACCTGCAATGTTCCACATGTAACTTGCGATACGATCTACTTTGCTCCAACATAACCGTCAAGAGGTTCAAAGTAATGAAGGTTGCGGACAAAGCAATATGGAAGTGCCAAGTCTGTACAAGTAAACTCCCAAAAACTAACAACATTGATACACCGGTAAGATTAACACGAACAGACAGCCCTGCTAATTCACCCGACGACTCAAAACAGAGCCCTATCACTCCGGTTGATATTAACATCACGAACCGTAATAAACGCCACCAGAGCTCGCCTTTAAGTCCAATGGAAGACGACACGATCTTAGAACTAACAAAGAGTTCCTTCAGAAAAATTATTAGACAAGAAATTGCTAGCGCGCTCAAGGAAGCAGTGGCGGTGCAGTTCAAACAAATTAGCGATCTTGTTTCCAGTTTTCGTACCTCACTAGACTTCTTCAACGATAAATATGAGGAAATGAAAGTTACTCTCGACAACAACACTTCAAAAATACAAGTGTTGGAAAGGGAAAATATAAAGCTTCAGTCATTATTATATGACTACAATAAGCGTATTAATTTAATGGAGCAACACAACAGGTCCACCAATATTGAAGTCCAAAACGTTCCAGAAAACCGCTCGGAGAACATAGTCATATATTGCAACTTAGTAATATTACTAAATGCCCTATAAAGGAAGCCGATATTGCCTACTGCACTAGAATTGCTAAAAAAGACCCCCAGACTACCCGACCAAGATCAATTCTCGTAAAATTCAATATTCCACGTATACGAGACTCTTTCCTCGCTGCGGCAATAAATTTCAATAAAACCAATACCAACAAAAAGCTGAACACAAGTCACCTCGGTATCGCTGCAGAAAACCCAACTCCGATCTACGTGGTAGAACACTTATCGGCAGACAACAAAGCCCTGCACGCAGCGGCACGACTGCGTGGCAAAGAACTTGGCTACAAATAGGTACGTGTGGGTACGTAACGGCAGAGTTTTTATGAAGAAGAACGATCAATCTGAACGCATAACGATAACTTGTCTGGAGATTTTAAAAACTGTTAGCTAGTTTTTTTTTTTACTAGTTTTATTTCTCACTTTACTGTGCATGATTATTTATTATATATGTTCAAATTCGTTAATTCCTTGAAAATATATTATCGCGGTTTAAGAACTAAAACGAATTCTTTTTACCACAACATGTCTCTTCAATACTACGACATTATCGTGCTTACGGAGACTTGGTTGAACGACGGCATCTACGACTCGGAACTATTTGACGATAGATATGTAGTTTACAGGCGAGATCGCGAGTCTAGCAAATATAGAATGCGTAAAAATGGAGGCGGTGTTTTGGTGGCTGTAGCTAGGCACTTAAACTCGACTCGAATGCCACATCTAGAGAGCCAGTGTGAGGATTTGTGGATATCTGTTGGCTCCGACTCTACCGGCAATAAGAAAAACATTTTTTTTATTTGTGGCGTCTACTTACCTCCCCCAATAACATATGAAACCACCAAAACTTTCTTAGACTCTGCTCAAATTGCTCTGGACAAAAATGAAAGGACGCTTATCCTAGGTGACTTTAATCTTAGTAGTATAGCGTGGAAATTAAATGAGGAAAACCAGGTTAGTCCTACTACACCTTGCCCTTTCTATAACAACGATATCACTAAACTATTTTTAGATTATATTTCGATGAATGACCTGGGCCAGTTCAATTTCGTAACAAACAATAAATCCAGAACATTGGATTTAGTACTCTGTAACACAGCGGTTCATAACTTGATGAACTGCCAAACACATTTGACACACGAAGATCCATTGCACCCGCCACTCGAGTTTTCTATTCCAACAAAATACTTACCAAATAAACCGACTACTAAACCTAATTTTTACAAAGCTGACTACGATAAGATTTTGACATCTCTTATTTCTTTTGACTGGGAAAGTTCACTGAGTTGTAGTTTTTCGGTTACCGAAATGGTCAGTACTTTTTACGTTATCTTGCATCCTTACTTAATATTATAAATCGGAATGTGAGATTGTTTGTTTGTTTGTTTGTTTGTTTGTTAGGCTTTCACGCCGGAACTACTGAACCGTTTGCTTTGAAATTTTGCAGACGTAAAGTTAGAAGTCCGGATTAAATAATAGGCTACTTTTTATCCCGAAAAAATGTGGTGTTCCCGAGGGAAAACGAAAATATTGTTAGCTTCGTATGAAGCTATCAGTATCAGTTTGGTGACACATGGCGCTGTGTGTCGTTTAAAACAAAGCTTAATGATACGATAAATTATCCCCGGAAATGACGAATTCCCGAGGGATGACGTACAATTTGGTTTATCGCCTAAACTGATTTTTACATCTGCTTATCCTGTGAAGTTAGTAATGTTTTTACGTAGCTAAGCAAGAACTTCTGTACTTTTTTACCTACCCTTTATCCGGGTAAGTATAATAGACTGTTCCAGAAGGTTAACAAAGTTTATGAATGATAAAAACAGGTTAAAACATGCACATATTCCTATGCTTACTATATTTACTTCCTTAATCTTACTAATATTATAAATCGGAATGTGAGTTTGTTTGTTTGTATGTTTGTTAGGCTTTCACGCCGTAACTACTGAACCGTTTGCTTTGAAATTTTGCAGACGTAAAGTTAGAAGTCCGGATTAAATAATAGGTATGATAGACTGTTCCAGGAGGTTAACAACGTTTATGAATAATCAAAACAGGTGGTACACATGTACATATAACAAATACTGAAATATTTATAAGTCACCGAAATTACTAATTGGTAAATAAGTAGGTATTTAGTATAAGTGGTCTTTACGCTAACTAATTCTTTATGTAAGCGATAGATGGCGCTGGGTGTATTTTAAAACGTGGTAACGTTGTGTTTTTTAAGATATAGTAGTGGTATGATATCTCGCGTCCTAACCTATAGCCGTATAGTATTTACCGTTTTGTTTTATCATAGCTTAGCTTAATTCGATTCACCAGGTATAGAAAGGTAATTACGTCGCTTTGTTCGTCATTTAGATTAGTTTACTTACTCATTATTTCATAATGCCTCGCAAACGTAAATCTAATTTGTCGAGCACCTCATCTCAAGCTCGGGCAATGAAAATTGCCCGATCTCAAGAATCGTCTCTCCATGCTGGATTAAGAAGGCGCGATCAAGCAGAGTGTCAGGCTGCTTTGAGAGCTGCTGAGCTACCATCTCAGCGCCAGCAAAGATTTGAGGAGTAAGCTGCTCGCCAAGCTTCTTTGAGGCCTTCTGAGAATGATATTCGTACTCAAGTCCGTTTTTCGCAACAGGCTCATTGTCAGACAGCACTAAGGGCGTTAGAGTCACCTCTTCAAACGCAGCTACGTTTGGAAGAGCAAGCTGAAAGACAAGCTATTTTGAGAGCTAATGAGACGCCTCTTCAAACGCAGCTACGTTTGGAAGAGCAAGCCGAAAGACTAGCTATTTTAAAAGCTAATGAGTCGTCTCTTCAAACACAGCTACGTTTAGAAGAACAAGCTAAAAGACAAGCTATTTTGAGAGCTAATGAGACGTCTCTTCAAACGCAGCTGCAAAATTAAAAGTAGGGGTTCCGGTGATGCTGATGCGTAATCTCGATGCCCCACGACTGTGTAATGGTACCAGGTTTCGTGTCACTCAGCTTGGACGGAATATTATTACCGCAACTATTTTGACTGGCGCAGCAAAAGGTGAAAGTGTACTCATTCCTCAGATCCCGATTATTCCAACAGGCCTCCCATTTCAATTTAAAAGACTTCAGTTTCCTATAAGGGTTTCTTTGCAATGATCATTAATAAAGCACAAGGCCAAACTCTAAGGGTTGCTGGAGTACACCTGAAAAAACATTGTTTTTCGCATGGTCAGCTCTATGTAGCGTGTTCTCGGGTTTCCAATGCCCAAAGTCTGTATGTTTTTACTCCCCAAAGTAAAACATATAATATAGTTTTACCACTCAGATTTGGTTTAACAACTTAACGGCCTAAACGCGTGAACGGATTTTGATAAAATTTTGTATGTAGGTAGTTTAAGTCCTGGATAAGCAATGTTTTGTCGTGGTAGAACTTCTCATTCCCACGGGAAAATCTAAAAAACGCGATATAACCGATTTCCACGCGGGCGAAGCCGCGGGCGAAAAGCTAGTGACATAATAAAGCTACACGTACCACTGAAAACGATATCCCGGAAACAATACCCAGCATGGTACACGCCTAAACTCAAGCGCCTTTTTAAAGAAAAAAACAAAGTGCGATTAAAAATAAAAAAAATATAATAACCCCCTTGACGTCATATCGTTCGGAAGTTTGCGCGCCACTTGTAGTAAACTAAGAACAACTTGCTACAAAAATTATATTGAGAGATTAGAAACCGCGGTCTCAAAGGATCCAAAAATGTTATGGTCTTTTATTAAAAACAAAAGAAAACCGAGCAGTGCTTATCCCGCAGTTATCTACACTAATATAATAAAGAGGTAAAGTTTGTTTTTATGTTTTTTTGTTTGTAGGGGGTAATCTCTGGAACTACTGGTCCGATTGGAAAAAATTTAGCAACAATAGAAAGCTGCTTCACTCCTGAGTGACATAGGCTATATTTTATGTACGCGGGCGAAGCCGCTGGAATAAGCTAGTGTGTTATAAAGACAAAACCGCATCAACTGGTCACGATATTTGTAATCTATTTGCTGAAAACTTCGCAGATGTATATAACACTACAATTTCGCCACAGCCACCAATAATCAACACATATGACAACCCGCTAACTCTCTATAAGCTGGAACTTAATGCTGATGAAATATTCCGAACCCTGACATGCTTAGACGAACACAAAAGTGTAGGAGACGACGATATTCCTCCTATCTTTATAAAAAGATGTGCGAAAGGTCTAGCTTTGCCTCTTAAAATTATATACAATAAATCTCTTCAAGACGGTATCTTCCCTGAGCAGTGGAAGAATGCATTGGTGGTACCTATTTTCAAGGCTGGAGAAAGGAAACTAATTACTAACTACAGACCCATTTCTATTTTGGTCGTCTTTGGCAAGGTTTTTGAGAAACTTATACTTATACCCATCGTCTTTCATCCCATGTTAAACACCTCATTACTATACATCAACATGGCTTTATCAAATCTAGGTCTACCACAACTAATCTCATGTGTTACGTATCATCCCTGTCAGAATCTTTGGATAGACGAATCCCTGTCGACACTATTTACACTGATTTCAGCAAAGCGTTCGATAAAGTAGGGATAGATGGCGCTCGAAGGAGGGATAGATGGCGCTGTTGCCACGATAAACATCGACTCCGTAACAAAAAATTTGAAAAAATAACAAAAGTAATATATTTTATAATTTTGATTTAGAATCTTGTCAAGTAATAAGTAATTCACGACGTGTAATGTTGGTGATATGCAAAGTTCAAGTTTACGTGAATAAACCGACAAAACAATTAGTGGAATCATATCCAAGAAACCAGTAAAGTATTGGGAAATATAATTATACGAAAAAACATCTGTCACCAAATAAAAACGATTTCATCAAAAAGCTTCAAAGTATGGGTATAGGAGGATCATTGCTTGAGTGGTTTCAATCTTACCTTACTAACAGGGCATCAAGAGTTGTCATAAATGGCTACCATTCAAGTCATTTACAGCCACATCCGGTGTTCCACAAGGTTCCCATTTAGGTCCAACTTTATTCAACATATTCATTAACGACATCATACACTGTTTTAAACATTCAAATTTCTATCTATTTGCCGATGACATAAAAATAATGAAACCAATGTTAACGGATCTTGACGCTGCTTTACTGCAGGAGGACTTGGACAGACTGACAAACTGGTGCCAGAATAATAAAATGTTGCTCAATGTATCTAAGTGTTATTACATGCAATTCACTCGCAATAAAATTACCAAACCAAACACTTACATCATAAACCAACAAAAACTAAAACAGGTAGAACAAATACGTGACCTGGGAGTCATTTTAGACAAACAACTGAAATTTGATAAGCACGTCCAACACGTATCGTCGAAAAACCTATTTACAAAATAAAAATCATTTATCATTTACTAGCTTTTCGCCCGCGGCTTCGCCCGCGTGGAAATCGGTTATATCGCGTTTTTTAGATTTTCCCGTGGGAATGAGAAGTTCTACCACGACAAAACATTGCTTATCCAGGACTTAAACTACCTACATACAAAATTTTATCAAAATCCGTTCACGCGTTTAGGCCGTTAAGTTGTTAAACCAAATCTGAGTGGTAAAACTATATTATATGTTTTACTTTGGGGAGTAAAAACATACAGACTTTGGGCATTGGAAACCCGAGAACACGCTACATAGAGCTGACCATGCGAAAAACAATGTTTTTTCAGGTGTACTCCAGCAACCCTTAGAGTTTGGCCTTGTGCTTTATTAATGATCATTGCAAAGAAACCCTTATAGGAAACTGAAGTCTTTTAAATTGAAATGGGAGGCCTGTTGGAATAATCGGGATCTGAGGAATGAGTACACTTTCACCTTTTGCTGCGCCAGTCAAAATAGTTGCGGTAATAATATTCCGTCCAAGCTGAGTGACACGAAACCTGGTACCATTACACAGTCGTGGGGCATCGAGATTACGCATCAGCATCACCGGAACCCCTACTTTTAATTTTGCAGCTGCGTTTGAAGAGACGTCTCATTAGCTCTCAAAATAGCTTGTCTTTTAGCTTGTTCTTCTAAACGTAGCTGTGTTTGAAGAGACGACTCATTAGCTTTTAAAATAGCTAGTCTTTCGGCTTGCTCTTCCAAACGTAGCTGCGTTTGAAGAGGCGTCTCATTAGCTCTCAAAATAGCTTGTCTTTCAGCTTGCTCTTCCAAACGTAGCTGCGTTTGAAGAGGTGACTCTAACGCCCTTAGTGCTGTCTGACAATGAGCCTGTTGCGAAAAACGGACTTGAGTACGAATATCATTCTCAGAAGGCCTCAAAGAAGCTTGGCGAGCAGCTTACTCCTCAAATCTTTGCTGGCGCTGAGATGGTAGCTCAGCAGCTCTCAAAGCAGCCTGACACTCTGCTTGATCGCGCCTTCTTAATCCAGCATGGAGAGACGATTCTTGAGATCGGGCAATTTTCATTGCCCGAGCTTGAGATGAGGTGCTCGACAAATTAGATTTACGTTTGCGAGGCATTATGAAATAATGAGTAAGTAAACTAATCTAAATGACGAACAAAGCGACGTAATTACCTTTCTATACCTGGTGAATCGAATTAAGCTAAGCTATGATAAAACAAAACGGTAAATACTATACGGCTATAGGTTAGGACGCGAGATATCATACCACTACTATATCTTAAAAAACACAACGTTACCACGTTTTAAAATACACCCAGCGCCATCTATCGCTTACATAAAGAATTAGTTAGCGTAAAGACCACTTATACTAAATACCTACTTATTTACCAATTAGTAATTTCGGTGACTTATAAATATTTCAGTATTTGTTATATGTACATGTGTACCACCTGTTTTGATTATTCATAAACGTTGTTAACCTCCTGGAACAGTCTATCATACCTATTATTTAATCCGGACTTCTAACTTTACGTCTGCAAAATTTCAAAGCAAACGGTTCAGTAGTTACGGCGTGAAAGCCTAACAAACATACAAACAAACAAACTCACATTCCGATTTATAATATTAGTAAGATTAAGGAAGTAAATATAGTAAGCATAGGAATATGTGCATGTTATAACCTGTTTTTATCATTCATAAACTTTGTTAACCTTCTGGAACAGTCTATTATACTTACCCGGATAAAGGGTAGGTAAAAAAGTACAGAAGTTCTTGCTTAGCTACGTAAAAACATTACTAACTTCACAGGATAAGCAGATGTAAAAATCAGTTTAGGCGATAAACCAAATTGTACGTCATCCCTCGGGAATTCGTCATTTCCGGGGATAATTTATCGTATCATTAAGCTTTGTTTTAAACGACACACAGCGCCATGTGTCACCAAACTGATACTGATAGCTTCATACGAAGCTAACAATATTTTCGTTTTCCCTCGGGAATACCACATTTTTTCGGGATAAAAAGTAGCCTATTATTTAATCCGGACTTCTAACTTTACGTCTGCAAAATTTCAAAGCAAACGGTTCAGTAGTTCCGGCGTGAAAGCCTAACAAACAAACAAACAAACAAACAAACAATCTCACATTCCGATTTATAATATTAGTAAGGATCATTTGGTGGAAGCCGATGATGATGAAGATGAAACCAAGTATTTTAAACCCCTTGTTTAAAATACTTGGTTTCATCTTACGTAACAGTATAGATTTTAAAAAGGCTTCCACCAAATGATAAATGATAAATGATTTTTATTTTGTAAATAGGTTTTTACAAACTCTTTTACACGTCATTTTTTTTTTTTTATATACTAGATGAGGCCGGTGTTTCCTAGCTGACTACCCTGAGAAGAAACACCGAAACAAACTCAGGGGTCAAAGTCTGTTTTAAAGTCCATACACAAACAAAATAAAGTTATTTAATACCCTAATTCGCCCCATACTCGAGTATAGCAGTCCAGTCTGGAATCCTCACTATGACATATACATCAAGCATCTGGAAAGCGTTCAGAGGCGTTTCCTATATCATCTTTGCTACAAGGATCGATTAGCCAAAACAGTAATTCGTTACAAAGATAGATTAGACCACTACAAATAGACTCACTTGTGGACAGACGCAAAACGGCAGATCTCGTGCTATTGCACAAAATATTTAATGGGGCCATAGACTGCAGCGAACTTTTCGGCAAAATAAACGTAAACGCGCCATCTCGCCTGCCACGAAAAAAAAGCTATAATTTATTTTACGACCCTGGATCGAAATCCAATCTGGGACACTTTGCCTCTCTTCCAAGGCTCTGTAGACAGTACAACGATCTGTCGAAGCGTTCCAACCTGGATATAACTCTGCCACTCTCAAAGTACAGAAAAAGCCTGACCATCGTTAAATAAAAATTTTTTGAACTATTTCTCAGTCATTTTTAGTCACCTTAAGTCATTTGTTTTTTAAATTAATTTTAATTGTAAAATTCTAATTATTATGTTATAAGTTATGATTTTAATGATTGTCACTAATTTTAAATTCATATGTATTATTATTTCAAATTGACCAATGACCAATATATTATATCCTTTGACTTTTGTATCTTAACCCTAATTTTTAGTTGTAATTTGACATAACTCATTTTTATATGTTTGCTGTCTTGTCTGACTGATATTTTGTTTGTGAATTTTTTATTTTTTATCTTTCACCTAGTTACATGTGCATGCTGTGGTCTCCTGTAACTGAAGGAGCACACGCACAAGACCCCATTCCTATTTTTTTTTTTTTTACTGTATCTGTGTGACCTTTGTTGGAGATTCAAATAAATAAATAAACAGTTTCAGATTTACTCTTAATACAAAAAATTCTTGTGCACTTACTATAGTCGTCAATGAAAGTCAAAAAATATTTTTCACCACCATAACCCGTTGTATTATGTGGTCCATTCAAATCTGTGTGAATTAATTCTAAAATTTCAGTAGTCTTTTTTCTATTACTTTGAAAAGGAACATTAGACATTTTACTTTGAATACAGTTTGCACACTTCATTTCAGTGTTTTCAATATTATCTGGCAAACCAAGTACTAATTTTTCATTTATTAATTTATTTAAATACCGTACGATGGGGCTATTTGGTACATTTTTTATGAAAAAATACGTTTTTCACAAAAACTACTTAGGTTATGTACTTAGACAATTTTTTTTACGACTAACCTTATCAATACCTTCTAGAAAAATGCGCTTGTATTTATGTATTGAATGTAGATACAGAGATATCTTTTTTCAAAAGTGCAATTCCAAATATCACCGGTTTGGGGCTTTTTGTAATCGACATATTCTAATTTTGTTTTTCATCGACCGTTGGAGCTGTATCAATTTAAACAGGTCTTGCGACATTTAGATCAACGCAAGGATAAACAGCCTTTCATTGTATCATAGTTTTGTGGTTTAATTTTAAATAAAAAGCCAAATATTTAGCATCGTAACATTTATTATAAAAAAGCGATTCGCAACTTTTGGGGAATTTGGAATCTGTAGTAAAATCTTATACTTACAATTGTTTATGAATTAAGGCAATATTTGGAATATTTAAGGGGAAGCTAAAAATATACTTAAACATTGAGATCTTTATAAACCGTGAAATAGGTACCTACCTACCTAAGTAAGAAGGTACCTACCCACTTAAAATAAAATGTGAAATAGATAAAAAATAAATATTTGGCAAGGAATTAACCACAATTAAAATCTGGGTAACGTTACTTATACTTATGATAAACAATAGAGGATGGAGGGGCCGCATCGACGCACGATCGATTAGCTACCACGTAGGTATTCAGTAGGCACCTACATGATTCTGAACGCCTAACACAGAAATTATTCTTCATAGCGTACTCTTAGGTATATCGTAAGTATCGGCAGCATCAGTTAGCTAAAGTTTTCCAGACTTAACCGCCCCACTTTACGGTAGGTACATGGTACGAAAAAAAAGGAAACTAAATAATTACTATTGATCATTCAGGTATGATAATCAAACATGCAGGAAAAGTTCTTTAGTTTTATACAGCAGTATAAGTAAATTATTTTGTGAGTACCTAAGCCGAGAAATATCTTGCCCTTAACATGCTCAAAATATGCAATTGGGACTATTTGGAACTATGATAAAATTCCTTGGCAATGTATAACAGATTTAAGAGGGGCTATTTGAAACTACGTTCCAATTAACCCTAAAATAGAAACCAAATAGCCCCATTCAGAAAAATCGAAATATACGCCAGCTCGTAAAAGGTAGAAACGAGCAAATGGAAACACTGAAAAGCGCATTAAACACACTATAACTTAGTTTATTCAATTTCTTACAAACCTGTCTAGATTTTGTGTGGCAGACGAAAGTTATCAAGACACAAAATGAACAAAAAATACAACCTTTTTTAAAATTACGTTTTAGCCCACTTAGAGAGCAGTTATGTGTCAAAATTCCTTTGTGACATTGACATTAGATGTCACTGTATTACCAAATGGTAAAATATAATTCCTACTGTTCTTAGATTTAAAGATACACACTAAAACACATAAAGGGCAACACTGCCCAAGTGACATGTCAAATTTGTACTCCGTATTTTAAAATTTAATTTAATTAGTATTTAAGTGAAATTTATTAAGGTGTAATTGTTTGTTTAAACATAACATAGTTGCATAAATCGTCAGGATTATCGTTTTCCTGGAAAAATAATTGGTAAAACACAAGTTTTCAATGACAACCGTTTGTCACCGGTAACCTTAAAACGAACAGCTGACTTGAACTACGGAATTTCTTAAGGAGTATTGTTGCCTTTTTTATTATATTATAATAGCACACTCGTTAATTTAAGATAAACACGTCCCTACTAGTTTTATCTTTCCAATTTAATCGCAATTGCAATCAGTATTGGTCGATGTAATTTTTGTTTACCTACGTTGTAGATTACGAAAAATAGACATTTCAATTCATAATCTGATTCATTTAAACTTATATATGTCAGAGACGGCGTCGATTTGTTGACAACAAGACAAGGCACGCCATCTAGTGGCAACTAGAAGAACTAAACAAAGATGGCGCGCTTGACAGAGTCGGTAACGTTTCCGCTTTGCTACGAGCTTGCGGAGGAGGGAACCCGCCCGGGGAGCGGACGGACACTCTCAGCCAGGCCGTCGCAGAGTCAAGACGTTCTGAAACTGTCTGTTTTGTTGTAATTTGTAAAGTGATAACAGTGCACTGTACCGAAATGTATTGAGAAGTAAACCGATTCAACTCCTACCCGTTGTTATTCATTGCACGATACCCACATACGCCCACATGATAGATCTGATAGACCAGAGCTCGAACACCATCCTGGACACGAGCCGACATCAGAATTGGGATTCAATCGTGCAAATGAATCGAAAAGCTATGTGAGCAATAATCACGCAACACTGAAGAAAATGGCGAGAACAAACACAGTTGGCGGTTATTATTCAAAATTCGAAAATGAAGACTCGGATCGAAGCATGGACTTGAATGGTTTGATTAGGTTTTTACTGGGGTTTTTCCCTAATCCTGAGCAACGAATGTTGGACCATGGTGACGTTGTGCCCCCAGAGCGCAAACTACAACGTGCTACCCAGATTGTGAATCTACCCAAATTCGATCCGGAGAGACGAGAGCAATTCAGAAATCACTATGGAAAAATTGGACATACGCAAACTGAAAACAAGAATATTCAAGCATCAAGACCCCCGACAATAAGGTAGCAAGATAGGCCTGGATCGGCTTTGGAGAGCAGAGTTCTTGATGGAGATCTGGATCCCTGAGAGAAGTGGCGCGGTGGTAACCGTGACGGTGCCGTTGTGACAGCGAGCGATGGGTTGACGTCGTGGTTGCCGATCTTTCATCAGAAAAAGGTCAGGTATTCTCATTCCACTTTTATTCTAAAGTTGAGTTCTCATTCGTCAAAGATTTTTTTATGGTGGGTGAAAATCATCTAATGACGAAACCCGCTCTTGGGCGGAGCGGAAGACAGTGTAGGTTGTCAGTAAATTTTGGGGTAGATTTAAAGTAAAAGTTTACATTGACAAGCGTAGGTGACATAATATGACGGTACTCGGTACAGATCATTACTTGTGTGGTTGAAATTGATAATAGGGGCTAAATCGCAATTTTATTACGTGAACCAACATCTATTTGCGAAATTAAATCTTAGGCCGTGAAATATTGTTGCAAAGGTTCAGTTGAATTAGTGACCGTGACGCATTTTTTGAAAATTGATTAGGTTCATGGCGTAAATAATTGTAATTACAAAGTACCCTCAGTAGATCCGATAATATCCGTTTCGATTTTTTTTATGACTGTGACAGTTCTCCGAAATAATGTTGACGTTGTTGACACCGACGTGACCTAGATTATTTCTTTGTCGTTTCGTTAATAATTGGACTATTTTACTATCGGTATGCTACAAACGCGTGCAACAAAAAGTGATCTTAATCGTTCGACTAGTTTTTGACTGTATAAAGATGACAATAGTAGTTTGGCGCGGATGAATTTAAAATAATTCGTAAGCGGGTAAATGAATTATGGTGCGACCGTGTAATTCAATGATTGCAAAAAAAAAAGACCTGAACTAGTCTTTTAGTTAAGAAATATGATGCGTCAAATTAAATGTGCAGAGACAATCGAAGACTAAATAACAATACCGTGCCGAGACGTTATTTGTTGTTTTTTTAATCTCAGATTAAATATCAGTTACACGACCTAGGGTAGTGATTGTAGTATTTTCAATTATCTATTCCCAATGTTTGATTAAATTAAAGAGTATTGGTTTTAATGATACAGTAGTTTTGAGAACGTCGACTAAAGCCGGAATAACGTTACATTTGAAAGTGTTAGACCTTAGGTGATGAACAAAGATTCAAATGTGGTATGCAAGTGACTCAGATTATGTGCATTCCAATGTTGTTTGTGGCTGCGAGCCTGAGTGTTACTTGAGCTCTGTGACCAACGCCAGCATGGCAATGTAAGTAATCGCTAAAGGTGCTAAATAGAGGCGATGTGATGTGTTGAGGACGGGTACCGGAGGGAGGTCCCGTTCGATTGCCGGATGGAGGCAATGTGTGTGTTAAGGACGGGTACCGGAGGGAGGTCCCGTTCGATTGCCGGATGGAGGCAATGTGTGTGTAGAGATCGGGTACCGGAGGGAGGTCCCGATGGATTGCCGGATGGAGGCAATGTGTGTGTTGAGGACGGGTACCGGAGGGAGGTCCCGTTCGATTGCCGGATGGAGGCAATGTGTGTGTAGAGATCGGGTACCGGAGGGAGGTCCCGATGGATTGCCGGATGGAGGCAATGTGTGTGTTGAGGACGGGTACCGGAGGGAGGTCCCGTTCGATTGCCGGATGGAGGCAATGTGTGTGTAGAGATCGGGTACCGGAGGGAGGTCCCGATGGATTGCCGGATGGAGGCAATGTGTGTGTTGAGGACGGGTACCGGAGGGAGGTCCCGTTGGATTGCCGGATGGAGGCAATGTGTGTGTAGAGATCGGGTACCGGAGGGAGGTCCCGTTCGATTGCCGAAGTTGGGTACCAAACAGAGCATTGCATACTAGATTTGGTCGGAATGTTTCATGAATTGATTTGTAGGCGTATCTTAATAGAAAACAGTAGTTGGTGGTCATATTGTAGGAAACCATTAAGTCGTTAGAGACTTGGCGATCCCGGAGGGATGCGCAGGTATGGAAAAGTGACTAGAGGTTACTGGGCTATGAGTAGCCAGAGGTCGTAATGTACAGCTTAATGATTAGTGTTTTGGATTAGTTTGATTAGTTGTGTGAACTGTGAACGTATTACGACAGGTTAAGAAAGAAGCCAGAAAGTCATGTACCAGCCGAAGTACATGGTGATAGCAGTAGTGGTAGCATATGTTGTGGGGAACACGCAAGTAAGCGATGCGCGTTTAGTTTTGACGGAAGTCGGTGACTGACCTGCCCAATGTGATCCACAGGTGGTGGATGCACATGTGGGAAGGCAATTGTGATTGCTGTTCGGCAATGAGTGCCGTGGCGTTAGTGGCTTGCTTGTGGGGGTTCCTAAGGCTTTAAGATGAAAACAATGAACGTTGGTACATGACTGGATGACAATTTCTATTACCCAAAATTTTGATATGGTTTGTTGAGTAAAGTTTTGTTATCACATTGAGCGATGGACTTCGTGTTGCGGGTTCGATTCCCGCTCGAAGCAGACATTTGTGTGGCCTGTAAATGGTCGCTCATAGTCAGGATGTGAATTGTTGATTTTGTGTGAGTGACACGTAAACTCACACTTGCGTGTTTGGGAGTGCACTCGCGATGCGAGAGTGATTCCTAGTGTTTGTCAGGAGTGACCGAGCTATATGATACTGCGAGATGTGTTTTGTTTCAGAGTAACACAGCGATGGATGACTAGTTCGAATATTTCATCAGTGGACATCTTCCAGCTGAGGTGGCGATGACGACTAACACACGAGGACGTGTGTCTCGCAGGATGGCCGTGTCGGAGACGGCGTCGATTTGTTGACAACAAGACAAGGCACGCCATCTAGTGGCAACTAGAAGAACTAAACAAAGATGGCGCGCTTGACAGAGTCGGTAACGTTTCCGCTTTGCTACGAGCTTGCGGAGGAGGGAACCCGCCCGGGGAGCGGACGGACACTCTCAGCCAGGCCGTCGCAGAGTCAAGACGTTCTGAAACTGTCTGTTTTGTTGTAATTTGTAAAGTGATAACAGTGCACTGTACCGAAATGTATTGAGAAGTAAACCGATTCAACTCCTACCCGTTGTTATTCATTGCACGATACCCACATACGCCCACATGATAGATCTGATAGACCAGAGCTCGAACACCATCCTGGACACGAGCCGACATATATATATATATAATATTTTACTGATTAACAACGTTTTTGGTCTTTGTTTTGCATTGTTATATTATTCTCTTTTGTTAAAAAGCTATTAGACCACTACTCACTCCTTAGTCTAATCAACTTACCCACATTAAGTTAAGTAATTTCATTAGGCAATAAAAGCATCAAAAAAACTTAAATATATTAACTTTTCATGCCGATTCAGCAGTCTACCTCATTTCTTTACTAAACTGCACTCTCTTGTTTTTTTTTTTTTTTTCCAATTTATTTCAACTATTCTTTACTTTTTTTCATTCTTTTTGGTTCTCACCGTTCTTCTTTTATTTTCTTTTTTCAGTCACTTATTCTGAAACCATGCCTGTGATGACCCGTAAGGCAACAGCTCAGGATATGGAGATTAAACTGAAAAATGCCCTCCAAGAGCTCAATAAATCAAAACTCGAATGTCAACAAATTTTGCAGGAGAGGTAAGTGAGAGGGAAATAAGGAAGATAGTCTTGCAAAATACAAGTCTTAAACGTGAGCTAGTAGACCTTAGTCAGCAACCCCAAGATATTGTTGTTGAACGTGACCAACTGCGAGTAATCACGGATGGTTTCAATTCATGTAGTAACTTGTATGAGGAGGCGTTATGTAAGGTTAGGGATCTAGAAGACGAATTAGTACATGCCAATAGTTTGATTCTTAAATTGCAGAAGGAAAAGGAATGTTCTGAAAGTAACAAAACTAACCGTTTATATGATAAGTTGCTGAGTTTTTTTTTTTTATTTCTTAAAAAATTAGGGACTTTTATAACGCACAGCGTATGTCAGTCCCATCGTACCCTAACACTCGTATCATCAAAAGAGATCAATGGATCTGGGCCATGAAGTCGAACAACTTTCTAGCATCATCAAAAATGGGTTTACTCAACACTTGGTGGAATGTACCTATGTTGTTCTTGTTCAACTTCAAAGCCCTGAACAACTTATTCCTATCAGCCTCATATCGAACACATTCCAGTAACAAATGGTGCATATCTTCGACAACTCCACACACCTCACAAGTTGCTGAGTTCGAATTGCAATCCTCATTCATTAGTAACAATAGATCTTACTGAAGATTCTCTAGTAAAACTTAATAGTAATTATAAATTGAGTCAAAATAAGATAAAAAAATATGCAAGACTTAATAAAATCATTAAAAGATGTAAAAAACATAAAAAAACAACAACAATATTATTTTAATAATATTCAGCTACGGAAAGAACGAGTTAACCTAATAAATCAATTAAATAATTATCAAATTAAATTAGAAGACAGCATAAATATTTATAGAATTGATACTGAGCGTTTGCAATCTGAAATACAGACTTTGGATAGTTCACTAAAGTCAATTTATAGTAAGTATATGTGTTCTGAAAACCAGATTAGGGAACATATTCTTGCTACAAACGACTTAGTAGATAAAGTAGACTCACTCACTCTTAGTGTCAACCAATGTACTTGTCAGAGAGAATCCAACCTGGCTGGCCTCAATCTTGAGGTAACGGAGGATACATCACAGACCATCAATGCTCAGGACTGTATTCCCAGCCCAGTACCCCATAATCAGCAAGAAATAATTCAAGGGGTAAATAATTCAGTAAGTTCGGTTTAAATATCTTTTTCCCATTAAGACATAATTATTGTCACTAACATGAGAACATCAAAAAACAAATAATAAAAAGTAATATTGTCCCAGTGTGGGTACATGAAAAATACATTTTAGTTGTCGACAGGTTAGAAGAAGCGAATTCACTGCATTCCTGAGATAAGGCGGTTGTCCAAGTTACAAGCGGTTAGCGTTATTCGAAAATAAGTAGTAAAACGATTAAATGACTTTAACACAGCGTATCGTTATTGTAAATATGGTTAAATAATTTGTTTTTAAAACTACTCAATGAAGTCGCTTCTTTTACATTTTTTGGAAGTTGATTAAATAACTCCGCTCCCCCATAAGTTAAATTATTTTTACCATAATTTGTTCTAGTTCTAAACAATACAAGGTGACTAGCTCGACGGGACGAGTACTTTCGCGTTTGACCTTTCGTTGTGAATGTAATGTTTGAGTGAATGAGGTTGTGAGTTATCTTATAAATAAGTATGCATGTGTTATATGTAAAAAGTTGCTTAATATTTAATAGTTTTGTTTCTTTATAAATAGTTTTCGAAGGTGTTAAAAAGTCAAAATTATACAGGATTTTTATAATTTTATTTTGTAATATCTGTATAGGTTTTATATTTGTATTGGATGCGTTTCCCCAAACTTCAATAAGATATAGTAAATGAGGTTTTACCAGAGCGTTATATATGAGTAATCGTACTTTTTTTGGGATACAACGAACAATTTTATGTAGTGAGCCCACCAGAGATGAAAGTTTGTTTTTAATGCGTAGTAAATGTGCTTTCCACGTTAAATTACTGTCAAGAGTCAATCCTAGATATTTTTCCTGATTCGTCATTTTCAAAACTTCACCGTTTATACATAATTTAGGATAGTTCAGTAGTTTTTTATTCTTAGCTTTAAAAATTATATATGAGGTTTTAGAGATGTTAATTGTTAATAGGTTACACTGAAACCATTTATGTAATATATTTAGATCATTTTGAGCATCTTTAACCATTTCTCTTATTTCATGTCCAAAATAGAATAAGCATGTATCGTCTGCGTAAGTTCTAGTGTATCTTCAATTATGTATTCCGATAGCCTAGGAAGGGGTTTAGGGCAATTAGTTAGTAACTGCCTCCCTATCTCTTCTCAAAATCACTGTACACCTCAAGCATCCTACCATCATATAATGTCATTAGTCAGAGAACAAGTATCTGATCCCAATGCCATTATAACTGTATTTGTGGGTAATAGCGTAAACGTGGCCAAGGATGATATCACTTATAATGTAACAGAATTATTAAAGATAAATTGTAGGAAGATTATTTTGTGTGCTTTCCCATATTTTAAGCACTTGACAAATAGAGAAAACCAATACATTCATATGCTAAATATGCATATGCAGTTTTTAGTTAGTCACTATAACAATAGATTTTCATTTTTTGACATCAACAATTTTGTTGATAAACTTTTATCGACAAGGTACACTGTGTACCTACCCATTATTTATAGACGACAAATAGCAAAGCTATTAGCATATAGCTCAGACATAGGTAGTATGTCGACGTACCCTATTATAAGTTGCACAATTAGTAGTAGTACTAATGATTTGATTGATAGTTTAAACTAGCTATTAAGACAACAGTTGGTACCTCTGGCCATTTAAGTTAATTTAATAATAAGGTATCTTCTAGCATTCAAAGTAAAGAGGCCAAGCAAAAATCGTTTACTTTGTTTCTTCAAAATATTCAAGGTTTTTCTTCGAAACAATTGGAAGTAGAATTACTTTGGAAAAAACAATGTTCGACATTATCTGTTTTACTGAGCATTGGCTAAAGGACTCTGAAATGCTAATTCATTATGAGAATTATAATGTGGGCAGTTGTTTTAATCGAAAATCAATGTTACGTGGAGGTTCACTAATCCTAATTAAAAGTTGTATTAAATTTAAAACTCGTAAAGACATAGTTTCACTGTCCATTGAACATAGCATTGAACTGTCTTGTGTTGAGCTGGATAGGCATATCATAGTGTGCGTTTACAGGCACCCTAATTATCAAAACTACTCTGTTTTTGAGTCAGTCATGGAAGATGTTATGGCAAAACTTTCAAATAGTAACAAACTAGTAATTATATGTGGAGACTTCAATGTTAATATTTTAGAAAATAATTCAGAAAGCTGTAGATTTTTAAATCTCTTTAAATCATTCAATTTATCAAATGTGTTTATAGAACCAACTCGAACTTCCACTACTTCTGCTACATGTATTGATAATGTTTTTTGTTATTGCAACTATTTAGATAAAGCCATTGTAGATAATCTCCCTTCAGATCATAGCGGCTTTATGGTAACTTTTGAATCCGACATACCTATACAACAAGTGCAGATACATTCCAGACCAATAACATCCGGTAAATTAAATAAATTTAATAGCACTTTAGTTAACAAGCTAAATGATTGGAAACTTGCAGAGAATGATAGTAATATTTTGTATAATAATTTTTTTTCAATAGTTCAAACAGAATTTAACAAGAATTTTGAGAAGAAGACTAAATGTATCAACCCTAAGTTTAGATTTAGTGATTGGGCGACTAAAGGAATCAGAATAAGTAGGGAAAGACTCTTCGAACTGTATGGCCTTAAACCTATCATTAGGACTGACACTTTTAATAAGTATGTTGCTATGTATTCAAAAATGTTTAAAAATACTTGTAAGGCAGCTAAGGCCTTATACATTAGCAACAAGGTTAAATCAGCTGATAACAAAATAAAAACCGTTTGGAAAATTATAAATAATGAAACCAATAGGAACAAAACTCACAATAATGATTACACATTGGAGACTCATCACGGTCTTGTTAGTGATAACAAACTAGTTGCGCAAGAATTTGTAAATTTCTTTACCAGTATACCAATTAAAACTACTGAAGCCCTAAACTCATCGCCATCGCTTGCTTTTGATTTATTGCAAGAGAATGTTGCAGCCTGCCCAACAGAATTTAACTTTAAGCATATTAATCCCATCACAGTGATTAAAGCTTTTAAACAAATTAAAATTAAATTAACTGAAGATTTATGGGGTATGTCTATCAAAGTTTGTACCTCAATTATTGAGACAATAGCACCGTACTTAGCCTTAATATTCAATTTGTGTGTAGATCAAGGAATCTTTCCGGATCTAATGAAATTTAGTAAAGTGATACCACTCTTTAAATCCGGGGACAGTAAAGATACAAATAATTATAGACCAGTATCTGTGTTGCCAGTTTTCAGCAAGATATTTGAAAAGGTGATGTTGGATCAAATGCTGATTCATTTTAACTCGAATAATCTCTTGCACAATAAACAGTTTGGTTTCACCAAAGGACGTTGTACAACTGACGCTGGTGTCTCCTTACTGAAACACATTTTTGATGCGTGGGAGGAGGCGCAGGATGCTATTGGTATTTTTTGCGACCTGTCTAAAGCATTTGATTGTGTGGTTCATGAAACATTACTTTTGAAACTTGAGCATTACGGACTAGGTCTAAAATCGTTAAGCTTATTAAAATCTTATTTAAATGATAGACAGCAATTAGTTCAGATAAACGGTGTGAATTCTTCGGGGTTAAATGTAAAAATGGGGGTACCCCAAGGCTCAATTTTAGGTCCTTTTTTATTTTTAGTATATATTTATGATTTACCCCATTTATTGCAAAACAAACTTAATATGGTATTGTTTGCCGATGATACGTCTTTGATCTAAAAAACCTACCCCGTACCTTCCTTGCCTTATTTCTGGAGTCGAGGTTACAGTTTGTACATACCCTCTAGGCTCCAGGAGGCTTCGACCCTGAAGGGCCCCTGCAGTTTGCTGACAACTCCTTGAGGCGCGCGGGAACGGTGCGCGCCGTTGACGACTTGGACTCGGTCTTACCAGACGATCGGACGGCGAGCTACCCATTGCTCACCGTCCGCGAGCCAGTGTCTACGGTGGCCGGATATCGGCAGGATCGCGGCGGCGACGGCTACGGCGAGTACGCCGTTGCCTTTGCCTTATGCGGTCGGCCTCCTCCTTTACGAGCATTACACGTCTTTGATATTTAAGATAAATAGAAGGGCCACTAATTTTGACGACGTAAATAACGCCCTACTACAGGTCCATAATTGGTTCACTGCTAATAATCTAGTGTTAAATGGGAAAAAAACTAAATGCATAAGGTTTTCCTTACCAAATGTCAAGAGTAGTGTTTGTGACATAATATTAAACAATGAAAAACTAGAATTTGTAGATAAAACGGTTTTCTTAGGGATTACGCTTGACTTAAAACTGCAATGGGGTCCTCATTTAACATCTCTTGCAGGACGACTTAGCTCAGCTGCATATGCTGTTAAAAAAATCCGCCAATTAACGGATGTTGATACCGCTAGACTAGTCTATTTTAGTTATTTCCATAGTATAATGTCATACGGTATCTTACTATGGGGACGAGCCGCAGACATTGACTCAATTTTTATACTACAGAAAAGAGCAATTAGAGCCATTTATAATCTCCGGGGGTGCGATTCCCTAAGGGAGCTGTTTAAGAATATTAATATCATGACGATGGCATGTCAATATATTTATGAAAACATCATGTATGTTAGAAAAAATCTTCATCTTTTTAGCAAAAGAGGCGATAGACATAATTATGTTACAAGAAATAGGGATCAGTTAGTTCAACCAGGCTTCAGACTGGCTAAAGTGGCCTCTTCTTTCATGGGGTACTGTTTAAAATGTTATAATAAAATACCTTCCCACATATTGGAACTTAATGAAACGAAATTTAAATCTTGCATTAAACGCACACTATGCAGGCAGGCATATTATAAGTTGGAGGATTACATTCAAGATAAAAATGCTTGGTTTAATGCTGGTCCAGCTCCACTACCCGTAGTTCGTACAAATGGATTGGCATTAAAATAACTTTTTTCTTGTGTTTTAAAGTTGGTCATTTATTTTATAATAGTATTGTATAATGTAAAATCTTTTTTTTTTCAAAGTTTGTAAATGTGAGTACCATGGAACAATTTATGGTTTTAGGTTACTATAGGACTTGTTTGATTTGACGTAAATGAGCTCGGCAGCTGAGAGTTTGTCATGCTCACTCAAATGTCTCACTGACGGTGGCGCGTGTATTGGATTATTCGGTTCCCTATAAAATGGTTGAGCTGATGTATGCGTCATGTCCGTGAACGGGCGCTATCAGTTGAGATTGGTCATCTCTTAGCTGTCAGTAGTTTATTTTAATATAATATCTATATTTAGAATTGTTTCTTTTTAGTTATTATTTACATTGTTCTCACATACTAGTATCGACAAGAAACATGTTGTAGTTTCCTCAAAATACTACTACCAGCGCCATCTGGCAACAGTTATGTACAACAATGACGTTTCAATAAACCGCTTCGTCCTGTTTTGTCTTTGAAGAGAGCACGTTGTTTCATTTCAAAAATCATTAATAATAAATTATCAATAGGTTATGGGCCCAGAACGTGCCTGGCATAATCTAACAAGTTTCTCGCGACAGTATATTGTGTGTTTTTGCAATAGTTGCAGTATAGAAACAGTATAGTGGTGAAAAAAGTGCTCGTGTGGTCAAATAGAAAATGGCGTCACACTCAAATTACTTAATAAATGTTCCCAAGCTCAAAGGACGCGAAAATTACACAGAATGGTGTTTCGCGGCAGAAAATTTTCTTGTGTTGGAAGGCACGCTTGGAATTATCAAACCAGAAGCAGGTCAACCAGCGATTTCTGCAGCCGATGATGCCAAAACCCGTGCTAAATTGATTCTTACAATAGATCCCTCTATCTATGTGCATATCAAAGGAGTTACATCTACAAAAGAATTATGGGATAAACTTAAATCCTTATACAGGGTGTCCCGTAAATAATGGATCAAACGTAACGGGTAGGTAGCTTATCTGATTTCCAACAACTTATTTGAATAGTTAAAAAAAAACCGTTATGATAACCAAGATATATTTTTTTTTCGAATTTTACCATTTTCTCTACCAGAATTTAGTTTTTTTAATGCTGTCGCTGCAAATTATAACAATTTTTGGTATAATTTTTATGTAACATTTCTGAATAGCTTAGTAATGTTATAAGATACCATATTTTTTAGTAACATTTTATGTGCCTTAGAAAAAAAATATTAAATTGAAAAGATTTTTCTTTACGATGAAAAGACCAAACTTGAAAAAAATCTCCTGTAAAAAAATTGTATGACACCAACAACCACCATTATTTTAAAAACTTGTACATTTAACAAGGTTTTCAAATTGGTATAAAATTTACGTCTAGTCTTTACCGTTACAAAGATATTGCTATGAATCTGAGAGAGGTGTTGAATCAACAAAATAAAAAATAAATAAAAAGGTGTGCACAATTAAACTTTTTTTTTTTAAATGTTTTACCGTAGTATTTCAGAGGCAATGATTTAATTAAAAATATCAGCGTATGATAAGAATTAGAAGAAAAAAAATCAATTTGTTTAAATAAATCGTTTATTTTGTTTTTACAGCAAATGTTCGAACTGTTTTCCCCCTACGAGAATGCAAAGTCTGCATCTCCTAATAAAGGACGCTCTTATCTGACGGACGAAATGGCTTTGGTTGATTTCTGATACAGCAGATTGGATGCGCTGACGTAACTCTCCTTCTGACGCTATTGGTTGATTGTAGACCCTGTCTTTTAAACATCCCCAGTAAAAAAAATCTAGGGGATTTAAATCCGGAGATCGTGGAGGCCACAAAATTGGTCCTAATCGGCCGATCCATCTGTTTGGATAACTTTCGTCAAGGTGCGACCTTACTGCCGTCGCATAGTGAGCGGGGCACCCATCATTTTGCAACCACATTGCTTGGCGCACGTCTTCTGGAATGTTTTCTAGCAGTGTTGGCAACTCATTCCTTAAAAAATACAGATAATATTCGCTGTTTAGAGTTGCTGGTAGTTCAAAGGGCCCTATTATTTGCCCATTGATTATTCCCGCCCATAAATTTATTTTAAATTGATGTTGGCTCCTGTCCTCTCGCATCAAATGTGGGTTTACCAGCTGCCAACTGTGCAAATTATGTAAATTTAAATATCCATCTCGGCGGCATGAAGACTCGTCACTCCATAAAATTTTGTTAAAAAATTGTGGGTCTGCCCGAATCATCCTAAGCATCCTTTGGCAAAATACTACTCTTTGCTGGTAATCACGTGACGTCAGCGTTTGAACACGTTGTACGTGATATAGGTGCAACCGGTATCTCTGTAGCACTCGATGCACCGTCGCTCTTGGAATACCGACGCGTCGCGCTAAAACGCGAATTGAGATCGACGGATTTTCCTCGATTTCTCGAAGAATTATTTCCTCATTGACTTGTTGCGGTCGTCCTTCACTGGCACCACCGATTCCGGTGCCAAGAATTCTTCCCTCAAGAAGCGCGTTATGAACTCTAATGAATACGCGATAGTCGGGGTAACGAACTAAGTTCGGGTATCTTTCACGGTATAATCTTGCAGCCGCCCTGGCATTACCTCTTGTTTCTCCGTAGATGAAATGCATTTCGGCGTACTGCCGTGGCGTGTAGTCGTAACGGGGCATTACGGTGAATAAGGTTTCAGCGCTACTGCACACACGTACAACCACACAATCGATATTTTCGAAATCCGTGGGATCGCCAAGTCGTTTTTCCAATACACCAAGAGTTCCAAATCGATAGGCAAATCAAAGTCCAAATACAACAATCCAAATTTCACAGAAGAAAACACTAAAGTACTAATCGGTAGCGAAAGGAATCTGACGTACAGTATTCACTCAAAGAGAGACTACTTTCAACTAATAAAATCAAGCAACCAAAAATACAAAAGCGGCGCTATCTCTATCCCTTTCACACTAAGTGAGGTGCCTTGCGACTCCGCCGCAGCAACCAAAAATGCAAAAGCGGCGCTATCTCTACCCTTTCACACTAAGTGAGGTGCCTTGCGACTCCGCCGCAGCAACCAAAAATGCAAAAGCGGCGCTATCTCTATCCCTTTCACACTAAGTGAGGTGCCTTGCGACTCCGCCGCAGGTAGCGATCCTTAATTTCGATCAGAATACGTCATCGGCTCAGAATCATGCTGGCCGCATACCTACCTGCCTAGATTAAAATCATTCAAGCATAAGCCATTACGTGAAGGAAAAATTAGATTGTATCATTTTAATTTCTTTTCTATCACCATCACATTCATAGTAATATCTTTGTAACGGCTAGGACTAGACGTAAGTTTTGTACCAATTTGCAAACCTTATTAAATGTACAAGTTTTTAAAATAATGGTGGTCGTTGATGTCATACAATTTTTTCGCAGGAGATTTTTTTCAAGTTTGGTCTTATCATCGTAAAGAAAAATCTTTTCAATTCAATATTTTTTTTCTAAGGCACATAAAATGTTACTAAAAAATATGGTATCTTATAACATTACTAAGCTATTCAGAAATGTTACATAAAAATTATAACAAAAAATGTTATAATTTGCAGTGACAGCATTAAAAAATCTAAATTCTGGTAGAGAAAATGGTAAAATTCGAAAAAAAAAATATCTTGGTTATCATAACGGTTTTTTTTAAACTATTCAAATTAGTTGTTGGAAATCAGATAAGCTACCTACCCGTTACGTTTCGACACCCGCTAAGTATACGTATGTATCTGCCAGATACACGAAACGGTTTTTATTGCATTTTTGGCATCTATATACCTATATCTACCACATATATTTTTATTTTATTTTTTTTATTAACCCAACATACTTTTTTCTCAAACGTATAATTGTTTATCTGCATAAGCTGACAAATAAACAGCGTACAACCATTTAAGTTCCAGTTACATACACTAACGTGGGGGAAAAAGGGCGCGCGGTGCGGGTAAGTGCCGCTTACGCAGTTCTCCGGCGGGCAGCGAGTTGTGTTGCGTTGATTTTTACCATGTCGAGTGAACGTTACAAATTTTAACTACATTAAGGGAAGATGCAATTAAAAGACCAAAAAATACTGTGGGTCAAATAATAAGCGTAACATCAGATCAGATAGATTCGCCATCAAGGCAAGGTAAGTAATATGAACTAAATATTTTATCATTACTAGTATATATATATAGTACATTATTTTAAGTGCACCCATAAATTGAGATTTCTACCTATTTTTTAAATATTTGAACACGTCTTAGAATAAAAATCTATCGTCATGATGACATTACTGCAATTTAATCATTCCCGATGCATAAGTATGTAAATACGGAGTTACACATTTTTACGTCAGAATTTAGTTTGATTAAAAATTGTATCTAGGCACTTACATACTTATTCTACGGAATGCTTTTAAAATAAAATCAGTTAACTGACACATATATTGTTTTACATTGGATTTTGACTTGACTATTAATATATATCTTTATACTTACATAGTTTTACTCTTATGAAATGATGTAGAATATCGAGTGTTTTATTGTGGTTGGATTATTTCAGATACTCCAGTACACTTCTCAAAATATTTCAATGATGAAGATTTGCAACAAATGACGGAATTCATAGAAAACAGTGAAGAAGAAACAAGTAGTGCACAAACCATCCGAAACCCTTAGAACGTTCCAGAACACATTCCCCAACCATCACAAGTCATACAGCTCCAGTGATTTTGCCGAGTAACTGTCATGACCCCATACTGGCAAAAAGAAAAGGCCACAACCACCCATGATGAGCTATGTCAGTTCAGGTATTCGAAATATTTCTATTGAGTCGCCAAATTTCTCTTCAGTCATAACTCAAGCAATTGCTTAGTTAGATTGTGATAATATATCACCAGCACCCACACCAACGTTGTCATGCCAGTTAGCTCACCTATGCCAATACAGACGATAACAGAAAACCGTCTTTCTGACAAGGAGCCATCACCGAGGCGCAGGCTATCCACAAAAAAAAGATACAGGTAGATTACAAATGGTCCATCAAGACCAATTGGTTGGATGTTATGCGTAAGAAAATTAAAAATTTAGAAAATGCGTACAAAAGTCGGGATGGTAAAATGAGGAAAAAAAAAGAGATACTTGTGGGTAGTTCCAAGTAACACACCAAAAATTTAGAGCTCTTATATTTTAATTTTAAATAATTATTTCAAGCAACGTTTAAATGCAAAAAACTTATTGAAGTGATACATAAACCTCTGGTGCACTCCGTCAGTTAATAAATTCTCCTTCACAACGCTTCTTTACACCGCTAGCACTGCACTTTATTACTATGGACCTGTACACCAAATTATCCAGCTGTGTGGAGGAACTTTCATCTACATTTGCATCGAGGATGACCCAGTATGAGGAAGAATTGAAGAATGCCACCAGTGAAGCTTCACACAAGACTATTTCCAGCCTATCCAGGGACTTCATTGAGTTCAAGGGCTTAGTGTGGAAAACACTGAGTTCTTTAAAAGCCCAGATGGAGTTGTTAGTATTGGGTCTGGACAGACACGAAATGGCATCCCGCAGCAAAATTCTTCTATTACATGGCCTGTCTGAGGACAAAGGAGCTGATTCCTTAGCCAGTGTCCTGAGCATTACGTCGAAGAACCTAGAAATGGCTGGTGTTACAGCGAAGGATATAACATCATGTCATCGCCTCGGAAGTAACACCAGCAAGCCTCGTCCCATCTTAATACGTTTCGAGAGTCGTATCGTGAGGAATGAAGTGTGGCGGAGTAAGACCAAGCTAAAGGGCTCAGGTCTGACGCTTTCTGAATTCCTCACTAAGCCTAGACACGACATATTTGTGAATGCTCGGAAACGCTTCGGAATACACAAGTGTTGGACGTCCGAGGGTAAAATTATTATCCAGATCTCTGCGAACACCAGAAAGAAGATTGAGTCTGCCGGGGAATATCGAGAACTCGTAGCCCAGTTCCCCGTTGCAGAGTCCTCAGCTATACCACCGAAGCCAGTGCCCGAAAAACGATTTCGCAGAGCAGTTAAATGATGGAACAATGTCATGATTATTCTACTTTTCTGTTTATAGGTATTTATAGTATAACTTTTCATTTTTATGTCGGTCACTCTATTTTCTATTTTAAAATTCTTTATTCGTTTCGCTTGACGTATTTTGTAGAGCTGTCTGTCATTAATGCCATTGTGGTGACGTCTCCAAGACTGCTAAAGTTTCGTTCGGAAACACACGAAAATGATTGAGATTATATTTGGCCTACTGGCTTTTCAATACGCCATAGATATTTTTAAATTTAATGTTACCAGCGAGTGAACCGAGGTTTGTGTTTTGTACTGAACTCAATTGTTTTTATTTTTTTTTTATAACTTTTCTGTTTTTGTATTTTTTATTTTAGTTTATATTTGAAAAGTATTTATGTCAAATGATGTTCTCGATGAAAGTTTTATCTCGTGCTCATCCTCTTGTGCCTCAGATCAGAGCTTTGGCAGTGCTATTAGCGACATTTCTCTGAATCTTCGGGACCACCTTTCTTCTACTTTTTCAAACTGTCGTAAATTCTTTAACGTTGTTCACATAAATGTTCAAAGCGTTCCCTCTCATTACTCTGATCTGCTATCGTCCTTCGATTCAGATCTCGTTCATGCTGTCCTTGTCTCCGAAACTTTTCTCAAGCCTGCACTTCCTTCCACGCAGTACTCTTTACCGGGGTACAAGATCGTGCGTAATGACAGAACTGGCAAGGGATGTGGAGGGGTTGCCATTTATCTCCGTGGTGATATTACCTACAAGATTATTGACCAATCTCCGAGTGCATACTCAAAGTTTGCTGAATACCTATTCATAGAAATAGACTTTCAACATTCTAAGTTACTTCTGGGTGTTTACTATAGTCCCTCTTGCCAAATCGACTACTTTTCCTCTTTCGAAACCAAATTAGAAAATCTTTCCTCTATTTATGATCATACGATTATCCTCGGAGATTTCAATACTTGTTTGCTCAAGGGAGACTCACGCAGCCGTAAACTCCAATCTCTTGTCTCTTCTGTCAATATGCACTTGCTTCCTCTAGATGCTACACACAGGGCTCCTCACAGTACTCCTTCTCTCTTAGATCTCATTCTAGTTTCTGACCCTAATAAAGTAGCCACACATGGACAGCATCCTGCACCTTTTTCCTATCATGACCTCATTTATGTTTCCTATAAGATTCGACCTCCTAAACGCAAGACCAAATTTCTCTTACTTCGTAGTTTTAAAAACGTTAATTTGGAGCGTTTGAGAGCTGATGCAGGTGGGATTGACTGGTCACCGGTGTTTGCTTGCGAGGATGTTGACACTATGGTGTCGGTCTTCAGCGAGTCTGTGTTAGGATTGTACGAAGTACACGCTCCCCTTAAAAAGGTAAGGGTAAGGCACCTTCCTGCGCCATGGTTATCTCCAGCTATAAAAAACCAGATGGCTAAGCGTGATAAGGCCAAGAAAGCATACAGGAAAAAGCCTACCGAGGAAAACTGGGATTATTATAAGAAAATGCGAAATCGCTGCAGTCGTTTGTGTAGAGATGCGAAAAGGCGCCACATTCATAATTCTATTGACAACTCCAACCCAACACAAGTATGGCAATTTTTAAAGACCCTTGGTATTGGTAAAGCCACTAGCAAGAGTCCCTCTGATAAAATGGACCTAAATGCACTTAATGCACACTTTTCTAAGTCCCCAATTATACTCGATGATCACGTAAAGTCTTCTACTCTCAACGAACTTTCTAACCTTCCTTTGCCTGCAAATACTTCTTTCTCTTTCCACCCAATTACTGAACTAGATATTGAGAAATGTATCCTATCCATATCCACTAAGGCGGTAGGTGATGATGGTCTTCATCTACAAATGTTTCTGCCAATTTTGAGTCAAATTGTTCCAGTTCCAATTTTTCTCTCTTCAATAACTCATTTCCTTCTGCTTGGAAGAAAGCTCACGTTCTACCGCTTCCCAAAGTTTCAAATCCCTCTGAACCCTCCCAATTCCGTCCAATATCCATCCTCCCAATCCTCTCCAAAGTCCTAGAGAGTGTTGTTCAGAAACAACTATCTAGTTACTTATCCTCTAACAATCTGCTGAGTCCTTACCAATCTGGTTTCAGACCTGGCCATAGCACGGTGACAAGTCTTATAAAAATAACTGATGACATTAGACTGGCCATGGAAAATCAGTGCTTAACAGTATTGGTTTTACTGGACTTCAGCAGTGCGTTTGACTCTGTTGATTTTGACATCCTCCTAGGAATCCTTTCCTCCCTTAATATCTCAGCACCAGTAATTGAGTGGTTTAAATCCTATCTTCGGGGCCGCTCGCAGTCTGTACGGTCTGATGAGGATTCCTCTGAATGGTGTGATTTGACTGCGGGCGTTCCTCAGGGTGGCGTCCTCTCTCCTCTTCTCTTCTCCATTTTTATAAATGCTATTACTAAGGTCCTAACTTCTAACTATCATCTCTATGCAGACGACTTGCAGTTATACCGTCACTTTAAAGTAAATAAACTCGTTGAGACTGTGGCTGCCATCAATGATGACCTTGAAAAAATCAAAAAGTGGGCTAAATGCTTTGGACTCCTACTTAATCCAACTAAAAGTCAAGCGCTCATTATTGGTGGCAGATACATGCTCAACCTACTGGATGGTCAGGCGCTTCCACCAGTCATGTATGATTCTGTACCCATATTGTACTTTAAAAGCGCTAAAAACCTGGGCGTCCATATGGATACTAATCTTTCTTGGGAGGTTCATATTGCTGATGTGAGTAAGAGAGTCTTTTACTCTTTTCAGTCTCTTAAACGTCTCCAAAAATTCCTGCCATTTCACACTAAGGTCACTCTTGCTCAATCTCTTCTTCTACCGCTCATAGATTATGCGGATGTCTGTTTTCTAGATGCTAAGGAGGTGCTTCTGAATAAACTCGAACGACTGCAGAATTTGTGCATCCGCTTTATTTTTGGCCTTCGCAAGTACGATCATGTGTCGGAATTTCGAGCCAGATTAAGGTGGCTGCCGATTCGGCGTCGGCGAGATACCCACATTCTATCCCTTCTCTATACTATCCTCCACAATCCCAATGCTCCTCAATACCTTCGTGAACGCTTTGAGTATTTCATTCCGAGGGGTAAACCCTGTCGCACAACCAACTCTCTTCTCCTTCGTACTCCGCGTCACACTTCCAGCCGCTACGATGGCTCCTTTTCTGTTACTGCAGTGCGTCTTTGGAACTCTCTCCCACATTCTCTTCGTGACAGCCCATCTCTGGAGGTCTTCAAGAGGAAAATTAAAGAGCACTTCCTTTCACAATTGACATAATATATTGTATTTACTAGTATGTATGTATATTTTTATATATTTGACTTATTTATGTAGGTTTATATAGTAATAAGTATATAGGTTTATATTGTGCACTTGATTCTACCCTAGATCGTTTTCTCTCTCTGTTATTCAAAGGTTTGCTGGCAGAAAACTCATTGTTGAGTTAAGCTCGCCTTTGTACATGAATTTACTAATTACTGTGTACTATTACATGTTTTTGTGTACAATAAAGAATAAAAAAAAAAAAAAAAAAGAGATGGGACCATGTTGTGGACAGAAATTTACCTAAGTTTAAATGGAAAAAAAAATACTAATGTTGACAGAGATTTGCTTTTTGTGGTATTTTGGTCAATGGGAGACATAGTTCATCATTGGGATTTTATCAATAAGTACTGTTATAAAATTCTAAAACGTAGGTTTACTACTGAAACTGCCTCGAGAAGAGAATGTACTTTGCGGTATTATTTACCAACAAAAATAGATAACAAACAAGATGATAATGAGATACATGAGACTGATTCTGTGTCTCCTATGATAAAAATAACAAAGATTCAGGTATGTAAAACCTTGTTCCTGTTGTTAATTGTCACGCCCTTATCGAAAGAACTGCCAAAAATAATATGGTGCACAACCCCGATCAATGGTATGCCCTAATAAAGTGGGCCAAACAAGATGGAAACCCTTACCTAGTCCAGGAAACTTTACATTATTTTTTTTGAATTTCAAGACACTGCTCCCTGGATGCAACTGGACTATAAATACAAACAGGGAACGAGTTTTCTGGTCCCAACTAAGACGGTTAGAAATATGGCCGCAATTCAGTAACAAGATACAGTATAAAACAGATTTTTGTGACCATGAGTTCAAATGCATTATTGTAAATATAATGCACTAGAGACACCCAAAACAAGATCGAGGAACCGCATTAGATTAGACAACAGTCCACTTTCAGCCCCTCTGGCAAGAACATTGACACAAGCTTACGAGGGCAAATTACCCATAACCGAGGCTAAACTTTAGGATTTGAAGTATTTATGCCGAAATAATGTTATACCATCTGTTTATCTTGATTTTTATATGAGTTTAATAGAGGGAAATAATTAGAACCAACAAGACAATGAAGATGAATGAAGAGGTCATTTGTGATCTGATTAGTTGGGCTGATTAGTTAGTTTACTGTAGTGGTCATAAGTCAATGATAAATTAAAACATGCAATTTTATTACTCAATAAGTAAAATATAGAATAAAACCTTGTAAAAATCATCATAAGTAAGTAAACAATGATAATTCAGTATATATAATATTAAATTTGATCTCAGTGCAAGAATGTCCAAATAACGATATGAAACGACTGATTTATCTAATTGATAAGTAATAGTTTTATATACTCATTCTATTTTATTTATTTTGAGAGAAACTCCATACTTGTTACGAAATGAACGAAACTGCCCTTAAGGCGCTTTTTATATACTTTAAGAATATTTTTATTATTTGATAGTTTTAGATAATTAAGTGATTTCCAGATCATTATGAAACTATACCTATTAAAACAAAAGACACACATTTACATTAGATCTTCGGTGTTATAAAATTTTAACATAATTATAAATAATAATAATGTTACTTTTAACACGTAAAATTTATATTTTTGTGTTTTGAAAATAAACATTATATAATACAAATATATCCACTGCTTTTATTTCAAAATACCATAACACATTATGATTTTTACAAGTTTGAAATTCAGTTACACTTGTGGAACAAGTAATATAATTACGGTGGTAAATTATGTAAGTATCAGTTACACAGGATATTTCAATAGACTTTACCAATTATAAGTGCGTATCTGGCAGTTGAAGCAATAAGGAGCCTGAATGTTCCAATGAAGAAAAGTGTATGTGCCAGTTAGCATGTTTTGATTGTTATTTACAGCGCAGTAAAAGTATGCATGTGTGATAAAACAAAAACTTAAAGATTTAGAAACAAAATTTACTCTTAATTATAAATTACACTTAAGTTTAAACCCGCTCACCAAATATTATACTTAAATTCCATATATGGGCTTAGCTACGGCAATTTAAAAATAATGAAATCTTCAATTCACTCTCCTATAAAATTTGCATTTTTCAGTTACTTAGTTGTACTTTGGAGGTGTCGGTTTGATCCATTATTTACGGGACACCCTGTATGATGATTCGGGATTTACTAGAAGAATAAGTCTATTGAGAAGTGTCATATCAATTCGTCTGGAAAATTCTACTTCAATGAATTCTTATGTTACTCAATTAGTGGAAACGGGACAAAAATTGGCGGGAACAGGATTTAACATCAGCGACGAATGGATAGGATTATTATTATTGGCTGGATTAACTGAAAAATTCTCCCCAATGAAATGATAATGGCAATCGAACATTCGGGGATTAATATTATAACGGACGCCATTAAATCAAAATTACTTGACATGGAAACAGAAGTGAACGAAAACGATAGTGCTGCCTTTGGAAGTTTTAAAAGCAGTTTGTACCAACATAAGAAACCGATAGAAAAAAATAAAAGTCTATGCCAAAGCAAAGATGGCGGACAGATGCAGAAGTCAAAGCCCAAAGTTGTCAAATGTTTCAAGTGCAAAAAGTTGGGACACTATCGGAATCAGTGCACTAATACTGTAAAAGAAATGGAAAATAAACAAACGAACGCATTTAGTGCAGTCTTTCTTAATGGTTTTTATAGCAAGACTGACTGGTGGAGCGAGCGTGCATTTAACAACAAACGAACATTGGATTCAGAATGCGCGTTATGATCACAGCATGAAGGAAATTATAGTTGCGAATGGCAACAAAGTGCAAGTTATTTGTTATGGCGACGTGAAAATTACTACATGCGCAAATAATTCTAATTATGATGTGACAGTTGAAGAGGTTATGTGCGTTCCGAGTCTGACAACAAATCTTCTTTCCGTGAGTCAACTAATAAACAAAGGCAATAAAGTAACCTTCAGAGAGAGTGGTTGTGATATCTACAACAGAATGGGAAACTTAGTGGCCACAGGCACCTTAGTCAATGGGGTGTACAAGCTGAATACACCAGTGCACCTGTCAGCTGCAGCGGTGGTATCTAATGAGATGTGGCATCGAAGACTTGGTCATGTCAATAGTACTTACCTGAATAAGATGCAGAATGCTGTTAAAGGCTTATCCATTGATGAAAAGGCAGATATAAGCAAAAGTTCCTGTGTAACCTGTTGTAAAGGGAAGCAGAGTCGTTTGCCGTTCCCCAGCAATGGCAACAGATGCACTCAGTTACTCAATGTGGTGCATACGGATGTGTGCGGACCAATGGAGAATGTCTCCATAGGAGGATCAAGGTACTTTATAATATTTATTGATGATTGTAGTCGAATGACTCACATTTACTTCATGAAGAGTAAACATGAAGCTTTTCAATGTTTCAAAGAATATGCAGCCAAGGTAGAGAATTTACTGGATCGTAAAATCAAGGTGTTACGAAGCGACAATGGCCTTGAATTTTGTAGTAATGAATTTGAAAATTTTTTAAAGCAAAAAGGCATAGTTCATCAAAAGTCTAATCCCTACACTCCACAGCAAAACGGCTTAAGTGAGAGAATGAACCGCACTATTATAGAAAAGGCTAGATGTTTACTGTTCGATGCTAACATGAAGAAAGAGTTCTGGGCTGAGGCAACTAATACTGCTGTTTATTTACAGAACCGGACAGTATCAGCCGTTTTAAATAATAAAACTCCTTATGAATTGTGGACTAATAATAAACCTGATATTAGTCACATCCGAGTGTTTGGGAGTACAGTAATGAAGCATGTACCCAAAGAAAAGAGGCTAAAATGGGATGAGAAATCTGAAGAGTGTATCCTGGTGGGTTATGCTGAAGATACAAAGGGATATAGAATATATAATCCTCGAACCAAGGTAATCACAACAAGCCGAGATGTCGTTATTATCGAGAAGGACATGAGCAGCAATGTAGTAGTAAATGAGAAGAATTTGGAAACTAATTTTGAAGAGCAGAAGAGTTCAGATTCAGTGGGGGGCAATAGTCAGTCAGATGAGTCATTCATCTCTGTAGATAATGCTGATGACTCTACATTTGTACTAGATGAAAGTGAAAACTCAGACAGTTCTATTGCAAGTACTGGCAGTGTGGTTAAGAGATTACCTGCTAGAGAAAGACGTCCACCGAAGAGGTATGGTTATACTAATATGAGAACAGCGAGTACCACTGTTAATGACAGTGAGTTATCTTTGGAGGAAGCTCTAAACGGTCCAGAGAAGGAGCATTGGTTGCGTGCTGTCCAGGAGGAATTACAGTGTTTTGAAGATAATAATGCATGGGAGCTTGCGGATGCCCCATTAGATGGGACAATTGTGAAGTGTAAGTAGGTTCTAAAAAGAAAGTTTGACAGTCAAAATAACATTTCTTATCATGCTAGACTAGTTGCTAAAGGTTATAATCAGAAAAGTGGTATTGATTACAATGAAACATTTTCCCCTGTGGTTAGGCATACTACTTTACGATTGTTGTTTGCTTTAGCTGTACAATTAGATTTAAATACTAGTCATCTGGATGTTAAAACTGCGTTTCCACCAAACATATATATATATGGTTTCTTCCAACTCTCCGTTAAGACAAAAGCCAGACTGTTTATTCAAAACAGTCTGGCTCAAATGATGAAAAATATAAAGTTCTAAAGCTGAACAGGGCTATATATGGTCTCAAACAATCCTCCAGAGCATGGCATATGAAAGTCGATAATGTTATGTTAACTAGTGGTTATAAAAAATCCAAATTGGAACCATGTTTGTATACAAAAATTGTTAATGGCCTCAGGACAATAGTTACTTTGTATGTCGATGATTTTTTCATATTTTCTAATGATTGTGAAGAAACTAAATTGTTAAAGGAGATTTTGAGTAGTCAGTTTAAAATTAAAGATTTAGGCCAGATAAAACAATGTCTTGGTATAAATGTTAATATTGATAAAGAGAATAAGATCATTACTTTGAGCCAGGAAAAGTATATTGATCAGTTATTGTTTAAGTTTAATATGTGTGAGAGTAAAACTGTAGACACTCCATTGGAAGTTAAGTTAAATGTTGAGAAATATCAAGGTACAAGTAGTAATAACCCTTACCAGCAGCTCATTGGGAGTCTGATGTACCTAGCAGTGCTTACAAGGCCTGATATTGCCTATGCTGTAAGATACTTAAGTCAATTCAATAAATGTCATAGTAATGAACATTGGATGTATGCAAAACGAATATTAAAGTATTTAAAGAAAACTAGAAATTTAGGTTTAAAGTATTGTAAAACAGGTAATGTAATATTCATGGTTATGTTGATGCCGATTGGGCAAATGATCCTTCAAACAGAAAATCATATACTGGTTTTTGTTTTATGTTGTCAGGTTCACTTATATCATGGGGTTGTAAAAAACAAAGAACTGTAGCGCTTTCGAGCACAGAAGCCGAGTACATGGCTATTACAGAAGGTTGTAGAGAAGCTGTGTATCTCTTAAACTTACAGTGTGAGATTACTGAACAAATGTATACTATTAACTTGTATAATGATAATCAAAGCTCACAAAAATTGTCTGAGAACCCTATATTTCATAATAGAACCAAACATATAGATGTTCGCTATCATTATTGTAGAGAAGTCATTTCTAAAAAGTTTGTTAAAGTTAATTATTTGCCCACTTGTAGTACGCCAGCTGATATGTTGACAAAAAGTTTGTGTTTAACTAAACATCATAAGTTTGTAAAAATGTTAGGCATTATAAATGTATTAGAATAATACAGTATTTTGAGAGCGGAGGTGTTGTAGTTTCCTCAAAATACTACTACCAGCGCCATCTGGCAACACTTATGTACAACAATGACGTTTCAATAAACCGCTTCGTCCTGTTTTGTCTTTGAAGAGAGCACGTTGTTTCATTTCAAAAATCATTAATAATAAATTATTAATAAAACATGTAACCGAATTATTTGTAATACTTACCATAATTGAAAAGAGTGTCCATGGAGTTTCTTGCACATTCTTCTCCATAGAGATCTACGCTTTGGAATGTGCAATTAGCATCATTTTTTAGGACAGACAGACTTGACGTTTCAAAAGTGCCTGTAAATGGTTTATTTGGAATAAAAATGATTTGACTTTGACTTTGACTTGACACAATCAAAACTTTTTTTTAGGAAATTCCAAATCGCCTCGTGGTTTGCAAATAGCCCCATCGTACGGTACTGAAAATTTATATGACCTAAAGCCCTATGCCATTTCTCTTTACAAGTTAGTGCAGTTGAATGTGCATAAATTTCATTTTTGTTATTCGACACAAAACTTTTAATCCAATACAAGTCATTTGCTCGCAAAGGAGGAGGCCGACCGCATAAGGCAAAGGCAACGGCGTACTCGCCGTAGCCGTCGCTGCCGCGATCCTGCCGATATCCGGCCACCGTAGACACTGGCTCGCGGACGGTGAGCAATGGGTAGCTCGCCGTCCGATCGTCTGGTAAGACCGAGTCCAAGTCGTCAACGGCGCGCACCGTTCCCGCGCGCCTCAAGGAGTTGTCAGCAAACTGCAGGGGCCCTTCAGGGTCGAAGCCTCCTGGAGCCTAGAGGGTATGTGCAAACTGTTACCTCAACTCCAGAAATAAGGCAAGGAAGGTACGGGGTAGGGGAGAGCAGGTAGGCTTCGTACAGCAGGAGCATTCGTGCAGTAGTCATATCTACACTATCCAATACGTTGCCGCGTTGATGTTTGTGTGCGTGACGCTAACTCACACGCATGTGTGACCCGCGAGGTGGCGGGTCAGTGCGGCCGCCGGCTTCGACGTGACGAGTCGCTACGTGTTTTCGCTCCCGGTAAGTATTTTTCATATTCACTTTTGAACACGTTTAGTTGTTATATATTTTGGTCGAACTGTTTAACTAATTGTTATTATTTTATGTAGTGATTACGTATTTTATTATGTCAATAGTCGTTTTAGGTTAACTGTTACAGTTATTTTTATTTTTAATTTTATTGTGCCTTTCTCTGGTTGGGGTACATTCGTGCAGCTATGAATGGGGTAGATTCGTTCTGTACGAATGCTCCCCATTCTTTACTTTGTGCTAGCAAAAATATTAATCTTTAAAGTGTTGTTACAGAATCATGCCGCGAATATATATAAAAAAGGGGACAAGGACAGGAGAAGTAGATGAAGATGCAATGAAGTCTGCGATGAAAGAAGTTTTGGATAAAATTTCATCAATAAGGAAATCTGCACAAAAATATGGTGTCAAGCCATCAACTTTAGAAAGTCGTCTGGCAAAATTTCATAAGCAAGAAGCTGTCAATAGAGAGAATAATACACAGGTGCGTGTTTTTAGTTCCAAATTTACGTCAAATCAAGTGTTTACTGTTGACGAAGAAATTCTTCTGAATAAATATATAACGGAAGGGTCTAGTTCACAATATCGACAGTCACTACATCGATGGTCGCTGTATCGAAAACGTTCCATCGACGGGCTAATGTATCGACAGTACCCCAAATCGATGGTACGCTACATCGACAGTACCCCAAATCGACGGTACGCTACATCGACAGTACCCTAAATCGTTGGTGCGCTACATCGTTAGTACACTAAAGCGACGGTATGCTACATCGATAGTAAACCAAATCGATAGTACGCTGCATCGACTACCCGATGCGAGCCAGATTTGAATAAAAAACACAGCATTTTTAAAAGTTTTTAATCACAATTTGTTAAATCTGTAAAATGCTTAATTTTGAAGGAACCCACATTAAATGGTTGAAAATAAAAACAAAAATTCGTATTCAGTAACATTGATTTATATATAAATTATATATAGTACTAATTTAAAAAGGAAACTAGTAAAATTAATAATAACAAAATCTATCTAAATCAATTATAATAAACACTTATATAGATAGGGTAGTCGATGCAGCATACTATCGATTTGGTTTACTATCGATGTAGCATACCGTCGCTTTAGTGTACTAACGATGTAGCGCACCAACGATTTAGGGTACTGTCGATGTAGCGTACCGTCGATTTGGGGTACTGTCGATGTAGCGTACCATCGATTTGGGGTACTGTCGATACATTAGCCCGTCGATGGAACGTTATCGATACAGCGACCATCGATGTAGTGACTGTCGATATTGTGAACTAGACCCATAACGGAATGCTCGAAAATGCACTATGGATTGACTATTCTACAAGTAAGAAAACTTGCTTATGAATTTGCAAAAGTAAATAAATTACGTTACCCTTCTAGTTGGGATCATAATAACATGGCAGGAAAGGAATGGTTAGATAGTTTTCGCAGACGCAACTCAAATTTAAGTCTGAGGAAACCTGAAAATACCAGTGCAGCGAGATCTTTTGCATTCAATAAAACTGTCGTAAGCGAGTTCTTTGAAAACCTTGAAAAGGTATTGATAAAATATAATTTTACTTCTGATCGAATTTACAATTTTGACGAGTCAGGGATAAGCACAGTGATGAGCACTCCTAAAGTTTTGGCTGAGAAAAAACAAAAACAAGTAGGCCAACTTGTTTCTGCAGAGAGGGGCGAATTAGTTACTTTTGGAGGAATTATTTCAGCTAGTGGTAACACAATTCCGCCACTATTTATATTTCCTAGGGTCCATTTTAAGGACCACTTTATGGCTGGCGCTCCCGAAGGCAGCCTTGGAACTGCCACAAAAAGTGGTTGGATAAATTCAAGTATATTTTTGGAGGTCTTGAAACATATTCAGAAGAAATCTTCGTGCTCTAAAGATAACCCTATTTTGCTCCTGGTTGATAACCACGAAAGCCACGTTACAATAGAAAGCGTGGACTATGCGCGCAATAATGGCATTGTGTATCTATCGTTCCCACCTCACACAACACATCGGCTCCAACCTTTAGACGTTGGCGTATTTGGACCTTTTAAAGCCAAATTGAAGGTTGCATTTAATGATTGGCATGTTAATAATCCAGGCAAAACTCTAAACATATACAACATACCGAACCTGGCTAAAGTAGCATATTTTGAGTCATTTAATGGTAAAAATATAACAAGTGCTTTTGAGAAGACAGGAATTTGGCCATTTAACAAGCTAGTTTTCAGTGACGACGATTTTGCACCTGTTAGTGTTTACCATTCTGATTCTACACCAACCCTAGATGTTGACAGGGAAAACATTATTCCTGAACATTTACTACCGATGTTAGAGCATGCATCTTTAGCGCCACAGCCTTTTGAGTACCCACAAAGTGGACCGTCCAGTTCTGCAGCAGATGAAGAAGCCGGTGTTTCACAAACCCATCTTGCAGGAATAGAACTTACCCAACAAGATTTGCCGCGATGCTCTACGCCTACATCACCTTCCTTGCTATCACCTAGTACTTCATATTCAGCATCTGTGCCAATCATAACTCCTGAAATAATCCGGCCATATCCCAGGGTGGACAGAAATTTATTAAAAAAATCAAAAAAAGGAAAACTGCCAGGAACATCGAGAATTTATACAGATACTCCTGAGAAAACAAGACTGCAAGAAATTGAGAATAGAAAAAAGTTTAAGAAACAAGAGCAAGAAAGAAAAGAAAGAGCTAGAAACATGAAACGAGCTCTGAAATTACTTTCAGATGAAAATTTAATAACAAAACCGAAGAAAACTTTAGGGAAAGATAAACCAAAGAGACAAAAGAAAACTGGTAGGGTTGAAGATGAGAATGAAACTGATTATGAAGGTGAAACTGATTGTGAGGATGAAGCTGATATGAGTTTGAGGGAAAGTTCTTGTTCTCCAATATCTGATTCTTCCCAGGCTTCTGAAGAATCAGATATTGAAAATGAAACACCAGTTCTGACAGAGAACATCAAAGAACAGAGCTTCGTACTGGTTAAGTTTGAAAAAAAGAAAACCATTTTATATTATGTTGGGCAAGTGCTTCATAAATATAGTCCTATTGAGTATAAAGTATCATTTTTAAGGAAGAAACCTCAAACTTGGAAATTTGTCTTTCCCGATACCAAGGATGAAGGGACTGTTTATTTAGCAGATGTGGTATGTGTATTATCACCATCAAAATCTGCTTCTACTGCTAGAACAGCCCAAATATTTAGTTTTAAAAAGGATCTCAGTATGTATAATATTGGCTAGTAGGTTTTTAATGGTAAGAGCTCTTACTATTTATAAATAGTATATCTTATCAGCTTAGTGGGTAAAGGGAATTTTGTTAATTTTTGAATTCCTTTTTTATTTTTTAATATGTTTAAATTTGTATGGTTTAGAAGTTTATAAGTTAAAAAAAAAACAATAATTGTGAATTAGTATTACATAAAGACTGATTATTGCTTACTTTGATCTCAATAAACGTTTATATTACATTTGTAAAATGGCATTTTCATTGACTGTACGGAACCTCCCCACTATGTACGAATGCGCCCTACGCTGTGTACGAATCTACCACACGCGTGGGGTAGTTTCGTACGTTTTCCATGTTTTACAAAAGTAACCGTAGCTTCACCATACTGAATAGTATCAAGGCAACACTACACTATATTTAAAGCTAGATAAATAGGGCACTTATAGACATTAAAATTATTTTAATATAGTTAATAGTGTTTCGTATAAACGGCTTAGAATAAAAATTGTACGAATCCTACCTGCTTTCCCCTAGGTTTTTTAGTCAGTAAGAGTCTGACACTGGTCTCCCGCTCCGCCCAAGAGCGGGTCTCGTCATTGGATGATTTTCACCTACCATAAAAAAAAAAAAAAAAAAAAATACAAGTCATTTAATTTATTAGCAACAGTTATTAACTCTCTAGACTGATTATAAATTTTTGCTTTTTTATTTTTGGCTACTATTGTGCAACTTTTAGTTATCTTAGAAAAACTTAATAAGTTTTGCTTTAATCCTTTGAAAAAATAAACATTTTTTAAATCTATTTGTTTTATATTATAATAATTTTTGAAATTGACCTTTACAGTGCCTATTTTAGTTGCTTTTAACAATCCACCGTCTGGCAGTTACACATCTACTGGATTTTTTAAGTTTATACATTTTAAAAAGTAAGAATCATTATTTATTAGATGGTCTGTACAACCACTATCCAAAAGCATGCTAATTTCAAAATTATTAGTATAATCATCCTTACCAGTGTACTCGGTGTCCTGATTAATTTCTGAATTACATACTTGAACTGTCCACGACTCAGATGAAAGATTGCTTGATGGTTCGCCTCTCGAATGACTTTGACCTCTGCCTCGGTAGTGACCTCTGTAGGATCCGCCTCTGCTGTAACCTCGCTGCAGTCCTCGATGATTTTGTTTTCTTTGGTAACTTTGATGTGCTTGAAAATTTGTTTTTGCATGCCAGCAGTCCTTCTTTAAATGACCAATCTTCCCACATATAAAGCATTTCATTTTAGTTTTTGCAGCAAATGTACTCACATTAGTTTTATTATGTTCAGTAGTCTCAGTTGTCATATTTTTCTCCTTTATTTTAGATTGTACATAATCCACTGTTCTTTGTTCTTCTGGTATAACATCCAGGAAATCCCCAATATAGCTGTAGCTTGGTGGTAATGCTCTTAGAAGATATCTTAATTTCTCAGATTCATCCAGTTTTCCTCCTGCCATCTTAAATTCATTTATTATTTTCTCGAAATCCACGAAAAATTCCTCCACTGTATTATAGTTATTAAGTCTTATTTCATCAATATTTCCACGACAAATTATTTGTAATGCAGTAGATTTTGTTAGATACATTTTATCAAAGGACATTGACCATCCATGTATGAGAGTGGCCAATTGCTGCCCAGAATGAACACATAGTGCATTATGTACCTTAGGCTAACACTAGTCTGTAAACGAAAGCTCATCAAAATCTATTCGAGGAGATGTGAGAAAAAAATATTTTTTGTTAAGATTTTTTATAGGTGAAAAGTAACATCTAATGGTATTAATTGTTTTAAACAATTACTTGCTTTATTATTACCATCAAGTATTTCATGATTTCTGATATTCAGTATTGATTTACATTAATAATACTCACAGTTATCTACTTGATATTAAACAATGAATTACAAACAATAACATAATAATTAATATCATTACATTATTTGTTAACACTGACTAAACAACCTACCCCGTTCCTCCCTTGCCTTATTCTCTAAGCCCCGGTAAAACGCTTTCGCACCAACCCTCGGCTCCAGGAGGCTTCGACCCCGAAGAGCCCTTACAGTTTGCTGACAACTCCTTGAGGCGCGCGGGAACAGTGCGCGCCGTCGACGATTTGGGTTCGGTCTGAACTGTTATCAGACAATCGGACGGCGAACTACCCATTGCTCACCGTCCGCAAGCCAGCGTCTACGGTGCCGGGATCGCTGCGGCGACGGCTATGGCGAGTGCGTTGTTGCCTTTGCCTTATGCGGTCGGCCTCCTCCTTTAGGAGTCTTGCGACAGTCGCTGTTTCCATTTCATCATGAGATCCCGCCGGAGCTCTTTCCGCCACACCTCGACTTGTTGAGGCAGCGGAGTTTCGCCCCGGCGTATGTAGCAGTGGTAGATTTTCGACGACATATGTCTACTTTTTATGTCTACTCGTATGAGTTTGACATTACTGGAAGGCATAGTAAATGCTGACAAATCGTTAAGATATCCGTTATTGTTGGATAAGAAATGATCCACTGCTGCGTACATGTTCACTGTAATAACTCAGTGTAAGTTTTATTTGGTAGGTGCCTACAGCAAAAAGGGTAAATCCTTCAGCGGTCAATATTGGAAATGCGGTAACATTATTCTGCTCAAGAGTACCTAATATTTTAAAAATGGATTCTATTTCGGTTTCGGTTTAATCTTTTTTGTCCACGTAGTCTGTCAAGCCTCGCTTGGGAAGAGCATCGCCGTGCCCTTGTGGGGGCGATCGGCGGCGGGCCTTGGTTCAGGCTCTGGTTCGCAGCGAGGAGGAGAGGCAGGCGGTCGCCTCCTTCTGCGAGGCAGTAATGCTAGTGAAGGAGGAGGCCGACCGCATAAGGCAACGGCGCACTCGCCGTAGCCATCGCCGCCCAAGTGCGAGATTTGTGATTTGATAGAATAGAATAGAATAACGTTTATTTGCATAAAAACACGGTATAAAAGATGGTACAAAGATTAGATATAGAGCATACATGTTTTTGATTAACATTATAAGCGTGCAAATTTTTGTACATACAGTTAATTAATGTTTTTTGTCAAAAAAACTCTTTAATACTATAAAAACTATTAGTAGACAGCCAATCGTACAATTTACTTTTAAACAATCTTGTATTAAGGATTTTTAAGTCACTTAGTATCCTATTAAATATTTCTACATGTATATGTGATACAAACAGCTTTTGTTATATTTAGCTAGCCTTGGCACGACATCCAGTACGAGCCTGTGAGGGTCGCGCCGGTTCCTAGGATGTACATCGTCCGCTTTTGTAAATAATTTCTTATTTTTCCACACAAACATACATATCTCATATATATAAAGAGACGGTAGCGGTAACAAACCAAGTTTCTGAAATATCGGTCGACAAGAGTCGTCAGATTGAAGCCCATAGATTGCTCGAATGCATTTTTTTTTGTGCAACAAATGCTCTATTTTGATCAGTGCTATTGCCCCACATTATTAATCCATATCGTAACACTGATTTAACATATGCATGATATGACATTATTGCCGTTTGGACATTTGTTATGTTCCTAATTTTCCTTAGTGCAAATACAAACTTATTAATTTGTTTGGCGACATTATCGACGTGGGTTTTCCAGTTCATGTCTTGATCCAAAGTAACGCCTAAAAACTTAGTTTTCGTTACTTCACCAATTTTATCTATATTTATTATATTATTATATTTAGAATTGTTTAATCGGTTAAATTGTATATATACCGATTTTGATAGATTTAATGATAAATTATTTTTATTAAGCCATTCTATTAGTAATCCAGCGTAGCGTTGGAAGGCCTCCCACAAGGTGGACCGATGACCTGGTCAGGGTTGCTGGAAGCCGATGGATGCGAAACGCACAGGACCGGTCTTTGTGGCGGCGCTTGGGGGAGGTCTATGTCCAGCAGTGGACGTCTTTCGGCTGAAATGATAATGATGATGATGATTCTATTAGTATGTCAATTGTGTTATTGTGTATGTCTGTCAAAGGTATTGGAAAGGGTTGTCGCAGATCAATTAACTACTTTTTTGGAACAAAACAACATATTACCAGACTTACAATCAGGTTTCAGAAAGCAGCGAAGTACCGCTACTGCTTTACTGGATGTGACTGATAATGTGTTGTCTGTTCAAGACAAGGGAATGTGTACGTGTCTGGTCTTACTCGATTATTCCCGCGCTTTTGACGCAATTAATATACCATTACTAATATCAAAGTTAATTTATTACAGTTTCGACCCAGACACTGTGCAATGGTTCCGTAGTTATCTCAGTAATAGGAAGCAACTAGTTGATTTACACTTTGGGGATGGCACCTCTTTGAAATCAGCACTAAGCTCTATAGAGAGAGGAGTCCCACAAGGCTCTATATTAGGACCGATTATTTTTATCCTGTACTGCGCAGATATAATTAAATGTCTTCATAGTTGCAAGTATCATATATATGCCGATGACGTCCAACTATACATATCATTTTATCCCGACGAATATGATACTGCCATAGGAGACCTAAACGACGATCTTCGCAGAATTGCGGCCTGGTCCGAGGATAACTGTCTGTCGTTAAACCCTAATAAAACCAAATTCATGGTGCTTGGTTCTAAACAACAACTTGCTAAGTTACCATCAATGTTTGGACCCGAACTTATGGGCAAGCCGATAGACAGAGTCTGCGAAGCAAGAAACCTTGGTCTCATTATGGACCTTCGTTACGAAAAGCATGTCGCTGACTCGGTAAGAAACTGCTTTTATCGTCTAAAAGTGCTTTATAAAATGAGACCTTACCTATCTGAAGCACTTAGGGAGCAGCTCATCGAAAGTCTAGTTTTGTCTAGGCTTAATTATGCAGACACGGTGTACGGCCCGCGCCTACTTGCTCGTACTGACCGTCTCATTCAAAGGGTGCAAAATGCGTGCGCACGCTTTTGTTATAAAATTCCTCCCAGAAGCCACGTAACGCCATTTCTTAATAAGCATTTTGTCCTTAAAATGAAGTCGAGACGTAAACTTCACTTGGCCTGCCTTTTATTCGGTGTGATTAAATTTCGGAAACCGCACTACCTCTACAATAAATTAACTTGGATCGCTAGCAGGCGAGAATGCGGAAGAAGGCAATGTTCTCAGCAACTCTCATCGCAGCTCCATAGTAGCGCAGCTTACAGAGGCAGTTTCCGTTACGCTGCGTCAAAAATATATAATAATATTCCACCTCCTATTAGAGAACTAAAAACGTTAAGTACTTTTAGGAAACGTTTACGGCAGTTTTTGATTGACGGGCAACGGAAACTAGACCTGACCAATATAAATGTTTCATTGATATAACATGCGACACTGACACTTCGACACTTACCTTTTTTCTTTTTTGCCATTTATATTTACACATTACACGATATACTCGTAGTTTGACTTTTACTCACAACGTTACACTACACATAATTTCATCGAGAATATACATATATTTATTTACTTTTATTTATTTTTCCCCGCAGTACCCGCGGTTTGCTACTGACTGCCGCGTTCTGCCGCCAAATGCCTACTGAACGTTACGTGCACTGTATTGACAGCGATGGCTTGAGACTGTTATTCTTATTCTTTTAATTGTAATAATGTACTACCTACTAAAAGTTTTATTGAATGTATTTCTATTCTATTTTTTATTAAGCAATATTTATTCTCATTACACACTACACATCTCTGACTTACACTTAGCACCTGTTTTGCAGTTTATCACATACAGATTAAACATATATATTTATATAATAATAACATGATTAGATACATTTATTTAATTCCCATGTAGGAAGCTGATTGGCATCCGTACCTACACCCAATAGGTTCAGTTGAAAACCGGCGTCAGGCAACTGCTACGTAGTTGTCTGGCTTTATGCTGAACTGGACCTGTTTGGCACAGCCGTGAGACATTGATATTGTTAATTTTAGTTCTTTTTATTTATTTTCTTATTTAATCTTACTTGAGATTGTAATTGTATATTTTATATTGTTCATTTTATTTTTTATATTGTTTATTTTATATTGTTCTTCATGGAGTGCCAAATAAACATGTTTTCTTTCTTTTCTTTCTCTTTCTTATTAATGTCAGTTTCATGATCGTCAATTGTATTATTTTTTTTATCAGATGTCTCAATAATCGAAATGTCATCAGCAAATAGTATGCATTTGTGGTTAGTTATATTAGTAATTGAATTAATATATAATATGAATAAAATTGGGCCTAACACACTTCCTTGTGGAACGCCAAATTTGTTGCTTTTGAGTTCAAAAGAGTGTGGTGTCATATCGTTATGTCGATTCACTTTTGTAATTATAACACGCTGTTGTCTGTTACTTAGATATGTCGATATCCATTGAAGTGCAATGCCTCTAATGCCAATTGCCTCCAATTTTTGTAGTAACAGGTCATGAGATACTAAGTCAAAAGCTTTGGATAAGTCAAAAAATAACCCTGTAGTAAAATAATTTCGATTAATATTAGTTAATATGGTTTTTACAAGAGTGAAAATTGCTAGTGTTGTAGACTTTTTTTTTTTGGAAGCCAAATTGATCTTTTTTAATAATTTCAAATTTATCACAATAGTCAATCAATCTCTTATACATACACTTCTCAAAAATTTTCGATATAATCGGTATCAATGTTATTGGGCGATAATTATTAATGTCAGTTTTATCACCTTTTTTAAAAAGTGGCTTAACAATTGATACTTTTAATGATTCTGGAAAAGTGCCTTGTGAAAATGATAGATTGATTAAATATGTCATAATTACAATAAGTTCATTAGTGCATGCTTTTATAATCTTCGTATTAATTTCATCATAACCAGCTGCATTTGTGTTTTTTAATAATGTTATCACGGTTCTGACTTCTTTCTCAGACACAGGTTTTAGGAACATCGAATGAACTTTAGGGCTGTTGATATTTTTAAAAACATCGGATTTTCGATATATCGATATTTTTAAATATATCAATATCGGGGTTTGATATATCGAAAAAAAATATCGATATTTCGATATATCGATATTTTTTTCGATTTTATTTGATCGGCTTTGGTAATTGGTTTAAAAGGACAGTCGCAAGTCGGATCAAAAGTAATTTACACAGGTTTTCATTCCGCATATTTATTAAACAAATTAAATTACAAATTTATAAAAACGTAAATAATTATTAATCACATTTGATGTAACATTCATGCGTACCAATATTTTTCAGTAAGAGTTTTTAAAAATACTCGTTGTTTTATATGTTCAGCTGTTTGACTACTACGATTATTAGGCACTAAAAGATTGATTGTAGAAGCAATTCGTTCAGATGCTACAGATGTAGCAGAAGAAATTAAATATTTAACAGCTATTTCTGATAACACAGGAGTAAAATGTCTACTATCAATCCAAAATTTTAGTGCATTTGATGATCGTGAAATATTTGGCTGATCTAAATACTGCTTTAATTCGGCAGGCATTGTACCAAAACTTCTGCCAAAAACTTCATTGGCATTAGACATATTTTTTAAGAGCAGATCTTCATGTCTGTCCCATAATGATGAAGTCGATTCTTTTTCTCCACGCGGAGAAGCCCCTACCGTGGGTGAACGATTTCCTCTTATTTTATGTTCTGTAACTATTTCTTTTGATAAATCTGAAATTGCATTGGCAGCAGCCAATGCTGACATGAAATGTAACTTTTTGAAGCGGGGATCTAAGATAGTTGCTTTGGCCAAAAAAAGGTTTTCTTGTAAAGGCACTAATCGATCTTCAATACCTTTTAATAAATCATTTTGCACTGACACTCCAATAGCTGTTGATGTTTTAGTTTGTTCGATTTCTTGTTTTAATAAATTTGTTAATGGTATTACTAAACTCGCTGTGACATATTTCTCAGCACTCAAGTCTTCTGTTACTATTTTAAATGGACCAAGAAGCGTAACTAAATCGCGCAAAATAGTTAACTGCGAAGTAGCTACCATATCAGGTACATTATTCTTAGTTCTTGATGCTAATATCTTTGCGACAATTGAAGATAATTTCAGGAATCTTTCCATCATGTCTAAACAAGAATTCCAACGAGTACTAACAGCTTGAATGAGCATCAATATTTGGCCTTCTTTCTTTCCTTCTGCTAATTGCTCTGATCGTAATTCATCAGAAGCACTAACTGAGTGTTTGAAATAGGTCACAATACGTTTTATTTGATCGGCTAAGTTTGAAAAATTTGTATTGTTTTTCAAAACTCCATCTATGATTAAATTTATAGTGTGCGCAACACATGGAATCCTCTTCTTTGTTCCCAAAAATAAGTTGACAGCAGCCACCATGTTGCTACCATTGTCGGTTGAAAAATTTACGATTTTTGATTTATCAATAGAAAAGTCACTTGTTATATTTTCAAAGCAATCTTTAATGTATTCTCCTGTGTGTCCCTGAAAAATAATAATATAAAGATTAAAAATAGACATACTTGATATCATATCTGAATAACTAAAGAAATGACATATTTAGAAGTATTTTTACCTCTGTCATGTAATGAGCAGTAAGACAACAGCTGTTGAGACTTTCATCAGCAACATTCAGAAAGTGAACTGTGATGATTAGAAAACTTCTTGTGGAGTTTGTTATTGTAACTATGTCACTACTCATGGTAAGGTACCGTGTTTCTTGTAAATGATTTATTAATATAGCTTTTGTAGTACTGTATCGTTGTTCTATTAAATCAGTTACCTAAAAAATAAATAATGTTTCAAATTAGCTTAGCACTAAATTTCATAAGAACAGCATACGATTTTTAGGAATTAAATCTATCGAGAGATCTTACTATTCACCTTAAATCTTGATGGTAATTTATATCGAGGACATGCCACATGAACGAATTGTTTTAATCCTTCTTTTTCAACACAAGAAAGAGGTAAATTATCTTTAATGATCATGAAAACTAAACTTTGGGTAATTGCAACATGGCGCTCCCCTCCATCTAAAATAAAAATAAAAAATATAAGTCAAATATAAAATTTACAATACATGAAGAATAAAAACTTCAAGTATATTACCATCATAACTTGCACTTTTTTCAAACAATTGCAAAACAGTTTGTTGTTTTAATTTCGCTGATTTTGATAAGACAGAAATAGTATCTAAACTTTGGTTATCCTCCTCTTGATGGTTCATCTAAAATATAAATATTTAGAGTATGTAGAATATAAATGTAAATTTATTGTAAAGTTTGTTTAATATAATTATACATCAAAAAATAATGCAATCAAAAAATGTTACCTGATTAACTAAATCCTCATTATTATCACAGAAGCTATTGCTGTCAGAATGGCTAGTATTTGATGTTGATCGTGGTAGCAATGCTACTGACATGTTATGATAGTTTTCTTCTGCATTTTTAGTGATAGCTTTCTTAATATTTGTCTTTTCTTTGATGGATAGTTGGGCATATGCATGATGGTGTTTACTTTTTAAGTGGGTTGCTAAATTAGTTGTATTTCCGCTGCTTTTGTAATTTTTTCCGCACAAATTGCAAGAAACACTTCTTGAATCTATTTTTTTAAAATATGTCCACACAATAGAAGAATTTTTTGAAGACGACATATTTTGACACTTAAATATGATTAGATTATAATTAAATTAATACAAATTGATAATAATTGTTCATAACCCCTTTTTTTAACTAATTAAAACCGTAGGATAAACACACACCTAAGAAAAGAAAAAAGGTGTCACTCCATCCATTTCCTTTTTAAAAAATTCACGGCTCGGAGTAATGGTTAAATGGTCTCGTTTTTTTTTAATTATAGTGCATGTCATCTGCATTATTTGAGACAGCAACATCCAATACAAAAATAACGTTTTTTCAACGGTAAACACCGAATATTTTCTAATTATGGAGCAAATAAAACTAGGATATTTTCAGATCACGGACACGGTTAAGTTTTAAGGAAAATGTTGATATATTACACTATAAGATTTAAATATTAGGGAAAGAGACATTATTACGGATAATCCATAGACTCCTCGGAGCAACGCACGCAAAAAATCACCGAAACTTCAGACTGACACAGACCCACTAACTATACACGAATGTAATGTTTCTACGCATTAATGCCCTCTATATTTTGTTGGCTGCTTAATCTACTAGAAATATCCGAACAGGGCGCCACAGATTATACACACGGACCTATTTTTTAAACTCTTTGCTAGCGGATGGCTAGCGGACACCAGAGTGTACCAAAACGTAAGTCCACAAAAGATTTTTTTACCTGAAAGTGTATCTTGTCTGTCAAGTGGGTAGTACCCGGGACTTTTGAGTGGATATAGACGAAGTAGAAGTATAGAATTGTTAGAGCTACGTTTTTTTTTCTTTTGTGTATCGTCCCATGGAGGGCGACGTGCCATAACGTTGGCAGTGACAAGTGTTATCTAACAACAACAGTGGGTAAAGTAAATAGGTAGATACCCATCTGGGTACTATTTTTTTATACAAAATTATAATTTTGTACATTTAATGTTTACATTTCGTTTAACTTAGAATATTGAAATTTAAATAATTGGTGAGAAAAATAAAAAATAAAAACTCATTTAAAAAAAATATCGCATGTCGATATCTACATTTCAATATCGAACCATCGATATATCGTCCAAAAAACTATTAGTAATAAATATCGATATTTCTATGTAATAATATCGATATTTCGATATATCGATATTTTATCAACAGTCCTAATGAACTTGAGTTGACAGCTGTCAATGTCACGGTTAACAATTGGCTCTGTAATAAAAATAACTTAAAAATAGTAATCCTGCTTTAAAATCTACAAAACTATGCTGGTCCAACCTGTTAACGAGCAATAATTGCAAGTGAATATTTGCAGCAGCAGGTTATCTCGTCTGTGTGAACGAACCGGTGAATTCGATACCGGTGACTGTTGGTGAATTTGGTCTGTAAACAGGGCAAAACTTCTGAACTATGCATGGAAAAGGATTAATTCACCAAGGAAATACAAATGTGAGTGTAAATTTGTTCTTAAAATAGTGATAGAAGTGTTAAAAACATAACCACATTATTGAAAAGCGGTTGCTTTTTCAAGAATGTAAACAGATCACAGCTGACTCATCGATATTGTACAGAAACAAACATCTGACCAATCCAAGCGCACGACGAAATCGATGACACTAAATCTGTCGTTCGGAAATTGAATCTATGAAGTTTGAACACCAGCACTTTGGGACTGCGCTCCGTTACACGCATAGTTCGCATATCAACGATCTGTGGCAATATATTTCAATATATCTTGCTATTAAAATATAGTCAGGTGTATCAGTGTCAAATCGAATTTAAACTATGAATTCATTCTTGGAACATGTTACATTCCGATGCACCCGTACACGCTCGGAACCAAATGATGACATTGAAAACAAATAAAAAAATTTGGGTAGTACAACAAACAGTATGCCTGAGTTATCTGAGGACGAAGAGGACATTCAACTAATCGCGTATAAAGATGAAATCAAAAAACTTCAATCCCAATTACAAAGTGCTCATAACGAAATTGAGTTGCTATCGCTGCAAAACAGAGACCTAAAACAGATAAACAATAAATTAATGAAGAAAAATGATATATTCAAGAACATTGCAAGTAGCCCAATCAAGAAAAAAGTAAAAACACCGTTGAAGAACACTATTAACAGCAGCGTGAAAACAAAACAAACACAAACTACAGAATACCCTACATTTAAACTATCTACACAAGAAGACAAGACAAAAATCACTCCTGATATCAAACAGCCGAAGATCCAACTACTTCCTATGAGACATAAAATCTGCATTGTGAGCAGTGGAACATCTAACAGGATTTATAGAATGAGTGAAAGAACTCAGCTCGCTAACTATAATTAGGTGTCATTATCGCACTCCACGATGCGGTTTAAAACATGTCCTATGTAATATTCATGAAAAAGTTCGTAATTTCACTTTATTTGACTACTGTGTTATAGTTATAGGCTAAGAAGATTTCAGACAAACTAATAACTATATGGAACTTGTTTCATATATCCGGGAAACACTACTCCCATTAAACCATACTAATTTTATTATAAGTCTTCCAACATTTAAACATATGGAGGACAATGCTAATTTAATGTTTAATAGTAGAGTAGAAATTTTTAATAATTTGATTTACATGGACGCCGAGACGCATAAATATGCGTATATTCTAGACTCAAACCTCAATCTGCCGTATTCATACGACTCATATAACCAACGGTCCGGCAGTACAAATAACAAAGCTCTAAACATGATTGTAACAGACCTAGAGAGCTTTATTTTAAATCTAAACGCACTGAATACTACCTACCAAGATATTGATTGTGTACCAAATCTTAGCGCAAGTAAAATCATAACACAAAATGATATTTCTGTTATAAATGACACAAAGCACTGTGATCAGGATAGTTTTTTTCGTGTATAAAAATATCAATATTATGCATCAGAATATAAATGGCCTTTTAAATAAATCCAATGTATTTACTGTACTGCTAGAGGAACTACGTAATTCAGGGAAAATAGTAGATGTATTATGCTTTTCTGAGCACAATATGATATTGTCAGATGTAAACCTATTACATATACCTAATTTTACTTTAGCCACACATTTCACTAGAGAATCCAGACATGGAGGCACATGTATAATGATAAGAAACGGTATTAAATATAGAACTTTGGAGACTGTTGGGAAATATAGTGTATCCAATATTTTTGAATGCTGTGCAGTGGAACTCACCGACCACAATACTATTATAATATGTTTATATAGGAGTCCACATAGTACCGAAGTAAAAAGCAAACATGAAATATTTTTTAATAAATTAGACAGTCTGTTAAATTCTTTGTCCATTCACTCAAATAAAAAAGTGCTTCTGTGCGGTGACTTCAATATTGATTTGCTAAAAGATACCAGAAGTTCGCAGCAATTCAAGCACTTAATAATGGGTTTTAATCTTAAATTTGCCATAAACGTTCCAACTAGATTAAGCAGTGGGACCTGCATTGATAATATAATCCACAATGTGCGAGTAGCTAAAGGAGAAGTTTTGGAACTAGCAGTATCCGATCACACAGCACAATTTTTACGATGTCCAGTTAAACAAACGTGCCTTTTAGACTACTGGTACTGTACAAAACGGGACTACTCAAAAGAAAATATAGAAAAATTCGCAAACTATTTAAAACAATTGTCATTTTCTGATGTTTATGAGGAAACAGACCCTGAAAAAGCTTTCAAATTATTCTATGACTGGTTTAAATTGCTCTATGACTTATGTTTTCCTAATATTAAAATAAAAATATCGACGAATGTAAAACCAAACTGGATTAGTCGCGGTATTAGATTATGTAGCAAGAAAAAAAGAGATTTGTTATGGAAATACAGGTTATCACCGACTGAACATAATAAAACAAACTTCAAAACGTTGTCTAACCGGCTTAAAAGAATTGTCAATCTCACGCAGAGAGCCCACAATAACCGTTACATTCACTCGGCTAAGAATCGATGTAAGGCAACGTGGAAAGTCATAAATAAAAACAAACATAATTTACCAAATCAAGACACAATGAGAATAAAATCAAATGATAAAATACTTACCAACCCTCTTGATATAGCAGAGGCTTTTAACAATTATTTTGCGGATCAAGTCAAATCAATTAATAGTTCAAATAATAATAAATTACCAATAAATACTCCAAATTCGTCCATGTTTATGAAACCTACAATACCACAAGATATTCATAAAATTATTATATCTTTAAAGAATACTCACAGCACTGGATATGATGGTATTAGCACAAAAATTATCACCTGTCCTTAGTCACCTGATCAATATGTGCGTCTTGCATGGTGTTTATCCAAAGGAATTAAAAATTAGTATCATAAAACCGCTTTTCAAAAAAGATAATAAAGATAACATGTCTTCCTATAGACCTATAGCACTGATACCTATTTTGTCAAAAATATTTGAAAGAGTAATATACAATCAAATCAATTCATATTTCGAGAAAAATAAATTATTTGTTGATAGCCAAAAGGGCTTCCGGAAAAATAAGTCCATTGACATGGCAATTTATGATTTTTTAAAACTCGTTAGCAACAGAGTAGATAAAAGAAAACCGGCTCTGGCTCTATATATGGACATGTCGAAAGCCTTTGACCGCGTAGATCATAGAATATTAATTAATAAACTTGACGCATACGGGATTAGAGGTAACATATCAAATTTAATTAAATCATACCTACAAGATAGACAGCAAATAACAGTTATTAATAGAATATGTAAAAAACATGAAACAACATTTAAATCTAGCCCGAGAACAGTGATGTATGGAGTTCCACAAGGTAGCATACTTGGACCTCTCCTATCTATACTAATATTATAAAGCTGAAGAGTTTGTTTGTTTGAACGCACTAATCTCAGGAACTACTGGTTCGATTTGAAAAATTCTTTTTGTGTTCAATAGATCATTTATCGAGGAAGGCTTTAGGTTATATAACATCACGCTGCGACTTATAGGAGTGAAGAAACAACGGAAAATGTGGAAAAAACGGGGAAAATTATTCATCTTTGAGGGCTTCCGTTGCGTGCGCTGCGAAAACGGTAGAAGATACCAAAAAAATATGTATTAAAGAATTATTCCTCTTAAAAATATCTAAAAAAATGTCTGCGACTATATGTGTCTATCTTTTAAGATTAACTCACTAGAACCGTTTTTATGGGAATCAAATTTGGCCGAAATTAATGCATTATTACCAATTATTTGTTAAAGTTGTATCAACATAGTAATATTAAACTTTTTCCAAATAAATGTGTTGTTGATTAAGAGTATGTAATTGTAAACAAAATTGTCTTTGACATCACTTATTTTCAATGAAAATCTTAGAAGATATTACAGTTTTAAAATAACTCCGAAATAAAATTCACACGCGCCGCTTGATGTGCAAAATATGACGCTGCGCCTGGCCGGCGGGCGAGAGGAGGGGTTGCTTGCGGGTGGCGCGGAGGGGTTCTTTTATAGTAGGTAAAAATCATCCAATAACGAATCCCGCTCTTGGGCGGAGCGGGAAACAGTGTCAGACTCTTACCGACTAAACAGCCTATCCCGTTCCTCCCTTGCGTTATTTCTAGAGCCCCGGTATAACGCTTTCGCACCAACCGTCGGCTGCAGGAGGCTTCGACCCTGAAGGGCCCCACAGTTTGCTGACAACACCTTGAGGTGCGCGGGAGCAGTGCACGCCGTCGACGACTTGGTCTCGGTCTGGACTATTACCAGAAAACCGGACGGCGAGCTACCCATTGCTCACCGTCCGCAAGCCAGCGTCTACAGTGGCCGGATATCGGCGGGATCGCGGCGGCGACGGTTACGGTGAGGGCGCTGTTGCCCTTGCTTTATGCGGTCGGCCTTCTCCTTTACGAGCATTACTGCTTTGCAGAAGAAGGCGACCGCCTGCCATTCTTCTTCGCTGTGGACCATGGCCTGAACTAAGGCCCAGCGCGAGAGGTCGCCGCCGCCGATCACCCCCACGAGGACACGGTGATGCTCAAGCTCAAGATTCCCAAGCAGGGCACACCTCCACCGGCCTCGCCTCACAGTGGCGACACCCGGACGTCTCTTCCGCACGAATCTGGCGCAGGAATCTCCTGAACTTCCCACGTCCGGTGAGAACCTGCGTCATGCGGAAGGTGAGGACGCCGTGATGTCTATCCAACCACGCCTCAAAGAGGGGACTTACTGCCAAGATTATGGCGTGCCCAAGGGGGGTGTAGCTCTATGAAGTACTTTTAGATAATTATGTTCTTTTAAAAACTAAATTGTCTGAAATAATAACAGAAATTGACACGGGGAAAGTCGTGGGTAACAGCTATAATTTATAAAGCTGAGGAAGTTGTTTGCAAAAATAAATATGATGCCCAAAATAACTATTCCACGCGGACGAAGTCGCGGGCACAGCTAGTTTATTATATATATAAATGACTTCCCAAAAGCATCGACCTATCCCATGACAATGTTTGCAGATGACAGCACTCTACTTTTTAACAGTGACCAATTAGATACATTAGAATCAGACATTAACTCTAATATAAAATCAGTAATAAATTGGCTAGAGAATAACAATTTGGTAATAAATTTAGACAAGACAGTAATAATGAAATTTCAACAAACAATAAATCAGAATTTAAATTTAAATATAAGATATAATGACAAAAGGATTGATGAGACGAATGTGGCAAAATTTCTGGGATTACATATTGAAAGCACATTAAAATGGAATACCCAGATTGACAAAGTGTGTAGTAAAGTAAACCAATTTTCTCATGCGCTGCGTATGCTAAGTAAAACGGCCAATCGAAACACCGTACTAACTGCATATCATGGTCTAGTAGCCGCGACATTAAGATATGGCATTATGTTTTGGGGAAACGCCTCTGGTAAAGATATGGTGTTTAAGTGTCAAAAAGGTGTATTAGAGCGATCTGTAACCTGCAAACCACTGACAGCTGTAAACAATATTTTAAAAGTATGAAAATTTTAACAGTGCCCTCATTGTACGTATACCAGACCTCTATGTTCGTCAAAAATAATATATATGTCGGAGACGGCGTCGATTTGTTGACAACAAGACAAGGCACGCCATCTAGTGGCAACTAGAAGAACTAAATAAAGATGGCGCGCTTGACAGAGTCAGGACTTATCCGCTTTGCTGCGAGCTTGCGGAGGAGGGAACCCGCCCGGGGAGCGGACGCACACTCTTAACCAAGCCGTCGCAGAGTCAAGACGTTCTGAAACTGTCCGTTTTCTTGTAATTTGTAACTTGTGATAACAGTGCACTATACCGAAATGTATTGAGAAGTAAACCGATTCAACTCCTACCCGTTGTTATTCATTGCACGATACCCACATACGCCCACATGATAGATCTGATAGACCAGAGCTCGAACACCATCCTGGACACGAGCCGACATCAGAAGTGGGATTCAATCGTGCAAATGAATTGACAAGCTATGTGAGCAATAATCATGCAACACTGAATAAATTGGCGAGAACAAAGACAGTTGGCGGTTATTATTCAAAATTCGAAAATGAAGACCCGGATCGAAGCATGGACTTGAATGGTTTGATTAGGTTTTTACTGGGGTTTTTCCCTAATCCTGAGCAACGAATGTTGGACCATGGTGACGTTGTGCCCCCAGAGCGCAAACTACAATGTTCTACCCAGATTGTGAATCTACCCAAATTCGACCCGGAGAGACGAGAGCAATTCAGAAATCACTATGGAAAAATTGGACATACGCAAACTGAAAACAAGAATATTCAGGCCTGAAGACCCCCGGTAAAGGTAGCAAGATTGGTCTGGATAGGCTTTGGAGAGCAGAGTTCTTGATGGAGATCTGGATCCCTGAGAGAAGTGGCGCGGTGGCAGTGGCGTGCCTAGGGTTTCAATATAAGGCAAGCCCAAAACATTTAAACCAATTTCAAAAAAAAGAAAGTTCAGTTTTGGACTGAGTATGTAAGTACCTACGTATGGATCATCGCAATTTTCTCATAAACTACTGGTTAAATACAATAAATTAAAAGTGAATTCATCCATCTTCTTTCCTATTTTTTCTTCAATTTCACTCACTGAAGGCATGCTAGTACTAGATTGAATATAATATACATATCAGCAATTGCATACCTCCGGTGGCTTTGAAAAAAGCCATTTGGTTTGGTTCATTGCTTGAGGAAACAAAGTTATGGTAAGTAAATGCTTGCTTCCTAACAGGACTAACAGGTTACAGACAAAAAAAAAAAACAAAACAGAAAGTTTCAAAACAAAAGAAAAAAAATTGCTACATAGAATATAAAAAGGAATTTAAATAAATTATTTATATTCTAATTGGAATCATCTATCTTTCTGAAATGATTAAATTACATTACAGCCGGAATAGTTAAAACAAGATTCACTAACTTTAACAAGTCGGGAAAGGCATCGAGGTTATTCTCATGAATAAAATCAATTAATTCCAAAACATTACGATCTTTTAGATCAGGACTAGAATACAGGCAAATCAATTAACTTTTTATTGTTTTTTTGTCGAAATAGTTTGATTAAATGTCAAATAATGAATCTAATCCCTCTGTAGGAAAATGTGATTAATTTATATATACATTAGCTTTTCGCCCGCAGCTTCGCCCGCGTGGAAATCGGTTATATCGCGTTTTTTAGATTTTCCCGTGGGAATGAGAAGTTCTACCACGACAAAACATTGCTTATCCAGGACTTAAACTACCTACATACAAAATTTTATCAAAATCCGTTCACGCGTTTAGGCCGTTAAGTTGTTAAACCAAATCTGAGTGGTAAAACTATATTATATGTTTTACTTTGGGGAGTAAAAACATACAGACTTTGGGCATTGGAAACCCGAGAACACGCTACATAGAGCTGACCATGCGAAAAACAATGTTTTTTCAGGTGTACTCCAGCAACCCTTAACCTTAACGGCCAGCCTTAACCCAGCAACTTTTAATTTTGCAGCTGCGTTTGAAGAGACGTCTCATTAGCTCTCAAAATAGCTTGTCTTTTAGCTTGTTCTTCTAAACGTAGCTGTGTTTGAAGAGACGACTCATTAGCTTTTAAAATAGCTAGTCTTTCGGCTTGCTCTTCCAAACGTAGCTGCGTTTGAAGAGGCGTCTCATTAGCTCTCAAAATAGCTTGTCTTTCAGCTTGCTCTTCCAAACGTAGCTGCGTTTGAAGAGGTGACTCTAACGCCCTTAGTGCTGTCTGACAATGAGCCTGTTGCGAAAAACGGACTTGAGTACGAATATCATTCTCAGAAGGCCTCAAAGAAGCTTGGCGAGCAGCTTACTCCTCAAATCTTTGCTGGCGCTGAGATGGTAGCTCAGCAGCTCTCAAAGCAGCCTGACACTCTGCTTGATCGCGCCTTCTTAATCCAGCATGGAGAGACGATTCTTGAGATCGGGCAATTTTCATTGCCCGAGCTTGAGATGAGGTGCTCGACAAATTAGATTTACGTTTGCGAGGCATTATGAAATAATGAGTAAGTAAACTAATCTAAATGACGAACAAAGCGACGTAATTACCTTTAAATAAACTATACCTGGTGAATCGAATTAAGCTAAGCTATGATAAAACAAAACGGTAAATACTATACGGCTATAGGTTAGGACGCGAGATATCATACCACTACTATATCTTAAAAAACACAACGTTACCACGTTTTACGTCTGAAAAGGAAGACTCTGGCCCTGGTATGTATAGTAATGTAGGAATGGGGTAGGCTGTTTAGTCAGTAAGAGTCTGACACTTGTTTTCCGCTCCGCCCAAGAGCGGGACTCGTCATTGGATGATTTTTACCTACCATAAAAAAAGCAATAGGTTAGGGCGTGAGATATCATACCACTACTTACATAATTATCTTAAAAAACACAACGTTACCACGTTTTAAAATACACCCAGCGCCATCTATCGCTTACATAAAGAATTAGTTAGCGTAAAGACTACTTATACTAAATACCTACTTATGCCAATTAGTAATTTCGGTGACTTATAGTTATTTCAGTATTTGTTATATGTGCATGTTATACCTGTTTTGATTATTCATAAACGTTGTTTACCTTCTGGAACAGTCTATTATACCTACCAGGATAAAGTGTAGATAAGCAGATGTAAAAATGAGTTTAGGCGATAAACTAAATTGTACGTCATCCTTCGGGGATTCCTCATTTCCGGGGATTATTTATCGTATCACATTAAGCTTTGTTTTAAACGACACACAGCGCCATATGTCACCGAACTGATACTGACAGCTTCATACGAAGCTAACAATATTTTCGTTTTCCTTTGGGAATATAACATTTTTCCGGGATAAAAAGTAGCCTATTATTTAATCCGGACTTCTAACTTTACGTCTGCAAAATTTCAAAGCAAACGGTTCAGTAGTTCCGGCGTGAAAGCCTAACAAACAAACAAACAAACAAACAAATAAACTCACTTTCCAATTTATAATATTAGTAAGGATTGATCTATTAAATTTTCGTCTATACGATTTACTAGACTGTGAAATACACAGATTAGGAATCGGTTTTAATGAAGAAATTAACTGTTTTTTCTGAGCAAAGTTTAAAGATTTTACCTTATCTTCGCCAATCAAAACTTGAACGCATTTTAAATCCTCACAAGGTACAATTACCTCCATTGCTGTAGGTAAGTCACCAAAACAGTTACATATAACACTGGGAAAATCTAAGAAAACACACGAAAAACAACAAAAGTTTTACCACTCAAAATAAAACTGAAGTTAGTTGCACTCGAGTGTCAAAAACTATTTACGCAAAGTTCCAGTGTTGTCATTTATGCAAAAAATTTAACAAAAACAAAAAGTTTATTTAGCTAGATGTCGCATTTTTATTTTTAAATTAACGCTTGAATATTTAATTTCGTTATTTTAAAAAGCCGCTAGTTTTTACTGTTGCTAAATCTTTAAAAAAAGTCTCCAAACTCGTTAAAAGTCTCCAAGATCTCACAACGTTGCTAAAATGGCAACATTATAGATGTGGCAAGTTGACAAGGTCACGCATACGCGTACAACTTCATGCGCAAGCCGGGCTTAAATCTTCTATACTAGACGCAAAACGTCCTAAGTACTTATACGGCGCATCGCTATGAGTGCGAAAGTGACAGTACAGACATTACAATAGTATTTGAAAGCCCGGTAAAAGCCGGTGAGTGTAAGCGAGATAGCTATATCATCATCTACATCTACGCGAGTGTTTGCGAAACTCTGCGCGCGACCAATCACGATGTTAGTTTAGTGCAGCATAAGTAGATTCTTTGTGTTATTTTGATAAGAATTAAGCGCGCGAACTTTTAAATAGTTCGGGTTTGATATTAATTCTTATCGGGCATTTTAGTAAGGCATGCCGGGCTTTTGGGCTTGTATGAAGGGACCGCCACTGCGCGGTGGTAACCGTGACGGTGCCGTTGTGACAGCGAGCGATGGGTTGACGTCGTGGTTGCCGATTTTTCATCAGAAAAAGGTCAGGTATTCTCATTCCACTTTTATTCTAAAGTTGAGTTCTCATTCGTCAAAGATTTTTTTATGGTAGGTGAAAATCATCCAATGACGAAACCCGCTCTTGGTTGGAGCGGAAGACAGTGCAGGTTGTCAGTAAATTTTGGGGTAGATGTAAAGTAAAAGGTGACAACTTTGACAAGTGTAGGTGACATATGACGGTACCTACTAAGTATTGATCATTACAGAACTATGTGGGTAGTCATAGTAACAACACCTGTTTTATATATTCTCTTTTATATTTTATATTAAAAATAGAAATTTTAATTAATTATAGTCATAAATGATATATATTGAAGGCTAACCAATACCACCTGCCAGTGAAGTGTTTTCAGCTCCTAAATACTATTGCTCATCATATTACAACACAGTGTTCACAAACTCATCTCATCATGGAGGCTATTAACCGCAATATCACTGAAATGAGCAATATGTTTAATCAGAGGATGGCTCAATTTGAGAAGGATTTGCAGAAGAGTCCATCAGCAACTTCAGGCAGCACCTCAGGTTTGGCAGCGGACTATGCAGCTTTCCGAGCTTTTATTATGCAGGCTCTTAACACTCTCCAGCAGCAAGTAAGTTTTCTGGCACAGGGCCTAGATAATATTGAAATGCGTGGCAGGCGTAAGATCCTGCTGTTGCATGGAGTGGCGGAGCAGCAGGGTGAGGAAACTGCACAGATGGTGGTGCAAGTCGTCAAACAGCGTCTGAAGATTGACCTGGCTGCTTCCAACATAAAGCGGTGTCTCAGGATGGGGCGCAGCACATCTCACAAGCCTCGGCCAATCCTGTTCAAGTTACATGATGTGGCACTCCGGGACAAAGTCTGGTTTAATAAAACTAAGCTCAAGGGTTCTGGCATTACAATGTCGGAGTTCCTAACGAAAGCCAGGCATAGTGTCTTCATGGCGGCGCGGGACAGATTTGGAGTTTCGCAGTGCTGGACATCGGAGGGTACTGTGTTCGTCCTCGACTCCAAAGGATCCCGTCATCGAATTACTTCCTTCGCCGACCTCGACGGGATTGCGCAGCAGCCGGAGCAGGCCTCAGGGCAACCGGAATCAACCGTGGTTCAGCCGGTCGCGCAGGGGAGGGTTGCTGTAGCTAAAGCAAAGCGTGCTGTGGCGAAGAAGTGATTGGTTTACGTATTGTATTTTTTTTCTCTTTATCTTTTGTGTAGTCCAGGTACTAGATGGTTTTTGATTTGCTTAGTAGGTACTTATACTGGTTGTGCACGTTTAAATTCTTATTCCTTCGCACCTTCTTTATTTTATATCTTCAAATCTTGTTATTTTTGCGTACCTTGTTTTCTACAAATTGTTTTCATTTAAATGTCAATGTCATTTGGCTGTCTATCACTATCTGTCACTTATCTTTGCGTTCCATTATACTGCACTGACAACTTTATACATTTATTTTTATTGCTCTGTTGCACGACTCTATTTATATATTTTTTTTTTCTTTTTTATTTATTTACTGAAGTAAACTAGTACTTTATTTGTATCTGGACTACATAAGTTAGATTTGTATGATTGTTATTTTTTTTTTTTTTATTTAAATTATTCTTACTGTTGTATAAAGCACAACTGGCGGGTGGACGTAAGCGTTTTTAAAGCAACACTTTTATTGGTTTGCTGTATTTTATTTATATATATATATATCTATGCTCAGCCCCGGCTGTAGTAGTGATTCTGACACTTTTTATTCTTTGGACAGTAATGATGAAAGCTTCGTAAGTGTACCTTCCCTAGCTGACACTCTCGTTTCTTTATTTTCCGATGTATCCAAGAACTTCAATGTAGTCCACATCAACGCCCAGAGTATTCCGGCTCATTTCCCCGATATGCTGGCAAATTTTGACTGTAAGAATATTCATGCAATTCTAGTTTCTGAATCGTGGCTTAAACCTTGTTTGCCTTCTTCCTCCTATTCACTTCCAGGTTTTCAACTCATACGGAATGATCGAGCTAACGGTGGTGGTGGTGGGGTGGCCATTTATCTTCGCGATCACATTCCTTTTTCTATTGTAAACATGTCCACACAGCCACCACCACCGAACGCCGGTGAACATCTATTTCTAGAAGTTGAACTCCACCATTCTAAGATTCTTCTTGGAGTTTACTACTGCCCTTCCCTTCGAATCAATTACTTTTCTTCATTTGAACGCATTTTAGAAGCTTTGATTCCCTCTTACAGTCATAGTATCATCATGGGCGACTTTAATACTTGTCTTCTTAAAAACGACTCTCGCAGTTCTTCTCTTCGCAACATTATTGAATCTTCCAATCTCTCTATTCTAGATCTTGATGCCACTCATCACTTTCCAAACGCTACCCCATCACTTCTCGATCTTATTTTTGTCTCGTCTGTCGATCACGTCGCAAAACATGGTCAATGTTCTGCTGACTCCTTTTCCTATCATGACCTTATTTACTCTTCCTATAAAATTTGTCCACCTAAGCATAAGTCTAAAACTCTTCTGCTTCGCAATTTTGATGGGATGAACATTGATCGTCTTCGAGAGGACGCCAACAATATTGACTGGACACCGTTAATAACATCCACATCCGTTGACGAACAGGTTGAAATCTTGACCTCATCGTTGATTCAGCTCTATGACAAACATGCACCTGTTCGAGCTGTGAAAGTGAAACACCTTCCAGCGCCATGGCTGACTGATGACATTAAACTTTTGCTCCGTAAAAAGGCGGCTGCGAAGTTCAAGTTTAAAATTCGCCCGAATGACCTTAACAGAGAGAATTATGTCTCTATTAGAAATCACTGCAACAAGGTGTGTAGGAACGCAAATCGCCAATACATCCACAGTTCCGTTCAAAATAGTGATCCAGCCAAAGTCTGGAAATTTCTCAAAACACTAGGTATCGGGAAAAAGTCTCAAGACACGCTTCCTATAGACTTAGACTTCAACCAACTTAATAGTCATTTCTCTTCTTCGCCCTTGTTGGATAGGGCCACTAAAACTGCTACACTTAGTCATCTTTCAAACCTTCCGATACCTGATTATTCTCCTTTTGTCATTAGTCAATTCACTGCTTGTGATGTTAAAAAGAGTATTATGTCGATAACTTCTAACGCTGTGGGTAGTGACTGTGTCAGCCGTAAGATGATCATTCCTATCCTTGACATTATCCTTCCTGGCATACTTCATATCCTCAATTTCTCTGTTTCCAGTAGAGTCTTTCCACAAGCCTGGAAAGATGCCCAAGTTATCCCCTTACCCAAAAAATCGCATCCTACCTCTTTCACTGACTATCGTCCCATTTCTATCCTTCCTTTCCTATCCAAAGTCCTTGAAAATCTTGTCCACCAACAACTAAGCTCGTTCCTTAGCAAACATAACCTTCTCAATCCTTTCCAATCTGGTTTTCGACCTGGGCATAGCACTACCTCAGCACTCGTGCATATTACTGACGATATTAGGTCAGGTATGGAGATGGGGAAGTTGACGGTACTTGCTCTGCTCGACTTTAGCAATGCCTTCAATACGGTTGACTTCGACATTTTACTCGGCATCTTGCACTCCTTTAACATATCTCCATCGGTAATTGACTGGTTTCATAGTTACCTGTTTGGCCGCCGGCAGCGTATTTTTATTCAGGAATCATTCTCGTCTTGGTGTGATACCTCTGCCGGCGTGCCACAGGGTGGCGTTTTATCTCCTCTACTATTCGCACTTTTTATAAATGCCATCACTCTACGACTATCTTCTTCCTACCACCTGTATGCTGATGATCTACAAATTTATACACAAGCCCCAATCGGAAAGTTATCTGAGGCCATTGATACCATCAATGTAGATCTGGCTCGAATAGGTGCCTGGAGCACTGAGTTTGGGTTGAAGATCAATCCAACTAAGACACAAGTGATCATTGTTGGTAGTTCCCGGACTGTGTCTAAAATTGAATGGTCAAAACTTCCTCAAGTTTTCTTCAATAATACCATTATTCCTTTAAGCCATACTGTGAAGAACTTGGGGATTTATATTGACCGAACTCTTTCCTGGACAAAGCAAATGCAGGAAGTCAGTCGTAAGCTTTTTGCTTCAGCGGGCTCTCTAAGACGTCTTCGAAATTTTCTTCCCATCACTACTAAAATTGCGTTAGCACAATCTCTTCTTCTTCCAATCCTAGACTATGCTGCTGCCAGCTATCTTGATCTCACCCATGAACAATTGGATAAGCTTGAGCGACTTCAAAATCTCTGTATCAGGTTCATATTTGGTTTGCGCAAGTATGACCACGTTTCTGAATTTCGTAAAATGCTCAAATGGCTTCCTATTCGCCTTCGCCGGAACGCCCATATACTTTCTTTGCTTTATAATGTGCTATTTAATCCTTGTACCCCGTTTTATCTTAAGGAACGCTTTCAGTTTCTAAGTGACACACATAGTAGGTGCTTGAGATCATCGGAAAACCTAAAATTAAGTATCCGCGCGCATTCCACTTCCTTTGTTGACAAATCTTTTACGATTCAAGCTGCTCGGTTGTGGAATGCATTACCCTTGGATGTGAGGCGTGCTCAAACGCTTCCAATGTTTAAAAAATTGGTGAAGGAGCATTACCTTTCACTTTGATTTTTCTTCTCCTGTCTTAATTATATATTTGATATATATTAGTATATTATTTTTAATTGTATGTATGTATTCGTGTTTTTATATCTTACTAGTATTTTTCTTATAATTGAATTGTACACTGACAACCCTAGATCTATCTCCTTTCGAGCAGTCCATCCAAAGGTTGTCTGTAAGAAATTGCCTTGTGCGATAAGACCGCCCATTGTACCCTTATTTTTATAACAATGTTTGTCCTATATTTGTTTGATGTGGTGTACAATAAAGTATAAATAAATAAATAAATAAATATTACTTCTATGGTTGAAATTGATAATAGCTTAATCGCGATTTTATTACGTGAACCAACATCTATTTGCGAAATTAAATCTTAAGCCGTGAAACATTGTTGCAAAGGTTCAGTTGAATTAGTGACCGTAACGCATTTTTTGAAAATTGCTTAGATTCATGGCGTAAAAAAAAAATTTTAATTATAAAGTACCCTCAGTAGATTCGAGAATTACGTTTCGATTTTTTTATGACGGTGATAGTTCTCAGAAATAATGTTGACGTTGTTGACACCGGCGTGTCCTTGAACATAAACATGCGATTATTTCACAAACGCGTGCAATAAAAAGTGATCTAAATCGTTCGATTTTTGACTGTATAAAGACGACAGTAATAGTTTGGCGAGTATGAATTAAAAAAAAAATTCGTAAGCGGGTAAATGAATTATTGTGCCACCATTTAATTCAATGTTTACTAGTTCAAGTTTTTTTGTTAAGAAATCCAACGCGTCAAATTAAATGTGCAGAGATTATCGAAGACTAAATAACAATACCGTACCGAATCGTTATTTGTTATTTATCTCAAATCAAATATCTCAGTTACACGACCTAGGGTGGTGATTGTTGTATTTTCAATTACCTATTCCGAATGTTTGATTTAGATTAAAGAGTATTGGTTTTAATGATACCGCAGTTTTGAGAACGTCGACTAAAGCCGGAATAACGTTACATTTGAAAGTAATCCGATTTTGATAATTAAAAAATCAAGTGGAGAGGATAATAAGTGTGCTCAAGTCAATGCTAACTGCGATAGAAACCGATACAGATCGGTCATGGCAAGACTCACAACACTGTCTAAGTGATATGTCAAATTTGTATTCCGTATTTAAAATTAAATTTAAATATTATTTAAGTATAATTACTGTGTAATTGTTTGTGTAACCGTAATATAACTGCATAAATCGTCAGGATTATCGTTACCCTGGAAAAATATCTTGTATAATACGAGTTTTTGATGACAACCGGTTGTCACCGGTACAATAACCTTAAACGAACAGCTGACGTTTGAACTACGGATTTTCTTGGGAAGTATTGTTTTCATTTTTTCATACATATTTCTTATTTTATAATAGCACACTTATCAATTTTAAATTGATACAAGATCTTCCAAATTTTATATTGTCAATTTAGTTTACTTAGCACTCAGCGTTGTGGCGAAATAATTGTTGTTTACATTGTAGGAAAAGATTCATAGAATTTTAAACTCATGATTTTATCAATTTAATCTTATCCTTATAACATTATACTTGTTAACAACGCTTCTGGTGTTTATTTTGCATTTTGTATATGTTATAAAGCTATTAAATCCCGAATTTCACATTCTAACTGACTTACCCACATCCAGCGAAAGTAATATCATAAGGCAATAAAACAGTAAAAAACTCAGTAATTAGTAGCTTTTAAATCCAGTTTAAGCAGCCTACCTCATTTCTTTACTGAACTGCACTTTCTTATTCCTATTTTTTTCCCATAAATTTCCAACTACTCTTTATACTTTTCATTCTTTTTTTTTTGGTTCTTACCGCTTCTTCTTTTTCAATTTCCAGTAACTTATTCTGAAACCATGCCTGTGATGACCTGTAAGGCAACAGCTCAGGATATGGAGCTTAAGTTGAAAACTGCCCTCCAGGAGCTCAAAGAGTCTAAACTCCAATGCCAGCAAATACTGCAGGAAAATGAGGAGAGTGAGAAGGAAATAAAGAAGATAGTGTTCCAAAATACGAGCCTAAAACGAGAGCTGGTAGGGCTTAGTCAGCAACTCCAAGAAGTTGTTGATGAACGCGACCAACTGCGTGCGATCACAGAGGGTTTCAGTAATTGTAGTAACTTATATGAGGAGGCTTTGTGTAAGGTTAGGGATCTGGAAGATGAATTGGTTCATGCTAATTGTAATATTCATAAATTACAGAAGGAATTGGAATGTACTCAGATAGAGAAAACTAACCATTTATACGATGAGTTACTGAACTCAAATTGCAGGCCTCATTCCTTAGTAACAATAGATCTTACCGAAGATTCGTTAGTTAAACATAATAATTATAGACTTAGTAAAAATAAGGTTAAAAAATATGCAAGATTAAATAAAATCATTAAAAAATGTAAAATCTACAAAAAGCAAAAAAATAACTATTCCAAAAATATTCAGCTACGGAAAGATCGTGTTAACTTAATCAATCAATTAAATAATTATCAAATTAACTTAGAAGATAGTATAAATATTTATAAAATGGACACTGAGCAATTACAGTCTGAAATACAAAGTCTCAACAATTCATTGAAGTCAATTTATAGTAAATATATTTGTTCGCAAAAGTCAAAGTCAAAGTCAAAGTCAAACTCATTTATTTCAAATAGACCATTTACAGGCACTTTTGAAATGTCAAAATTGAAGCTAGTTTGCACGTTCCAAGGCGTAGACTCCTATGGAGAAGAACGTGCAAGAAACTCCATGGGCACTCTTTTAAATCAAAATTTATATTTACATATTACTTGGTTACAAAATGTTGATTCTAATATGCGAGCACGATGTAGCGGTATTTAACAAAAAGTAAAATAATAATAAAAATAAAAAAAAAAATTCAAATAAGCGCCTAGCAGCCAAGAGATGACCGGTCTCAACTGACGGCACCCGTTCACGAGCATGACGCATGTATCAGCCCCACTCCGCTCAACCATTTTAGAGGGAACAGAATGATCCAACACACGCGCCACCATCAGCGAGACATTTGAGAGAGCATGACAAACTCTCAGCTGCCATGCTCGAATGTCAAATAAGTTGCAACCTAGCGAAAAATGCTCCATGGTACTTCACATTTACAAAATTTACAAAGTGCTTCTACATTATACAATGCTATTGTATCCAAATCAAAAAAATATAATAATTGTAGATGGTCATGAGCTTCAATTTAACAAATAAAATATAAAACTATTACGAAAAGCCAATATAAAAAGGGCAACAACTTCCATCCTTTCAATAAATATGTTAACAATAAAAAACAAATTAGAAGGCAAAAGTAGACTGTGGCTGTGGAGCAGAAACGGCATTTAACCAAGCATTATTATCAAGAATGTAATCTTCCAGTTTATAATATGCTTGTCTACATAGCGTGCGTTTAATACAAGTTTTAAATTTGGATTCATTCAATTGAATAATCTCACTTGGTAATTTATTATAAAATTTAATACAGCACCCCATAAACGAACTACGTACTTTGGCCAATCTGAACCGAGGTTGATCTAATTTGTCCCTATTTCTGGTATTAAAATTGTGCCTGTCACTTATCTTAGCAAAAAGATGAATATTTTTCCGAACATACATGATATTTTCATAGATGTATTGACAAGGTACCGTCAAGATATTTATATCCTTAAATAGTTCCCTCAGAGAATCGCGCCTGCGAAGATTATAGATGGCTCTAACTGCTCTTTTCTGAAGAATAAAAATAGACTCTATGTCTGCAGCACGTCCCCATAGCAAGATACCGTAAGACATGATACTGTGAAAGTAGCTAAAATAGACTAGTCTCGCGGTATCTACATCAGTAAATTGACGGATTTTTCTAACAGCATATGCTGCTGAACTAAGCCGTCCTGCCAGAGACGTTAAATGAGGACCCCATTGAAGCCTCGAGTCGCGCGCGATTCCTAGAAAAACTGTGTTTTCGACGAATTCAAGTTTCTCTTCGTTCAATACTATCTCTAAGTCGTTACTTTTAACATTCGGTAAGGCAAATCTGATACATTTCGTTTTTTTTTCCATTGAATACTAAACTATTAATAGTGAACCAGTTTTTGACCTGTTGTAAAGCACTATTTACGTAATTAAGATTTGTGGAGCTTCTATCGATCTTAAAAATTAAAGATGTATCGTCAGCAAACAATACTATATGTGGGTGGTTCTTTAATAAATAGGGTAAATCATTTATATATACTAAAAAAAGAAAAGGACCCAATATTGAGCCTTGTGGTACACCCATTTTGACTTTTAAACCAGGCGAATTGACACCATTTATTTGAACTTGCTGCTGCCTGTCATTCAGATAAGAATTCACCAAGCTCAGTGCAAGTTTACCCAATCCGTAATGATCAAGCTTTAAAAGCAAGGTTTCGTGATTAACACAATCAAAAGCCTTTGAGAGGTCACAAAAAATTCCTATCGCATCTTGGGATTCTTCCCACGCAGCAAATATGTGTTTTAATAAGGTCACACCAGCGTCAGTCGTACAACGTCCTTTGGTGAAACCATACTGCTGATTGTGTAAGATTTTATTGGTGTTAAAATGAATAAGCATCTGATCTAGCATAACTTTTTCAAATACTTTACTAAAAACTGGCAAAACGGATATAGGTCTATAATTATTTGTGTCGTTATGGTCGCCGGATTTGAAAAGAGGTATAACTTTACTGAATTTCATTACGTCTGGAAAAACTCCTTGGTCCACACACAAATTAAAAATTAGGGCCAGGTATGGTGCTACGGTCTCAATTATAGAGGCACACACTTTAACAGACAGTCCCCATAGATCTTCTGTTAATTTAATTTTAATTTGCCGGAATACCTTTATAACAGTCATAGGGTTTATATGCTTGAATTCAAATTTAATAGGACAGCCTGGCACGTTTTCTTTCAATAAAGCAATTGAGGCCTTGGGCGAGGAATTCAAAGTTTCCGTTATCTTATGGGGTATATTGGTAAAAAAATTAACAAATTCTTGAGCTACTTCTTTATCAGAGTTAATAGGACCATGTGAGGTCTGCAATAAATAATCTGTGTTGCGTACTTTATTCCTACCAGTTTCACTATTAATAATTTTCCAAACGGTCTTTATTTTATTGTCAGCCGATTTGATTTTTTTGCTAATATACAGGGCCTTCGCTACCTTGCAAATATTTCTAAAAAGTTTAGAATATTTATTCACATATTTATTAAAGGTTTCTGTGTTGAATAAAGGCTTAAGGCCATAGAGTTCATATAGTCTTTCCCTACTTATCCTTATACCTGTAGTCGCCCAATCACTAAATACAAACTTGGGGAAGATATTTTTTGACTTCTTTTCAAAACATGTATTAAATTCATTCAGTACTATTGAAAAGAATTTATCATAAAATTTATTAGCATCCTCAATATTATGGCCCAGAACATCTAACCTATTCTGTAAGTTACTATTAAATTTTGTTAATTTTCCAAGTGTAATTGGCCTAAATTGAATTTGGGTTTTTTCCAAGGCTGCTTTAAAGTTAAAAAATACAGTTTGTCCACTATGATCAGATGGAAGATAATTTACTATTGCTTTATCTAAATAATCACAATTGCAGAAAATGTTGTTAATACAAGTTGCAGAGGTTGGAGTTACTCTGGTTGGTTCAGTAAAAACATTAGATAAATTAAACGATTTAAACAGGTTTAAAAATCTACTGCTATTTGAATTATTTTCCAAAATATTAATATTAAAATCTCCGCAAATAACTATAGACTTGTTACAGCCCGCAAATTTTGATAGCACATCTTCCATTGTCGATTCAAACAGACCAAAGTTTTGAGGGTTCGGAGGCCTGTACACGCACACTATAACATGCTCATCTAGCTCAACACAGGACAGTTCAATGCAATGTTCAACAGACATGCCAACTATGTCATCATCATCATCAGCCTAGCGTAAGTCCCGGTTGCTACCTTGGCTTTCACCTCGGTGCCCGGGGTCCGCTTTCCTGCCTAATCTTCTCCACTTCGCTCGGTCTTTTGCGTCCTCTGCCTTAAGCCCATTAGCACGCATATCGTCCCTTACGACGTCGATCCAACGCCTCTTAGGCCTACCTCGTTTTCCGGGTCCCGGCGGAGGCGGCATGGCGAGGCATCTGTTACCCACGTAGTCTGCCGGTTTTCGTAAAACGTGGCCATACCAGCGTAAGCGACCCTCCTGCAGTTTATCCGCTATGTCACGGACCTGAAGGCTGCCCCGGATGCGGGAGTTCTTAATGCGGTCTTTCCGCGAAACTCCAGACATCCAGCGCAGCATATTCATTTCCGTGACACGCAGGCTTTGCTTATGTCGCTCAAGTACAGGCCACGCTTCACTGCCATACAGAAGGACAGGCCTAATGATGGTCTTATAGACCTGTCCTTTGAGCCTAACCGGCATTTTGGGGTCACAGATAACCCCCGCCACCTCACGCCATTTCGCCCAGGCCGCCGAGATACGTGAGTCGACGTCGCAATCGACGTCCCCGGACTCGTGGAGCACCGATCCCAAGTACCTGACCTGTTCCGTGCGCTCAACTGTGTCTTCGCCAATGCGAACAGGAGCAGCGTTAGTTGTGTTACAGGCCAAGTACTCGGTCTTCGCCGCATTAATCTTCAGACCGCCGTTTTCCAGCGATTCCTTCCACTCTGCCACACGTCGAACCAAGCGCCCACTGTCCGAGTCCGCCAGCGCGATGTCGTCTGCATACATGAGCAGCCACGGCGGCTGCTCATGTAAGTCCCTGATGGTGGAGGACAACACGTCCAGCACCACGCTGAACAGAAACGGACTAAGGACAGAGCCCTGGTGAACTCCGACGGTGATGGGGAAGGGTTTCGTATCGCCAACAGCGGTCCGAACCACAGAACCGGAGTCTCGGTACATATCTCGGATGATGTCAACATAGGTCTCGGGCACTCCTTTGGATCTCAGCGCCCACCAGATCACATCACGGGGGACACAGTCGAAAGCCTTCTGCATGTCTAGGAACAAGAGGTGCAGAGGCGTATTCTTCGATCTGTATCCTTCCATGGTAACCCTTAGGGCAAAGATGGGGTCCATGGCGCCATGGCCTGGTCGAAACCCATATTGACATCCCGAGACGGTGCACTCCTGCCGGATCCGAGAGTCAATCACCCGCTCGAAGAGCTTCATGGTGTGGGACATAACCTTAATCCCACGGTAGTCGCCACACTCCTGCACCGATCCCTTGCCTTTGAAGACTGGAGTGATAATACTCAGTCTCCATTGACTCGGGATCTTTCCGGTGAGGAGCATGCGGTTAAATAGGTGGGTTAAGATGCCCACACCACGAGGTCCCATCGCCTTCCAGGCTTCAATAGGGACTCCGTCGGCACCGACAGCTTTCCGGTTCTTCATGCGGCGAAGAGCCACATGCACTTCTTCAGGCGTAACCGGGGGCACAAGTCCCTGATTTGGAGGGAGAACCGGAGACAGCACCTCTTAGTGCTGCTTGTTCAGCAGCTCGTGGAAGTACGAGCGCCATCTCTCCTTCACCGCGAGGTCCTCGCATAACAGATTGCCGTCAGGGTCTCTTACACAGCGGCACTTAGTGATATCCAGTGCCAACTATGTCATGACGTTGTTTAAATTTCAAACCCTTTTTTATTAACATTAGGGATCCACCACGCAGCATGGATTTACGGTTAAAACAACTTCCCACATCGTAATTATCATAACTCAGCAGCATTTGGTAATCCTTCAACCAATGTTCACTAAAACAAATAACATCAAACATGGTTTTTTCTAAAAACATTTCGATTTCTAATATTTTGGAAGAGATACCCTGAATATTTTGATGAAATAATTTCAGGGCATGCTGCTGAGCTCCTTTTTGGCGTGTAACATTTTGTAAGCAAGAAGATACCTTGTTAATAGTTGGTATAGCTAATGTGGTATCCTCTGTTGTCCTATAAATTAGTTTAAAGAACTATCCGGAGTTTGTTCCATAGTTATATATGGAACCTCCTTCGTACAAGTTATAAAAGAATTGATAGCAGTTGTGCTAACGTTACATGGGCTCACTACATGATTTTTAGTATTACTACTAAACATAGTTGCTTTTATTATGGAAGACTTCGACATACTACTTATGTCTGTGTTAATAAAATATGCTAATAGCCTAGCTATTTTATGTCTAAAACTAACTGGTAGATACGATGTATCCCTGGTCGACTTTAAATGCTCAACAAAAGTGTTGGTGTCAAAAAACATAAACTTGTCACTGTAGTGATTCACTAAAAAGTACATGTGTTTGTTAAGTTTGTGAATGTAATTATTTTGACTTTTTGACAAGTGTTCATAATATGGGAAAGCACACAATATAATTTTTTTACAATTTAATTTCAACAACTCAGTTACATATTCTGTGATATCTTCCTGTTTTACTTTAAAACTATTACCTATAAATACTGTTAAATTAGTATTATAATGATAAGTTCTTCTAGTTACTAAATTCATAATATTTTTATAGGATGAGCCAGGTAAACAATAATTTAGTGTAGAATAATGCAAATTGTTGTTTATTAACTTGCTTAAGCCTCTTCCCATACTATCCGAAAACATAACTGAAGAACTACAATCCTGGCTATTATATGATGGAAAATCACCAAACTTAGCCTGGTCCACATGAGATAAATCCTCTTCAGAATCTGTTAAACCTTGCTCTATTACAAAATCCTGAGAAGTACTCTCAGCCTGGGACAGGTTCTCCAATGCCTCAGGCCGACCAGCATCGAGGTCTGAAACTGACTGGCAAGTACATTGACACAGAACTAGCTCATTGGTAGCAAGAATGTGTTCTTTAATTTGATTTTGTGATTGCACATACTTACTGTAGAGCGCACTCAGTGAATTTTCAAGAACCTTAATTTCAGACTGTAAGTGCTGAGTGTCAATCTCATAAATCCTCTTGCTGTCCTCTAATTTAATTTGGTAATTGTTCATTTTATTAATTAAGTCGACACGCTCTTTTCGGAATGGAATATATTTGGAAAAAAGCTTATGTTGCTTTTTGTACTGGTGACATTTTTTAATTATTCTATTAAGTTTTGAATATTTTTTTAATTTATTATTACTAATTTTTACACTATTATTCTGTTTTATTAACGAATCTTCAGTTAGGTCAATTGTAAGCATGGGATGAGGGTCAGCATTACAATTTAACAATTCATTATATAAATGGCTAGTTTCCCTTACTAAGTTACTTTCTTTTTCTTTTTGAAAGTTAAGAATTTTACTATTAGCATAGTTTAGCTCATCCTGGAGATCCCTAATTTTGCATAAAGCCTCCTCATACAAGTTGCTACAGTCCCTAAAACCATCTGTGATTACCCGCAGTTGGTCGCGTTCATCAACAATGTCTTGGAATCGCTGGGAAATGTCTACGAGCTCCCGTTTGAGGCTTGTGTTTTTAATTATTATATTATTGATTTCTTTTTCACTTTCCTCTCTTTCCAGCAATAACTGATCGCACTGTTCTTTTGATTCCTTCAGTCCTTGGAGAGCCGTTCTTAGTTTCAGCTCCATATCCTGGGCAGTAGCCTTACGGGTCATCACAGGCATGGTTTCAGGATTAGTAACTGAAAATAGGTATGAAGAAACAGTAAGAATCAAAAGATTGGAGAAAATAAATGAAAACTGGAAAGGAAGATAATTAGGTAAAGAATGAGAAAGTTATTGAAGTTAGAGGTGAAATGAGATAGGCTGGTAAATTAATTTAACTTTATTTGTGGCTTTTGATAGCCTAAAGATTATAATTACATATAAAGGGTAGGGTGCGAAAAAAGAAGAAACGTTATTTGTTTTAACGATTTTAAAATGTTACAGTTAAAAATAACTTTTAATGCTATATTGTTGACATATAATTGAAGAAACAATAGATCTAACTAGAAATAAGGTATTGAAACCTTCTCTGGGATGTAAACAAATCGAGCTAACATGAAATCCTAAAGTATCGTAAATATTATGATAAAAAAAATAGCGAATACGTGTTACTGAGATAGGGTTGTGTGCAATTATTATTAATAATAAATAAAATAAACGATACTTCCCCGGTTTAATCCGTAGTCAGGAGCATCAGAAGAGTTTGAGGTTACCGGTGACAGTCGGTATCGAAATATTGTTTTTAACTTGATGCACTGACAGGAAAACAATAATCCTGTGTATTTATGCAATTATCTTTCGATTATGTTAACACTTAATCCATAATATTACTTAAATACTAATTAAAATTAATTTTAAAATACGGAGCAAAAATTTGACATAGCACTTGGCCAGTGTTCCAAGCAAAGCCAAATAAAGGAACATATTCTGGCGACAAATGATTTAGTAGACAAGGTAGACTCCCTTACTGTTAGTATTAACAAATGTACCTGTCAGAGAGACTCTAACCAGGCTGACCTCCAACTTGTGGAAACAGAGGACAAATCCCAGGCAATCAGTGCTCAAGATTGTGTTCCCAGCCAGGTACCCCACATTCAACATGATTTAACTCATAGGGTAAGTTCAGTAAATTGTAGTTTTTCCTCTGATAACAGTGGAGACTATCAATCAATCATGTTTTCTGATAGTATAGGAAGAGGCTTAGGGCAATTAGTTAGTGGCTACCTTCCTTTTTCTTCTCAAAATTATTGTACACCTCAAGCTACATACCATCATATAATGTCATTGGTTGGTGAGCATGTATATAACCCCAATTCTATTTTAACTGTATTTGTGGCTAATAGTGTAAATGTAAAGATGATGATATAAGTAACAGTGTCACAAACTTATTGAAGCTAAATTGTAAGAAGATCATTTTGTGTGCTTTTCCCTACTTTAAGCACTTGACATATAATCAAAATAAGTACATACATATGTTAAATGAGCATATGCAGTTTTTAGTTCATCATCGTAGCGATAAGTTTATTTTTTATGACATCAACAATTTTGTTGATAAACTTTTATCGACGAGGTATACTGTATACCTACCTATTGTTTTTAGACGTAAAATAGCGAAGCTATTATCTTTTATTATTAACACAGACATAGCTAATATGTCGAAGTATTCTTTTAGTCCTCAAATTGTTAGTAGTGATACTAATGATAAGGCTGCTGGCTCCGTTGGTTTAAACTAACTAGGAAGACAACAGAGGGTACTTTTGGTAATTTAGTTCAGTGTTACGAAAAGGTGCCCTCTAGCATACAAACTAAAGGAGCTAAGCAGAAATCATTTAATTTGTTCCTTCAGAACATTCAGGGTTTTTCTTCAAAGCAATTGGAGATAGAATTATTTTTAGAAAAAACAAAGTTTGACATTATTTGTATTACTGAGCATTGGTTAAAGGATTCTGAAATGCTAATTAATTTCGAAAATTATAATGTGGGCAGTTGTTTTAACCGACAATCAATGTTACGTGGGGGTTCATTAATACTAATTAAAAATCTTATTAAATTTAAAACTCGTAAAGACATAGTTGCACTGTCCATTGAATATAACATTGAACTGTCTTGTGTTGAGCTGGATAGGCATATCATAGTGTGCGTTTACAGGCCCCCTAATTATCACAACTACTCTATTTTTGAGTCAGTCATGGAAGAAGTAATGGCAAAACTTTCAACTGGAAACAAACAAGTAATTGTCTGTGGAGATTTTAATGTTAATATTTTAGAAGATAATACAGATAGCGGTAGATTATTAAATCTCTTTAAATCATTTAATTTATTAAATGTGTTCACAGAACCAACTAGAACTACCACAACTACTGCTACATGTATCGATAATGTTTTTTGTTCTTGCAACTATTTAGAAAAGGCCATTGTAAATTGTCTGCCTTCTGATCATAGTGGCCTAATGGTAACCTTTGAATCGATCATACCAATACAACAAGTGCAGATACAATTCAGACCAATAACATCTGGTAAACTTAATAAATTTAACAGCACTTTAATTGACAATTTAGGCAATTGGAACATTGCAGTGAACAATGGTAATATTTTGTATAATGATTTTTTTTCCATGGTTGAAACCGAGTTTAATAAGAATTTTGAAAAGAAGACTAAAAGCATCTGCCCTCAGTTTAAATTTAGTGACTGGGCGACTAAAGGAATTAGATTAAGTAGGGAAAGACTTTTCGAGCTGTATGGCCTTAAGCCTATCATTAACACTGAAACTTTCAATAAGTATGTTGCTACTTACTCAAAAATGTTTAAAAATACTTGTAAGGCAGCTAAAGCCTTATATATTAGCAACAAAGTTAAAACAGCAGATAATAAAATAAAAACGGTTTGGAAAATTATAAATAATGAAACAAACAGGAATAAAACACATAATAATGATTACACGTTAGAGACTGATCATGGCCTCATTAGTGATAACAAAATAGTTGCGGAAGAATTTGTAAATTTCTTTACCAGTATACCTATTAAAACTACTGAAACCCTAGATTCATCGCCGTCGCAAGCTTTTGATTTGTTGCAGGCGAATGTTGCAGCCTGTCAGACTGAATTTAACTTTAAGCATATAAACCCCAAAACAGTAATGAAAGCTTTTAAACAAATCAAGGTTAAATTAACGGAAGACCTATGGGGTATGTCTATCAAAGTTTGTACCTCAATTATTGAGACAATAGCGCCGTATTTAGCTTTAATATTTAATTTATGTATAGATCAAGGAGTCTTTCCGGATCTAATGAAGTATAGTAAAGTGATACCACTTTTTAAATCCGGGGATAGTAAAAACACTAATAATTATAGGCCTGTGTCCGTGTTGCCGGTTTTTAGCAAGATATTTGAAAAAGTGATGTTGGATCAAATGCTTAATTATTTTAACACGAATAACATCTTGCACGACAAACAGTATGGCTTCACCAAAGGACGTTGCACGACGGATGCTGGTGTCTCCTTACTAAAACATATATTTGATGCATGGGAGGAAGCACAAGATGCTATAGGCATCTTCTGCGACCTGTCTAAGGCGTTTGATTGTGTAGATCATGAAACACTACTCCTAAAACTTGAGCATTACGGACTAGGCATAACAGCGTTAAGATTAATAAAATCTTATTTAAATGATAGACAGCAACTAGTTCAGATTAATGGTGTTAATTCGTCGAAATTAAATGTCAAAATGGGAGTACCCCAAGGTTCAATTTTAGGGCCTTTTTTATTTTTAGTTTATATTAATGATCTACCCAATTTATTGCAAAATAAACTTAATAATGGTGTTGTTTGCCGATTACACTTCATTGATTTTTAAGATAAATAGAAAGACTAATAATTTCGACGACGAAAATAACGCCATACTGCAGGTCCAAAACTGGTTCACTGCTAATAACCTAGTTTTAAATGGAAAAAAAACTAAATGTATAAGATTTTCCCTACCTAATGTTAAAAGTAGTGATTGTGACATTATATTGAACAATGAGAAACTAGAATTCGTTGATAAAACAGTTTTCCTGGGGATTACGCTTGACTCAAGGCTACAGTGGGGTCCTCATTTAACATCTCTTGCAGGACGGCTTAGCTCAGCTGCATATGCTATAAGAAAAATCCGCCAATTTACGGATATTGATACCGCTAGACTAGTCTATTTTAGTTATTTTCATAGTATTATGTCATACGGTATCTTACTGTGGGGACGGGCTGCAGACATAGACTCAATTTTTATACTACAGAAAAGAGCTATCAGAGCCATTTACAATCTCCGCCGGTGCGATTCTCTAAGGGAACTGTTTAAAGATATTAACATCATGACGGTGCCTTGTCAATATATTTATGAAAACATCATGTACGTTAGGAAAAATCTTCATCTTTTTAGTAAAAGAGGCGATAGACACAATTATTTTACAAGAAATAGGGATCAGTTAGTTCAACCAGGCTTCAGACTGGCTAAAGTGGCCTCTTCTTTCATGGGGTACTGTTTAAAATGTTATAATAAAATACCTCCCAATATATTAGAACTCAATGAAATTAAATTTAAATCTTGTGTTAAACGCACACTATGTAGACAAGCTTATTATAAGTTAGAGGATTATATACAAGATAAAAATGCTTGGCTCATTGCTGGTCCAGCTCCACTACCACTAGTCCCTACGAATTGATTATTATTTTTATTTTTAATCTTAAATGTTGACATTATTCTAGTGTTGTATAATGTAGAAGCAGTTTTTTTCAATGTTTGTAAATGTGAGTACCATGGAGTAATTTATGGTTTAAAGTTGTTTGACGTAAATGACTATGGCAGTTGAGAGTTTGTCATGCTCACTCAAATGTCTCGCTGATGGTGGCGCGTGTGTTGGATCATTCGGTTCCCTTCATAATGGTTGAGCTGAGTGGTGCTGATATACGCGTCATGTCCGTGAACGGGCGCTGTCAGTTGGGACTGGTCATCTCTTAGCTGCCAGTGGTTTATTTTAATTGGTTTAGAACATACTTTACGTACTCTTTTATTATTTTAGTTACATTGTTCTCGCATCATAGCAGCGACAAAAATATGTAACCTATATATTTGTAAAACACAACATGATTAAAAAGAGTGTCCATGGAGTTTCTTGCACATTCTTCTCCATTGAGACCTACTTTTTGGAATGTGCAATTAGCGTCATTTTTTTCCTGACAGACCGACTTTATGACTTTTCAAAAGTGCCTGTAAAGGTTTATTTGAAATAAACGCTTTGAATTTTGAATTTGAATTCACTAGGATGCCCGAGGGCCAAGTACAAATCGAGATTGTAAATGACAGAGATGATGAATTGACATCACCTTAGCTTATATAAACAGGTTCTCGATTCAGTGGGTCGGAGACTGTACCAGAGTATCGTAGCCGTAGCCCGTTGGAAATCGGTATCTGCTTAATGAGTAGTCCGTGGGTACGCGGTACGCGGTAGCTCTGGGTAGTATAGTCGGGTTTTGCCTAGAAGCAAAAACCATAGAGTCAAGGAATGACTCGGTATTCCCGTGGGGAATAAAGTACGAGTATTGGTGACCATGAATGAGATACCTGGGGTTTTGTTTGGTTAATGAAATTTTTGTTTTTGTTACGAGTGCTTGGTTTCGGTAATCTGAACACTAGATAGTTATAGTTCGTACGTTAGCCTACTTTAATCCTAATTTGAAGTAATAGAGGAGGAAATTCAGAGCTTATAAAATGGACGTACAATAAAGTAGTTGAGATAATGAGATAATTAAGTTTACAATATGATCGGACATGGGACATTTGATTTGTAGGCGTATCTTAATAGAAAACAATAGCTAGTGGTCATATTATAGGAAACCATTAAGTCGTTTGAGACTTTGCGATCCCGGAAGGATGCGCAGGTATGGAAAAGTGACTAGAGGTTACTGGGCTATGAGTAGCCAGAGGTCGTAATGTACAGCTTAATGATTAGTGTTTTGGATTAGTTTGATTAGTTGTGTGTACTGTAAAGGTTAAGAAAGAAGCCAGAAAGTCATGTACCAGCCGAAGTACATGGTGATAGCAGTAGTGGTAGCCTATGTTGTGGGGAACACGCAAGTGAGCGGTGCGCGTTGGGCTTTGACGGAAGTCGGTGACTAGCCTACCCAATGTGATCCACAGGTGGTGGATGCACATGTGGGAAAGCAATTGTGATTGCAGTTCGGCAATGAGTGCCGTGGCGTTAGTGGCTTACTTGTGGGGGTTCCTAAGGCTTTAAGATGAGAACAATGAACGTTGGTGCATGACTGGATGACAATTTCTATTACCTAAAATTTTGATTTGGTTTATTGGGTAAAGTTTTGTTGTCACATTGAGCGATTGACTTCGTATTGCGGGTTCGATTCCCGCACGAAGCAGACAATTGTGTGGCCTGTAAATGGTCGGTCATGGCCAAGATGTGAATTGTTAATCTTGTGTGTGACGCGTAAACTCACACTTGAGTGTTTGGGAGGGCACTCGCGATGCGAGAGCGATTCCTAGTGTTGTCAGGAGTGACCGAGCTATATGATACTGCGAGATGTGTTTTGTTTCAGAGTAACACACAGCGATGGATGACTAGTTGGAACATTTCATCAGTGGACATCTTTCAGCTGAGGTGGCGATGACGACTAACACACGAGGACGTGTGTCTCGCAGGATGGCCGTGTCGGAAACGGCGTCGATTTGTTGACAACAAGACAAGGCACGCCATCTAGTGGCAACTAGAAGAACTAAATAAAGATGGCGCGCTTGACAGAGTCAGGACTTATCCGCTTTGCTGCGAGCTTGCGGAGGAGGGAACCCGCCCGGGGAGCGGACGCACACTCTTAGCCAAGCCGTCGCAGAGTCAAGACGTTCTGAAACTGTCCGTTTTCTTGTAATTTGTAACTTGTGATAACAGTGCACTATACCGAAATGTATTGAGAAGTAAACCGATTCAACTCCTACCCGTTGTTATTCATTGCACGATACCCACATACGCCCACATGATAGATCTGATAGACCAGAGCTCGAACACCATCCTGGACACGAGCCGACATATATAAATTTGACCGAGTAGGTAGTCAGCGTCGAGCGGACCGGCTACAAACTGTTGGATCTAAAACTGCTTTATACAGGAGCAGTATTTTCGTAATGGCTCCAAAATTATACAATAAATTGCCAAAATGTATCAGAAGTAAGGAAAATGTCGGCCATTTAAAAAAAAAGTTGTTCCTGTTTCTAGTTGAAAAGACGTATTACTCGATTGAAGACTTTTTAAATGACAAATTGTGACTAAATTTAATTTTCTTTGACATTTCTTAATAATTAATAATATAACTCAATTACTTTATTTTATGCGGCTCATGACATTTTTCAATTGCTTCATTTCTTTTATCCTAGAGTTTAATAATTGTGATAGTAAAAATAACCTGATTTAATATTATATTTGTATGCCGATTATTGGCCGAACATACAGATCAGCTAAAATGTATAAATAACACCTTTTTGTACTTATGTTCACAAATAAAGATTGATTTGATTTGATTTGAACTAGTGAACTCTTATCACAGTTCAGTTTTATACCTGTGCTAGAGTTCGTTCTATTAACATAGGGGTTATTAAACGCAGTTGCAATTTTTACTGGATCTGTAAGTATTGTGTTGTCAATTTGTATATTATCTATGTCATTTTTAAAGTTATTGCCCATTATTTCATCCTTAATTACTTTCCATACCGCTTTACATTTGTTGTCACTTTTGTTAATAAATTTAATATTTGCGATAAATAAATTTAATATAGGTATGCGAAAAACGACATCTATCGCTGGGTAGCAGAACTACTTGAACAACTACGACATCACGCGGACTTTGAAGATCAAGCATAGAGGGCACTACGTGAGCGCTTTAGACTGGCCAATTTGATTAATAGATGGCACTACTTTCTTCATTGATTTACGATAATCCGAAAACTGACATCTGTTGCTGGATAGTGAAACTAGCCACATATCTTTACTTCACGTGAATATTAAAGTTAAGCCTAGAGGGCACTACATTCTTCATCGATTGCCTATGATATTTAATACGACACCTGCTGACGAATAGAAAAACTTCTATTGAATACCCATTACACCGCACTAAATTAGCTACACAATTTTGACATAGGTGGCGCATAACGATGGAAGATCTAAATAATATAACTCATAGAAGACCTTTACAAAAGTGTAAATCAGTAGAAAGAATGGATATGAGCACCTCCATCAACTTGTCTTACTCCGACGAATTCTTGAGTAGAAGACTAGACCTTTCTTCACACATGACAGCTTTATGCCGAGACGAAATGCACACCGAAATAAATACCTTAAAGGCGGAGTTGCAATCTACGCAAAATGAATTAGAAAATATTATACTCGAAAACGTGGAACAAAAAAGACAAATTGCCCAACTATCTCAGGAAATTGAAATATTGAAGCAGATTTGCCGAAGTCCACGAACAACTTTACGTCAGACAACACTGCAGAAACATAATGTTAAGCGACGTCTTACTGACTCATTTGGGGATTCTCTGCTCATGACGTAAAGCCCACCTAATGTTGGACAACTTTCTATCCACTCTCACTCAATAGTCCAACAAGAAAAGACACAAAATTCAACAGTAAGCAATAAACCAACAACAGAACTAGGTTGTTTTGAGAAACCGGCTACAGTATCTGATATGAACCCACAAGACAGACAATCATTAGAATGCAGTACAGAAATTCCATGTGCTCAAACTTCATATACATTACTGCATAAAACTAATAACCAAGTTTCAAATAATTCAAAAGTCTACAATGCAAGAGCCGTTCCAAAAATTTTAATTTTAGGTGACCAACAAGTACGAGGTTTTGCCAGTGAAATAAAGTTACAGAGGGACGCAAATAAGTGGAATAATGTATATTCTGTGTCTGGATTTTCATACCCAAGTTCCACTAGCACTCAAATATTATGTAAAATAGACGATTATATAAAATACTTGCACAATGATGACATAGTAATATTGGGTATAGGTAGCAATGACAGTCATCATCAGCCTAGCGTAAGTCCCGGTTGCTACCTTGGCTTTCACCTCGGTGCCCGGGGTCCGCTTTCCTGACTAGTCGTCTCCACTTCGCTCGGTCTTTTGCATCCTCTGCCTTAAGCCCATTAGCACGCATATCGTCCCTTACGACGTCGATCCAACGCCTCTTAGGCCTACCTCGTTTTCCGGGTCCCGGCGGAGGCGGCATGGCGAGGCATCTGTTACCCACGTAGTCTGCCGGTTTTCGTAAAACGTGGCCATACCAGCGTAAGCGACCCTCCTGCAGTTTATCTGCTATGTCACGGACCTGAAGGCTGCCCCGGATGCGGGAGTTCTTAATGCGGTCTTTCCGCGAAACTCCAGACATCCAGCGCAGCATATTCATTTCCGTGACACGCAGGCTTTGCTTATGTCGCTCAAGTACAGGCCACGCTTCACTGCCATACAAAAGGACAGGCCTAATGATGGTCTTATAGACCTGTCCTTTGAGCCTAACCGGCATTTTGGGGTCACAGATAACCCCCGCCACCTCACGCCATTTCGCCCAGGCCGCCGAGATACGTGACTCGACGTCGCAATCGACGTCCCCGGACTCGTGGAGCACCGATCCCAAGTACCTGACCTGTTCCGAGCGCTCAACTGTGTCTTCGCCAATGCGAACAGGAGCAGCGTTAATTGTGTTACAGGCCAAGTACTCGGTCTTCGCCGCATTAATTTTCAGACCGCCGTTTTCCAGCGATTCCTTCCACGCTGCCACACGTCGAACCAAGCGCCCACTGTCCGAGTCCGCCAGCGCGATGTCGTCTGCATACATGAGCAGCCATGGCGGCTGCTCATGTAAGTCCCTGATGGTGGAGGACAGCACGTCCAGCACCACGCTGAACAGAAACGGACTAAGGACAGAGCCCTGGTGAACTCCGACGGTGATGGGGAAGGGTTTCGTATCGCCAACAGCGGTCCGAACCACAGAACCGGAGTCTCGGTACATATCTCGGATGATGTCAACATAGGTCTCGGGCACTCGTTTGGATCTCAGCGCCCACCAGATCACATCACGCGGGACACAATCGAAGGCCTTCTGCATGTCTAGGAACAAGAGGTGCAGAGGCGTATTCTTCGATCTGTATCCCTCCATGGTAACCCTTAGGGCAAAGATGGGATCCATGGCGCCATGGTCTGGTCGAAACCCATATTGACATCCCGAGACGGTGCACTCCTGTCGGATCCGAGAGTCAATCACCCGCTCGAAGAGCTTCATGGTGTGGGACATAACCTTAATCCCCCGGTAGTCGCCACACTCCTGCACCGATCCCTTGCCTTTGAAGACTGGAGTGATAATACTCAGTCTCCATTGACTAGGGATCTTTCCGGTGAGGAGCATGCGGTTAAATAGGTGGGTTAAGATGCCCACACCATGAGGACCCATCGCCTTCCAGGCTTCAATGGGGACTCCATCGGCACCGACAGCTTTCCGGTTCTTCATGCGGCGAAGAGCCACATGCACTTCTTCAGGCGTAACCGGGGGCACAAGTCCCTGATTTGGAGGGAGAACCGGAGACAGCACCTCTTTGTGCTGCTTGTTCAGCAGCTCGTGGAAGTACGAGCGCCATCTCTCCTTCACCGCGAGGTCCTCGCATAACAGATTGCCGTCAGGGTCTCTTACACATATAGGTAGCAATGACAGTAACCCATACAAATTAATAACAGAATTGATTTCAACACTTCACAAACTAAGAAATAACCAAGTGTTTATATTAAATATTATTAATAATCCCCATTTAAATGTTAATTTGTTAAATCAAAATATTAAATTATTCCTGCAAAATTTTCATAATTGTAAGTTCATTGATACAACTGAGAATATATATAGCTATAAGAATTATAACTATGTATCCAAGAAAATGCTATGTTATAAACTAAATATAGAAATTGATAATATAAACTTGAAGAAAATTATGGACACTACCTGTAAATTGAAACACACTTGCATTTCATTTGACTCAAACATAAATAGAAGTTTATGCATTAACAAAAAGGGAACAATCCCCTATTATTTTAAAGTACAAAAAAAGACCCCCCCTCAGACATTAAATTCTAATGAATCTACTGTAATTATGCGGAATACTAATGAAGCTAGTAAATCCACTTTTTTTCGAAACTAAACGTAAAAGTACACTACTTCACCAAAAGATTGCCGGCATTTTAAACAAAACAGATTTATTAGAGATTACTTTACAAGAACTGCATGAAAACGGTACAAACATTGATATCTTATGTTTTTCAGAAACTTTCATAAAAAGAGGTTCAGAAAGTAACTTAATTCTAAAAAATTATAAGCTAGTCTCATCTTTTTCTAGACCTCACCAAAGGCGAGGTGGAACATGCATAATGGTTAAAAAGAACCTTAAATGTAAACATATTCCTAACTTAGTTACGCCTTTATTGTATGATTTCGAATATTGTGCTATAGAAATAATCACTCTTAAAGTTATTGTTATCTGTATTTACCGTACTCCAAATTCAAATTTAAGTTTGTTTTTGAAAAACCTAGAAGATATTTTAAGGAAAATAACAAAACGAAATAAGAATAACATTATACTTTGCGGGGATTGGAACATTGATACGTTAAAGCGTAAAAATAGCTATAAAGAACTAGAACAAATCTTATATAACTATAATATTTCCAACCATATAACTAAACCCACTAGAAAATTATCATGTATAGATCTCATCGCAAGCGACGTACCTAATGTTCAGCCTCAAGTACATACCCTCGCATTATCTGACCATGAGACTGGTCAGTCTATTACCTTCGAATCATCTGTGGACACTGCTAAACGCAGAAAACAATTTTGGTTTGAAAAAAGAAGAGATCTAAGTCAAAACAACATTGAAAAGTTCTTATCATGCATATCGTCCCTTTCATTTTCAGAAATATACGAAACTGATGATACTGATTTAGCATTCAATCACTTTCACGATACACTGTCCCTATTTTATGATCTCTGCTTTCCCATCCTAAAAGTTAAAATTACAAACAAACCAATAAAAACGAAATGGATAACCAAAGGAATAAAAAGATGTTGTGTCAAGAAAAGAAGTATGTACCTAAAATATAGACTATTAAATTCTAATAAAAACCTACACCAAAGAAACTACCAAAATTACACTAGAATATTGAGACGATGTATATTACATGCTCAAAAAATTGATAACACACGTTATATACTTAAATCGAACAATACATGTAAAGCGGCCTGGAATATAATAAAAAAGAATAGTGCACACATCGATAATAACGCTGAAATTTCTTCTATTAAAATTAATCAGTGCACATACACTGATGGCGATACAATTGCTAACCAATTTAATGACTTTTTTATTAACATGACAAACAAACCAAAAAACTCTAGTTCTGAAACACCCATTGACTACAAACATACCATCACTGACATATCGGATAGCATTTTTTTGACTCCAACTGACGAAGATACTGTTTATAAAGTTATTAATTCTTTAAATTCAACCAACTCAACGGGGTATGACAACATTAATACAAAGATTCTAAAACGTTGCTCTAAATATATATCTCGTCCACTGGTCCACATTATTAATCTATCATTGTTTCAAGGCTTATTTCCCTCCAAACTAAAGTTTTCAATAGTTAAACCATTATATAAAAAAGGAGATAAAAATGATATGAATAATTACCGTCCGATAACTCTAATACCCGTTATTTCTAAAATTTTTGAAAGAATTATGTATGATAAACTGCACTACTTTGTAATAAAACATGCAATACTAAAAGAGGAACAGTTTGGTTTCCGAAAGGGTAAATCAACAACTCTCGCGTGTTTCTCTCTTGTGAATAAATTTAACAGCACTTTAATTGACAAGTTAGGCAATTGGAACATTGCAGTGAACAATGGTAATATTTTATATAATGATTTTTTTTCCTTGGTTGAAACCGAGTTTAATAAGAATTTTGAAAAGAAGACTAAAAGCATCTACCCTCAGTTTAAATTTAGTGACTGGGCGACTAAAGGAATTAGATTAAGTAGGGAAAGACTTTTCGAGCTGTATGACCTTAAGCCTATCATTAACACTGAAACTTTCAATAAGTATGTTGCTACTTACTCAAAAATGTTTAAAAATACTTGTAAGGCAGCTAAAGCCTTATATATTAGCAACAAAGTTAAAACAGCAGATAATAAAATAAAAACGGTTTGGAAAATTATAAATAATGAAACAAACAGGAATAAAACACATAATAATGATTACACGTTAGAGACTAATCATGGCCTCATTAGTGATAACAAAATAGTTGCGGAAGAATTTGTAAATTTCTTTACCAGTATACCTATTAAAACTACTGAAACCCTAGATTCATCGCCATCGCAAGCTTTTGATTTGTTGCAGGCGAATGTTGCAGCCTGTCAGACTGAATTTAACTTTAAGCATATTGTTTGGTTCTCGAGTTGTCATAGCGCTCGATAGATGGCGTTGTGCGTCTTTCTAGATCGCGCTTTTGTGTTGAGTTGCCACGGCTCTCGATAGATGGCGTTGTACGCTTTTCTAAATGGCGATGTTAAGATTCGCCGCGATTAGACTATAAGGTTTCGATAAATTATTATTTTTTTGTATTCGCTTTGGCAAGAACTGGTTTCATTTAGTAACCTATACCGCGGTCGAGTGATCTAACATTTTGGTCCTAGTCGAGCCGGATAAGTGAGTCGAATCGGTCAGTGATCAGTGAGATCCAATAGTGTTTTGTGTTTCTTGGCGTGGAAACCAGGGTGGATCGCCCTGAAGCGCCGCACACCCAAGCTGGTGTGCACAGTGTGGTGACCAGTGTTGCTGCAGAAGAGTTGGCGTGGACCAGCACCAGCACCAGGAGTTGGCGCAGGGAGCTGGACACCAGAGGAGCGAGGTTGGAGCAGGGCGTACTGGACATCTTCAGCGCCAGTGAGGCGCAGGGTGAGCAAGCAGTGACCACACCTGGGTTCAGGACCCGGGTGACGCAGCCAGTGCAGTGAATAACGGAGTCAGTGGTAGTGAAATGCGGTTTGTTCAAGAAAAATTGTGAGTACTCTTTATTTAATACAAGTTGCAAGTCGAGTTTTCTGAAGATAGAAAATTTCGTCTGGAAGTTTTATTGAACTTTAATAGATTTATTTGTGGACTTTATTCATAAGTTAAAAAGTGAACCTGCTTAAACTTGTGACAATTTTTGTATTATTATTGTGCAAATATAACTGTGTAGTAGATATTTCGAATTTTAAATAATTGTTGAACAATCAGTTGTCTTAAAAATTAACATTGCGGTTAACATTTGTCTTGAGTATTTTGTTTATATTTCACGGCCAAAACAATGGAGGCATTATATAAATTGCAAAATAATACCAAAAGTCGTATTGAAAGGGCTCAAATAAACTTTAAAAAGACACCTAAAGATAGAATTAGTAAAATTTACTTAGAAACTAGATTAGATTCTCTTGAGGCATTGTGGAAAGAATTCTCCAAAACTCATAGGGACATAGTACAAAATGAAGCTCAACGGGATTCAGACAAGTATTTCGTTAATGATGTATATGACACTACCGAAGAAATTTATATTTTGTACAAAACTCAAATAAAAGAAATTCTAAGTAAATTTAACAGTTCAGATCACAGTTCAAAGACAAATGTCGATCACACAATTTCAAATGTCAGATTACCAAAGATAAACATTCCCATGTTTTCGGGCAACTATGCCGAATGGACCACATTTAAAGATTTGTTTACAACTTTGATACACAAAAATGATAGCTTAGAAGACGTTCAAAGATTACATTATTTAAAAGGCTTATTGTCGGGAGAAGCAGAACAACTCGTTAGACATATTCCGGTTACTTCAGAGAATTATAAAAAGAATGTTGGTCATTACTTTATGGTAGATACAATAACAAACGCTTTCTGTCGAACTGTTTATTAAAGCGCCTATTGAGTCAGACTAATGTAACGGAATGCTCTAATAGTATTAAGAACTTATTGGATACCACAGTAGAATGCCTAAATGGTTTGAAAAATCTCGGAGTGGACGTTAGCACGTGGGACATAATAATCATTTTCATAATTAGTTCCAAACTTGACCCTGAATCACGAATGCAATGGGAGACGAAGATTAGCTCCATAGATGAATTACCCGCGCTCTCGGAGTTCAGAGATTTTTTAGAAGCCAGATTTCGTGCACTCGAGTTCTTAGACACTAAGTCAAGTAAACCTAAACCTAAGGTTCTCCATGTAGTTGGTACCGACAATAAGGCCGTTGAAACAAGTTGTCCATTCTGCAAAGAGGCCCACAAAATCTCTAATTGTAAGAAGTTCGCCAGTCTCGACACTGATAAACGTCGCAGTTTTGCACAATCAAATAGTTTATGTTACAACTGTCTAGGAACAAACCACTCTGTCTATTCTTGTCGTTCGCATACTAAATGTCACCTATGCAAAAAGAAGCACCATACACTACTTCACTCAAAACCAGTTGCCAATTCTGCTGAAACCGTTAGTGGCTCAGCAGAAACCAAAGTGGTAGCTGCTAATGCTGCTACCGCTTCCAACCAAAGCGATGCCAAATCCATTTGTTGTTTTGCGGATGTAAACAACCACGGTCTGTTAGCCACAGCCTTGGTCCATGTGGAGTCGAGAACTGGTACTGCTGTGGTTTTAAGAGCTCTGATGGATCAGGGCTCTCAAGTCTCTTTTATCACAGAGGCTGCAGTACAGTTGCTCGGACTAAGAAAAACACCCGCTCACACCGACATACTTCGACTAGGCGATGACGAGGGAAGTTCGATTCCCTCTAAGTGGATGGTTAGATTTAAATTGCAATCACGTCTAGATCCCAACTTTGTTTTGTATGTCGAGGCTTATGTATTAAAAAAACTCACATCCCATCTTCCTGATAGGAAGATCACGCAGGTTTCGGCGGTATTTACGTCTTTAGAATTAGCGGACCCGACATTTGATACGCCAGGGAAAATAGATTTACTTTTAAGCACGCGTGTAGTCGGAGAGGTTTTATTGGACGGCTTAGTCAAAGGTCCACCGGGTTCTCCAGTGGCTCAAAAGACTAAATTGGGCTGGATCTTGTCAGGTGAGATCCCGTCGTCAGCAATCTATAGACCAGTGTGTTATCACACTGTAGTACAATCACCAAATGTGAATGACCTTTTACGTAAGTTTTGGGAGCTAGAATCGGAACCCTCAGTTCAAAGTGTGACCTTAACGGAAGAAGAACAAAGGTGCGAGGAGTTCTACTCCAAAACCACCAAACGTGACGCGACTGGAAGGTACATTGTGAAACTTCCATTTAAAAGAGATCCATCTAGTTGCACCTTTGGTGGGTCAGAGGTCATTGCCCGTAGACGCTTTCTCAACTTAGAGAACAAATGGTTAAAGGAATCTGAGTTTAGAATGCAATATAGTGCAGTAATTAGAGAGTTCATACAACTAGGACATGCTGAAGTTGTCCCTCAGACAGCGTTAAGTAACGATGCGTTCTACCTACCACATCACGCTGTGGTACGTTCTGATAAAAGCACCACGAAGGTTAGGGTCGTTTTCGATGCTTCGTGTTCAGGCCACAATAGTGAATCTTTAAACTCAAATTTAATGGTTGGTCCAACTCTGCAACCTGATTTGCGTCAAATTATCATGAGATGGCGCTGTCACCCTATAAGTCTGGTCGCAGACATTGTAAAGATGTACCGTCAGGTCAGGGTTGCAGATGAGGACACAGATTATCAGCGCATTTTATGGCGTGATGACCCAAAGGCCGAACTAGAACACATTCGGTTATTACGTCTTACCTTTGGTACTTCGTCTGCACCATACCTAGCGGTCCGGTCGCTACAACAACTAGCTCATGACGAAGGAGCTGATTTTCCTTTAGTGGCGAACAGAGTCCTTACAGAGTTCTACGTGGACGATTTGTTGACGGGATGTCAGTCTGTCGCTGAGGGAGAACTCATATTTCACCAGCTAAATCAATTATTGAATCGTGGAGGCTTTGAGCTTCAAAAGTGGTCCAGCAGCAGTGATAAGTTGCTCACTAAAATGAACGTTGATGCTGCTGGGGAGGGCAACCTCGAGTTCAAAATGGATGCGCTTACTAAAATCTTAGGATTAGCATACCAAAGAAAATCAGATGAATTTATCTACACTGTACAACTTCCTCCGTGCGAGGGCCCGGTAACCAAGCGTAAAGTGATCTCTGACATTGCTCGTTTATTCGACCCTCTGGGCTGGCTTGCGCCGGTGATAGTAACAGCCAAGGTGTTTATTCAACGCCTGTGGTTAGCAGGAATCGAATGGGACGACGAGCTTCCAGATCACTTGCTGAAGGAATGGCTTAGTTATAGAGACAACTTTCACCATCTTAGGGACTTCCGTCTGCCACGGTGGATTCACACTAGCCAACTTGACGTCGCATTCGAGTTGCACGGATTCTGTGACGCCTCTAATGTCGCTTACGCAGCTGTGGTTTATGTTCAGTGTATTGATTCCAATGGTCACCTTCATGTTAGTTTGGTTGCAGCTAAGACCAAGGTGACCCCCGTCAAACAGGTATCCATTCCTCGTTTGGAGTTATGTGGCGCTGTGCTACTTTCAAAACTTCTGCGTGAAGTTTCTGGCACCTTAGGTATCTGTAAAGAAAACATACATGCATAGACGGACTCGACAGTGGTGCTCGCCTGGTTGCGCAGCCACCCCAGCCGTTGGAAGACCTTTGTCGGTAATAGAGTGTCTGAAATACTTAATGTCACTGATAGTAATCAGTGGTCGCACGTTCAGTCCAATGATAATCCCGCAGATGGCGCATCTCGCGGCGTAAGTCCTTCAGAGTGCGCTCATCTAGAGTTATGGACGCAGGGACCTAGTTGGCTGAAACATAAAGAAATTAATTATAGTAAAGGGGAAGTTAAGGAAACTAACATAGAGGAAAGAAAATCAGTAGTAACGTGCAACACAGTCGAAAAGAAAATAAGTGAAGATTCAATCATTTCAAAATATTCATCTCTTAGAAAACTTACCAGAGTAGTAGCTTATTGCAAAAGATTCTTGAAGTTTAAAAATAAAAATCATACTAAATTCGAAAATTTTCTAACACATTCTGAAATTCAAGGAGCTTTACTTACCTGCATAAAAATATGTCAACAGGAACATTTCGGATCGGAAATAGCTAATTTAAAAATGGGAGAAGTTAACAAAAAGGGTGTACTTACCTCGCTCAATCCTTACCTGGATGAAGAAGAAATTTTGAGAGTTGGTGGTAGGTTACATAGAGCCAACATTCACGAGGATTCGAAGCATCCCATAATTCTCCCTCGTAAGTCACATTTAACCCATCTCTTAATTGCTAATGCCCATTAACACCAGGCCATTTTTTGGTAGGCGAGCCATTGCTTCTCGCACCCGAAATCAATTTGAGAATTCTAATATTAGTACATTGAGAAGGTGGCAATTAACTCAACGCATGGTCCAAGATTTTTGGCGACGATGGTCGCGTGAGTATCTGGTTCAGTTTCACCAAAGGAACAAATGGGCGCATCTAACTGTAGAACCTAATTTGGGTGACGTAGTGTTGGTTATGGAAGACGATCTTCCCCCTGCAAGATGGCTTTACGGTCTCATAACTGAAAAGCATACTGGCTCGGACAAAATCACAAGAGTGGTTTCATTGCGCTGTAAAGGTTCTATTATCAAAAGACCGGTGTCGAAACTAATTGTACTTCCTATCGCCTCATAAATATAAGCTAAAAATTACTGTTGTGTACTTGTTGTAACTTGAGAAAGTATTAAGGATTTAATATTTATTGTAACAATAAATTGTTAGTTAAGGTAAAGTTTAAGTTTACAGGCATTTAAGAATTGTATCCTTTTAAGATTTGTTTATTTTTGTTTATCATAATTTATATACAGTCCACTAGAGTTTTCACGTTCCACCAATTTTGTATTGTTCCATGGTGGGCGGTCATTAATTTGGTATTAAGTTTAAAACAAGTCTGGACATTCTGTCCATGGTGGGCGGGATGTTTGGTTCTCGAGTTGTCATAGCGCTCGATAGATGGCGTTGTGCGTCTTTCTAGATCGCGCTTTTGTGTTGAGTTGCCACGGCTCTCGATAGATGGCGTTGTACGCTTTTCTAAATGGCGATGTTAAGATTCGCCGCGATTAGACTATAAGGTTTCGATAATTATTTTTTTTTGTATTCGCTTTGGCAAGAACTGGTTTCATTTAGTAACCTATACCGCGGTCGAGTGATCTAACACATATAAACCCCAAAACAGTAATGAAAGCTTTTAAACAAATCAAGGTTAAATTAACGGAAGATCTATGGGGTATGTCTATCAAAGTTTGTACCTCAATTATTGAGACAATAGCGCCGTATTTAGCTTTAATATTTAATTTATGTATAGATCAAGGAGTCTTTCCGGATCTAATGAAGTATAGTAAAGTGATACCACTTTTTAAATCCGGGGATAGTAAAAACACTAATAATTATAGGCCTGTGTCCGTGTTGCCGGTTTTTAGCAAGATATTTGAAAAAGTGATGTTGGATCAAATGCTTAATTATTTTAACACGAATAACATCTTGCACGACAAACAGTATGGCTTCACCAAAGGACGTTGCACGACGGATGCTGGTGTCTCCTTACTAAAACATATATTTTATGCATGGGAGGAAGCACAAGATGCTATAGGCATCTTCTGCGACCTGTCTAAGGCATTTGATTGTGTAGATCATGAAACACTACTCCTAAAACTTGAGCATTACGGACTAGGCATAACAGCGTTAAGATTAATAAAATCTTATTTAAATGATAGACAGCAACTAGTTCAGATTAATGGTGTTAATTCGTCGAAATTAAATGTCAAAATGGGAGTACCCCAAGGTTCAATTTTAGGGCCTTTTTTATTTTTAGTTTATATTAATGATCTACCCAATTTATTGCAAAATAAACTTAATATGGTGTTGTTTGCCGATGACACTTCATTAATTTTTAAGATAAATAGAAAGACTAATAAATTCGACGACGAAAATAACGCCATACTGCAGGTCCAAAACTGGTTCACTGCTAATAACCTAGTTTTAAATGGAAAAAAAACTAAATGTATAAGATTTTCCCTACCTAATGTTAAAAGTAGTGATTGTGACATTATATTGAACAATGAGAAACTAGAATTCGTTGATAAAACAGTTTTCCTGGGGATTACGCTTGACTCAAGGCTACAGTGGGGTCCTCATTTAACATCTCTTGCAGGACGGCTTAGCTCAGCTGCATATGCTATAAGAAAAATCCGCCAATTTACGGATATTGATACCGCTAGACTAGTCTATTTTAGTTATTTTCATAGTATTATGTCATACGGTATCTTACTGTGGGGACGGGCTGCAGACATAGACTCAATTTTTATACTACAGAAAAGAGCTATCAGAGCCATTTACAATCTCCGCCGGTGCGATTCTCTAAGGGAACTGTTTAAAGATATTAACATCATGACGGTGCCTTGTCAATATATTTATGAAAACATCATGTACGTTAGGAAAAATCTTCATCTTTTTAGTAAAAGAGGCGATAGACACAATTATTTTACAAGAAATAGGGATCAGTTAGTTCAACCAGGCTTCAGACTGGCTAAAGTGGCCTCTTCTTTCATGGGGTACTGTTTAAAATGTTATAATAAAATACCTCCCAATATATTAGAACTCAATGAAATTAAATTTAAATCTTGTGTTAAACGCACACTATGTAGACAAGCTTATTATAAGTTAGAGGATTATATACAAGATAAAAATGCTTGGCTCATTGCTGGTCCAGCTCCACTACCACTAGTCCCTACGAATTGATTATTATTTTTATTTTTAATCTTAAATTTTGACATTATTCTAGTGTTGTATAATGTAGAAGCAGTTTTTTTCAATGTTTGTAAATGTGAGTACCATGGAGTAATTTATGGTTTAAAGTTGTTTGACGTAAATGACTATGGCAGTTGAGAGTTTGTCATGCTCACTCAAATGTCTCGCTGATGGTGGCGCGTGTGTTGGATCATTCGGTTCCCTTCATAATGGTTGAGCTGAGTGGTGCTGATATACGCGTCATGTCCGTGAACGGGCGCTGTCAGTTGGGACTGGTCATCTCTTAGCTGCCAGTGGTTTATTTTAATTGGTTTAGAACATACTTTACGTACTCTTTTATTATTTTAGTTACATTGTTCTCGCATCATAGCAGCGACAAAAATATGTAACCTATATATTTGTAAAACACAACATGATTAAAAAGAGTGTCCATGGAGTTTCTTGCACATTCTTCTCCATTGAGACCTACTTTTTGGAATGTGCAATTAGCGTCATTTTTTTCCTGACAGACCGACTTTATGACTTTTCAAAAGTGCCTGTAAAGGTTTATTTGAAATAAACGCTTTGAATTTGAATTTGAAAATGATTACCTCCAGTCTAAATGAAAAAAGGCCAATAGCATCAATATTCCTTGATATGTCAAAAGCGTTTGACTTCGTAGATCACAAACTGCTTCTCTTCAAACTGCATCGCTATGGTATTAGGGGAAATGCGTTAAACTGGATTAAAACTTATTTGCATAATCGCCAGCAATGTGTAGAGATATCTAAACAAACTATATCAGAAAAAAATATATATAGATCGACATATCGTCTAAACTCCTGTGGCATTCCTCAGGGCAGTATATTAGGACCCTTTTTGTTTTTATTGTATATTAATGATTTGCCCAACGTAACTCCATATTCATGCATTCTGTACGCCGACGATACAACTATTAGTATTGAACTTAATGATAAAAATATCATCAAATATGAAAAAGACATTAATGACATATTAAACAAAATAATAGAATGGCTAAACGATAACAATTTATATGTAAATATTAGTAAAACCAAACTTATACAATTCCAAACGTACAATAGCAAACACCACGGATTACAAATAAGATATGCAAGTGACATTATAGAAGAGGTTGAAAATGTTACTTTTTTGGGTATAACGCTGGATAAATATTGCAACTGGAAAGTACACGTTGATACATTATATACTAAATTACAGAAATTTGTATTTGTTTTAGGCAGAATAACTCGCATAGCTGGTATTAATGCAGCACTTCATGCTTATCATGGTTACGTAGCATCAATTCTACGCTACGGTATTATTATATGGGGCAACTCTGTTGAGTTTATTAGAACATTTCGAGCTCAAAAAAAATGTATTCGGTCAATTACCAAAGCCCAACCATTAGATAGCTGTGTCCCCCTCTTTAAAAGTTTAAAAATATTACCACTCCCATCTTTATATATTTTCGAACTTTGTATCTTTGTGCATAAAAATATAGGTTTATTTAAATTATATAATGATGTTGTTATAAGAAAAAGTCGCGATGTCCATAAATTATGTGTACCCCAACAAAGACTTAAACTATTTTCTAATAATGTTTACTGTATGGCAATTCGTATTTATAATAAACTAGCTTTTGACAGCGGCTTCGCCCGCGTACATAAAATATAGCCTATGTCACTCAGGAGTAAAGCAGCTTTCTATTGTTGCTAAAATTTTTCCAATCGGACCAGTAGTTCCAGAGATTACCTCCTACAAACAAAAAAACATAAAAACAAAAAAACAAACTTTACCTCTTTATTATATTAGTATAGAAGTATAGATTACCTAATGATCTTAACTTCATGACATTTAAAAAGAAATTATTTGACTTTCTATTGTTTAAGTGTTACTACTCAACAGCTGAGTTTTTAAATGAAAAGTTTGACTCTAAATTTAAGTTGGACGACTTCTCCTTACATTTCTAATTTGTGAAATAAATGTAAAAACCTGTGACATTGCATTGATTAACTATTTTCCTGACATTTTATTTAATATTCATTGACACTATATCTGATAACCCTTGACATTATATTTAGCATGCCTTGACATTGCTTGTACTAAATAATTCCTGACATCCTTACTAATATTATAAATCGGAATGTGAGTTTGTTTGTTTGTTTGTTAGGCTTTCACGCCGGAACTACTGAACCGTTTGCTTTGAAATTTTGCAGACGTAAAGTTAGAAGTCCGGATTAAATAATAGGCTACTTTTTATCCCGAAAAAATGTGGTGTTCCCGAGGGAAAACGAAAATATTGTTAGCTTCGTATGAAGCTGTCAGTATCAGTTTGGTGACACATGGCGCTGTGTGTCGTTTAAAACAAAGCTTATCCTTACTAATCCTTACTTCCTTACTTCCTTACTATCCTTACTAATATTATAAATCGGAATGTGAGTATGTTTGTTTGTTTGTTTGTTTGTTTGTTTGTTTGTTAGGCTTTCACGCCGGAACTACTGAACCGTTTGCTTTGAAATTTTGCAGACGTAAAGTTAGAAGTCCGGATTAAATAATAGGCTACTTTTTATCCCGAAAAAATGTGGTGTTCCCGAGGGAAAACGAAAATATTGTTAGCTTCGTATGAAGCTGTCAGTATCAGTTTGGTGACACATGGCGCTGTGTGTCGTTTAAAACAAAGCTTATCCTTACTAATCCTTACTTCCTTACTATATATAATATATATATATATATAATATATATATATAATATTATATAATATATAATATATATATATATATAAATCGGAATGTGAGATTGTTTGTTTGTTTGTTTGTTAGGCTTTCACGCCGGAACTACTGAACCGTTTGCTTTGAAATTTTGCAGACGTAAAGTTAGAAGTCCGGATTAAATAATAGGCTACTTTTTATCCCGAAAAAATGTGGTGTTCCCGAGGGAAAACGAAAATATTGTTAGCTTCGTATGAAGCTATCAGTATCAGTTTGGTGACACATGGCGCTGTGTGTCGTTTAAAACAAAGCTTAATGATACGATAAATTATCCCCGGAAATGACGAATTCCCGAGGGATGACGTACAATTTGGTTTATCGCCTAAACTGATTTTTACATCTGCTTATCCTGTGAAGTTAGTAATGTTTTTACGTAGCTAAGCAAGAACTTCTGTACTTTTTTACCTACCCTTTATCCGGGTAAGTATAATAGACTGTTCCAGAAGGTTAACAAAGTTTATGAATGATAAAAACAGGTTATAACATGCACATATTCCTATGCTTACTATATTTACTTCCTTAATCTTACTAATATTATAAATCGGAATGTGAGTTTGTTTGTTTGTATGTTTGTTAGGCTTTCACGCCGTAACAACTGAACCGTTTGCTTTGAAATTTTGCAGACGTAAAGTTAGAAGTCCGGATTAAATAATAGGTATGATAGACTGTTCCAGGAGGTTAACAACGTTTATGAATAATCAAAACAGATTATAACATGTACATATAACAAATACTGAAATATTTATAAGTCACCGAAATTACTAATTGGTAAATAAGTAGGTATTTAGTATAAGTGGTCTTTACGCTAACTAATTCTTTATGTAAGCGATAGATGGCGCTGGGTGTATTTTAAAACGTGGTAACGTTGTGTTTTTTAAGATATAGTAGTGGTATGATATCTCGCGTCCTAACCTATAGCCGTATAGTATTTACCGTTTTGTTTTATCATAGCTTAGCTTAATTCGATTCACCAGGTATAGAAAGGTAATTACGTCGCTTTGTTCGTCATTTAGATTAGTTTACTTACTCATTATTTCATAATGCCTCGCAAACGTAAATCTAATTTGTCGAGCACCTCATCTCAAGCTCGGGCAATGAAAATTGCCCGATCTCAAGAATCGTCTCTCCATGCTGGATTAAGAAGGCGCGATCAAGCAGAGTGTCAGGCTGCTTTGAGAGCTGCTGAGCTACCATCTCAGCGCCAGCAAAGATTTGAGGAGTAAGCTGCTCGCCAAGCTTCTTTGAGGCCTTCTGAGAATGATATTCGTACTCAAGTCCGTTTTTCGCAACAGGCTCATTGTCAGACAGCACTAAGGGCGTTAGAGTCACCTCTTCAAACGCAGCTACGTTTGGAAGAGCAAGCTGAAAGACAAGCTATTTTGAGAGCTAATGAGACGCCTCTTCAAACGCAGCTACGTTTGGAAGAGCAAGCCGAAAGACTAGCTATTTTAAAAGCTAATGAGTCGTCTCTTCAAACACAGCTACGTTTAGAAGAACAAGCTAAAAGACAAGCTATTTTGAGAGCTAATGAGACGTCTCTTCAAACGCAGCTGCAAAATTAAAAGTAGGGGTTCCGGTGATGCTGATGCGTAATCTCGATGCCCCACGACTGTGTAATGGTACCAGGTTTCGTGTCACTCAGCTTGGACGGAATATTATTACCGCAACTATTTTGACTGGCGCAGCAAAAGGTGAAAGTGTACTCATTCCTCAGATCCCGATTATTCCAACAGGCCTCCCATTTCAATTTAAAAGACTTCAGTTTCCTATAAGGGTTTCTTTGCAATGATCATTAATAAAGCACAAGGCCAAACTCTAAGGGTTGCTGGCGTACACCTGAAAAAACATTGTTTTTCGCATGGTCAGCTCTATGTAGCGTGTTCTCGGGTTTCCAATGCCCAAAGTCTGTATGTTTTTACTCCCCAAAGTAAAACATATAATATAGTTTTACCACTCAAATTTGGTTTAACAACTTAACGGCCTAAACGCGTGAACGGATTTTGATAAAATTTTGTATGTAGGTAGTTTAAGTCCTGGATAAGCAATGTTTTGTCGTGGTAGAACTTCTCATTCCCACGGGAAAATCTAAAAAACGCGATATAACCGATTTCCACGCGGGCGAAGCCGCGGGCGAAAAGCTAGTATCTAATATTCCGTAGAATTGTATTTGATAACTCATGACTTCAATTTAGTATCTATATTTTGATATTGTATCATGTAATAATACTTGACATTGTATGGTTTTTAATTTTTTCAATGGATATTACTGTGATTTCTTGATAATATTTGTACGCTGGAAACAGCAGAATCATCATCATCATCAGCCTAGCGTAAGTCCCGGTTGCTACCTTGGCTTTCACCTTGGTGCCCGGGGTCCGCTTTCCTGACTAGTCGTCTCCACTTCGCTCGGTCTTTTGCGTCCTCTGCCTTAAGCCCATTAGCACGCATATCGTCCCCTTACGACGTCGATCCAACGCCTCTTAGGCCTACCTCGTTTTCCGGGTCCCGGCGGAGGCGGCATGGCGAGGCATCTGTTACCCACGTAGTCTGCCGGTTTTCGTAAAACGTGGCCATACCAGCGTAAGCGACCCTCCTGCAGTTTATCTGCTATGTCACGGACCTGAAGGCTGCCCCGGATGCGGGAGTTCTTAATGCGGTCTTTCCGCGAAACTCCAGACATCCAGCGCAGCATATTCATTTCCGTGACACGCAGGCTTTGCTTATGTCGCTCAAGTACAGGCCACGCTTCACTGCCATACAAAAGGACAGGCCTAATGATGGTCTTATAGACCTGTCCTTTGAGCCTAACCGGCATTTTGGGGTCACAGATAACCCCCGCCACCTCACGCCATTTCGCCCAGGCCGCCGAGATACGTGACTCGACGTCGCAATCGACGTCCCCGGACTCGTGGAGCACCGATCCCAAGTACCTGACCTGTTCCGTGCGCTCAACTGTGTCTTCGCCAATGCGAACAGGAGCAGCGTTAATTGTGTTACAGGCCAAGTACTCGGTCTTCGCCGCATTAATTTTCAGACCGCCGTTTTCCAGCGATTCCTTCCACGCTGCCACACGTCGAACCAAGCGCCCACTGTCCGAGTCCGCCAGCGCGATGTCGTCTGCATACATGAGCAGCCATGGCGGCTGCTCATGTAAGTCCCTGATGGTGGAGGACAGCACGTCCAGCACCACGCTGAACAGAAACGGACTAAGGACAGAGCCCTGGTGAACTCCGACGGTGATGGGGAATGGTTTCGTATCGCCAACAGCGGTCCGAACCACAGAACCGGAGTCTCGGTACATATCTCGGATGATGTCAACATAGGTCTCGGGCACTCGTTTGGATCTCAGCGCCCACCAGATCACATCACGGGGGACACAGTCGAAGGCCTTCTGCATGTCTAGGAACAAGAGGTGCAGAGGCGTATTCTTGGATCTGTATCCCTCCATGGTAACCCTTAGGGCAAAGATGGGATCCATGGCGCCATGGCCTGGTCGAAACCCATATTGACATCCCGAGACGGTGCACTCCTGTCGGATCCGAGAGTCAATCACCCGCTCGAAGAGCTTCATGGTGTGGGACATAACCTTAATCCCCCGGTAGTCGCCACACTCCTGCACCGATCCCTTGCCTTTGAAGACTGGAGTGATAATACTCAGTCTCCATTGACTAGGGATCTTTCCGGTGAGGAGCATGCGGTTAAATAGGTGGGTTAAGATGCCCACACCATGAGGACCCATCGCCTTCCAGGCTTCAATGGGGACTCCATCGGCACCGACAGCTTTCCGGTTCTTCATGCGGCGAAGAGCCACATGCACTTCTTCAGGCGTAACCGGGGGCACAAGTCCCTGATTTGGAGGGAGAACCGGAGACAGCACCTCTTTGTGCTGCTTGTTCAGCAGCTCGTGGAAGTACGAGCGCCATCTCTCCTTCACCGCGAGGTCCTCGCATAACAGATTGCCGTCAGGGTCTCTTACACAGCGGCACTTAGAGATATCCAGTGCCGCTTTGACCCTGGAACGTGCCAACTTATAAATGAGCTTTTGCCCCTCAGACGATTCCAACTTATCATAAAGTGGCTGTAAGTGGTCTCGTCTGGCTCTGGCTACGGCCCTCTTGGCGGCACGTTTTGCGGTTCTGTATGCGTCGCGGTCTTCGGGAGATTTGGAAGCTTGCCACGTTTTGAAGAGGGCTTTCTTCTCTCTGATCTCCCTCTGGACTGTGTCATCCCACCACCAAGTCTCCTTGTCACACCTGCGGCCGCCCCTGGACAAGCCGAGCACCGACTTTGCCGCCTCAGTGATGGCAACCTGAATCCTGTCCCAGTGGCTTTGCACAGGTTCGCCATCGGTACCATCGCACTTATCGCCGATGGCCGACGCGAACGACTGGGACGTGGCTTCATTCAGTCGCCACCACCGTATTCGGCGTTGTTGGCGCTCAACAAACTTGACCTTAGGCTTGACGCGCAAGTCCATGACAAGGAGACGGTGTTGTGCAGTGAGACTCTCGCCGGGTATGACCTTGCAGTTGGCTACCTTACTGATATGGTGCCTCCGTGTGAGTAAGAAATCGATTTGGGTAGCGTACCCCCCGCTCTTGTAGGTAATCAGGTGTTCGGATTTCTTTTTGAAATACGTGTTCACGATGGCAAGGCCGGCAGCCGCACACGTTTGGAGGATAGTCTCCCCTTCAGCGTTACGGCTACCGTATCCAAAGCCACCGTGAACATGCTCAAAGTCCTTGCACCTGTCACCCACATGACCGTTCAGATCACCACCCAAAACGATTCCCTGCGACAACGGGATGCCACGAAGCACCCCACCGAGTTGATCCCAGAACGCAGCCTTTTCAGTGTCGCTGCAACCGACCTGAGGTGCGTAGGCACTTATCAAGTGGGTTACAACCCCGTCAATAAGCACACTTACGACCATAAGCCGATCACTGTAGCGTTTCACCTCCAGGACTGCGTCTTGAAACTCCTCGGAGAGTACAACGGCCACCCCGTTCTCCCCACCGGCGCTGGAAACAGCAGAATATCCTTACTAATATCCTTACTAATATTATAAATCGGAATGTGAGTATGTTTGTTTGTTTGTTTGTTTGTTTGTTAGGCTTTCACGCCGGAACTACTGAACCGTTTGCTTTGAAATTTTGCAGACGTAAAGTTAGAAGTCCGGATTAAATAATAGGCTACTTTTTATCCCGAAAAAATGTGGTGTTCCCGAGGGAAAACGAAAATATTGTTAGCTTCGTATGAAGCTGTCAGTATCAGTTTGGTGACACATGGCGCTGTGTGTCGTTTAAAACAAAGCTTATCCTTACTAATCCTTACTTCCTTACTATATATAATATATATATATATAATATTATATAATATATAATATAATATTATAATATATAATATAATATATATATAATATTATATAATATATAATATATATATATATATATATAATATTATAAATCGGAATGTGAGATTGTTTGTTTGTTTGTTTGTTTGTTTGTTAGGCTTTCACGCCGGAACTACTGAACCGTTTGCTTTGAAATTTTGCAGACGTAAAGTTAGAAGTCCGGATTAAATAATAGGCTACTTTTTATCCCGAAAAAATGTGGTGTTCCCGAGGGAAAACGAAAATATTGTTAGCTTCGTATGAAGCTATCAGTATCAGTTTGGTGACACATGGCGCTGTGTGTCGTTTAAAACAAAGCTTAATGATACGATAAATTATCCCCGGAAATGACGAATTCCCGAGGGATGACGTACAATTTGGTTTATCGCCTAAACTGATTTTTACATCTGCTTATCCTGTGAAGTTAGTAATGTTTTTACGTAGCTAAGCAAGAACTTCTGTACTTTTTTACCTACCCTTTATCCGGGTAAGTATGACTGTTCCAGAAGGTTAACAAAGTTTATGAATGATAAAAACAGGTTATAACATGCACACATTCCTATGCTTACTATATTTACTTCCTTAATCTTACTAATATTATAAATCGGAATGTGAGTTTGTTTGTTTGTATGTTTGTTAGGCTTTCACGCCGTAACTACTGAACCGTTTGCTTTGAAATTTTGCAGACGTAAAGTTAGAAGTCCGGATTAAATAATAGGTATGATAGACTGTTCCAGGAGGTTAACAACGTTTATGAATAATCAAAACAGATTATAACATGTACATATAACAAATACTGAAATATTTATAAGTCACCGAAATTACTAATTGGTAAATAAGTAGGTATTTAGTATAAGTGGTCTTTACGCTAACTAATTCTTTATGTAAGCGATAGATGGCGCTGGGTGTATTTTAAAACGTGGTAACGTTGTGTTTTTTAAGATATAGTAGTGGTATGATATCTCGCGTCCTAACCTATAGCCGTATAGTATTTACCGTTTTGTTTTATCATAGCTTAGCTTAATTCGATTCACCAGGTATAGAAAGGTAATTACGTCGCTTTGTTCGTCATTTAGATTAGTTTACTTACTCATTATTTCATAATGCCTCGCAAACGTAAATCTAATTTGTCGAGCACCTCATCTCAAGCTCGGGCAATGAAAATTGCCCGATCTCAAGAATCGTCTCTCCATGCTGGATTAAGAAGGCGCGATCAAGCAGAGTGTCAGGCTGCTTTGAGAGCTGCTGAGCTACCATCTCAGCGCCAGCAAAGATTTGAGGAGTAAGCTGCTCGCCAAGCTTCTTTGAGGCCTTCTGAGAATGATATTCGTACTCAAGTCCGTTTTTCGCAACAGGCTCATTGTCAGACAGCACTAAGGGCGTTAGAGTCACCTCTTCAAACGCAGCTACGTTTGGAAGAGCAAGCTGAAAGACAAGCTATTTTGAGAGCTAATGAGACGCCTCTTCAAACGCAGCTACGTTTGGAAGAGCAAGCCGAAAGACTAGCTATTTTAAAAGCTAATGAGTCGTCTCTTCAAACACAGCTACGTTTAGAAGAACAAGCTAAAAGACAAGCTATTTTGAGAGCTAATGAGACGTCTCTTCAAACGCAGCTGCAAAATTAAAAGTAGGGGTTCCGGTGATGCTGATGCGTAATCTCGATGCCCCACGACTGTGTAATGGTACCAGGTTTCGTGTCACTCAGCTTGGACGGAATATTATTACCGCAACTATTTTGACTGGCGCAGCAAAAGGTGAAAGTGTACTCATTCCTCAGATCCCGATTATTCCAACAGGCCTCCCATTTCAATTTAAAAGACTTCAGTTTCCTATAAGGGTTTCTTTGCAATGATCATTAATAAAGCACAAGGCCAAACTCTAAGGGTTGCTGGAGTACACCTGAAAAAACATTGTTTTTCGCATGGTCAGCTCTATGTAGCGTGTTCTCGGGTTTCCAATGCCCAAAGTCTGTATGTTTTTACTCCCCAAAGTAAAACATATAATATAGTTTTACCACTCAGATTTGGTTTAACAACTTAACGGCCTAAACGCGTGAACGGATTTTGATAAAATTTTGTATGTAGGTAGTTTAAGTCCTGGATAAGCAATGTTTTGTCGTGGTAGAACTTCTCATTCCCACGGGAAAATCTAAAAAACGCGCTATAACCGATTTCCACGCGGGCGAAGCCGCGGGCGAAAAGCTAGTTTTGGACTATAATTGAATGTAACATCTTGTAACAACAATATTCTAACAAATAAATGTATTATTATTATTATGCGTTCCTTTTTGAGTTATATATGCATTTCTGTAATAGTTTTGAGTATTGGATGTAATTATTTTTATTTTTTGTATTTTTATTTGTGTAATATTGATAACGTAAGAAACGTTTTGTTTTACAACTTTTTTTGAGTCCTTTACTTATCCAGTTCTGTTTTTTTTTTGTTTTTACTGTTCACCTTTACCCTTATTTTAGGGAAACACAGATTAAAAGGTAGACACAATGTGTCATGAAAAGAATTAAATGCTTTATTTATGTCCTTCTCTGCATAAGTTTCGGACCAAGACAAATTCTGCAAGCACTCTTTGAACTTCTGAATGTTATTTGAGCTAAAAAGTCTTTTGTAGGCATAGTACGTCGCTTGATTTTGTGTATTGCGTCCCACAGGGAAGCTCAACATTTGTGCCGTGTCGTGGTCGGATAGATGGAGTGGCAGTATTGTACCAATAGCATCAGGAATGTTGCTGAGAATATGGTCATTGCATGAAGACTTACGAGTTGGTTCATTAATGTGCAATTTAAGATTATAATTGTTTTCTAGATCTTGTAACTGATTTGTAATATTGCTCTTTTTAAGAGTGTTTATGTTAAAGTCGGCTGTTAGAACTACGTTTGTTTTTGAGTTATATTTTTGAGATATTTGATACAAAAGACTGTTTAATTTGATCAAGAATTGGGTGGGGTCAGATTGAGGTGTCCTATAGATACATATAATTATCAACTTATGACAGGTAATTTCTATGCCACATACTTCAAACGTATTTTGTATCGCATGGTTATATAAAAACGGTAGTTCCTTGTAGACAAGGTCACGCCTTACGAAAACACAAGTCCCCCCTCTCTGTTTTTCTCTGGAGAAACTGGCTGCCAATTCGTAATCATGAATCTTAATACAAGCTTCATTGCCTTTTTTTATAAAGGTTTCGGAAAGGCATATTACATCCGGGCTATTTTGTGCTTCGCATAGTTCCTGTAAAGTTAATTCAAGGAGTTCTTTTTTAGATAATATACTAGCAATATTTTGATGCAGTATTTTAAAGTTATATTTCATTGGTGGAGAAATTTTATTCACGAAAAAACGTCAAGTTTTTTTGTATCGGAGGAAAGTAATAAGGAATAGTTCCCTTTGTTGCTTTTTCTGTACGATTTATAAGGTCATTCGTTTTTTGTATTTTTAATTTCATGCGATCAAAATAGAAGGGAATTGTGCCTCTCTTGGGTTCATTACTACTCTTAGACTGCTTAAAACTTGATCTGTTACTCGCTATTCGCTTTACAAGTTCTCTTGGGTTCAAATAGTTCTCGTTATAATCATTACAATCAATGAGATAATTTATTTTAGTGCACAGCTCAGTTAGTTTTAGTGTTTCGCATTCTAAAAAATTACATTTTTTATAAGTTTTACATACATCTTTGATACGAGAGTTAAGGTTATTGACATCTAAATAATAATTTTTAAAAACATCTAATACGATAATCATGTTATTATAAAATGTATCAAGAACTATTTGTAACTGTGATAAAATGTGTTTTAAATTATAATCATTCTGTCCTATACAAATCACAATTTTATCATTCAAGTTTAACTTAGCATGACGGCAGCTCATAACTATTCGGTTACTGAGTGCATTTGGCTTAGTATCTGCAACAATGTCATACCTTTCATACCTTGTATTTCTTCTTGAACCTATCATGGCTGCTGCTAGGCCGACACATTGTTTTTTTTTTTTTTTTTTTTTTTTTTATGGTAGGTGAAAATCATCCAATGACGAAACCCGCTCTTGGGCGGAGCGGGAGACTAGTGTCAGACTCTTACTGACTAAAAAACCTACCCCGAACCTTCCTTGCCCTATTCCTGGAGTCGAGGTAACAGTTTCCCACCACCCTCTAGACTCCAGGAGGCTTCGACCCTGAAGGGCCCCTGCAGAGGCCGACACATTGTTGAGAGCCGAAAATAAGTATCCTATTTGTCGGTTCGTGTTTTTGCTCCTTTGTACAAATAAGCGTTTGTGTGCAGATTTTTGGTACCGGTGAATGTTTCGTGAAAACGTTGTCACGTTGTATCGTATTTATTTTTTTAGCGAAAGCTTCGATCTTCTGCTGAGAGTCTTTTAATTCGCGTTGCAGTTCCGTAATTTTTTGATGAAGGCGGATTATTTCAACGCTTTTACCACTGTCGATAATATTTGACTTACTTGCCAAAGGAGTAGAAGGCATAGAGAATGCGCTTTGGTCAAGAAAAGAAATTCGTTTCCTTTTATATTTATTAGCTGGACTGTTTCCTAAGTTTGCTGGAGAATGGCACAATGATTAATTTCAACAATTTTAATTCCGAATTTAATTTGTTTATTTGATGTCTGAGAGTGTTATTTTCTAGTATCATATTCTCCAACTCATTTTCTGTACTTTCTAGCTTATGTGTGAGCTCTTTTATGGTTTCTTTCATCTCCAGTACTGTCAATGTTTCTGATATTGTGCCGTCTACACTCTGAGATAATTTACTAGGAGTATTGCATGATTCATCCGAATTTCCGTATTCAGATAATATGTGAGAGTCTAAAATATCAGATTTTTGAATGGCGGGTGTCACTCTTTCGAGGTGTTTATCTTCCAGGATATCTTCACTTGGTTCTGGAGAGGAGTAGTTTCGGTGCAAATTGGCTTTTTTCCTCGTTGTAATATGAGATACATGGCTAGTGTTTGAGATCTTCTTACTTTTGCATGTCTTACAACCCCACTTGCTTTTAGAATCCTGGTCTAATAGACGGTATGTTTGTTCGGGATAACCGTCGCAATCTGGTTCGTACCGATTATTACATAATGAACATAAGGCTGTTTTTTTAATGTCTACTGGTCTCTTGCATTTAAAGCATGCAACTTTTTCTAACGTTTTGCGGTTGCTTCTTGTCCCAGTTTTAGAAGACATTATAATATTTTTTTTCCTTTTAAATATTATAAATAAAGAATAAAAAAACAAAAAAGTGCGAAGACAAAACAAAAATCAACATAAAAAAGTCAAGTCGTTCTTGGGGATCGAACCATCGCCACTTCGTCCCGAACGTGTATCGGACTTGACCGCTAAGCGAATGAGCCACGCGGAGTTTACACTTGTAAAAATTACGGTGCACTTGGTCTTTGTTGCGAGCGAAAAGAGTTCGTTGAATAACTGATTCAAATTGGCGAGTTCAAAGTCCGTTCCTTTCGGTTTAAAGAAATTTATTTCTCAAAAAAGAACATACATAGTCCACTTAAATATGAGAAACTTAGAATTAAAAAACTTAAGTAAAAAAAGTCGTTCGAACAATCGAGTACAAAATGTAGGTAGAGGTACATTACTGTTGTTTATCTAAATACAACTTTAACCTATTTTTGAACACATTAATAGATGAAGAATCCCTTACTTCTTTTGGTAATTTATTATAAATCTGCGCTCCCTCAAACTGAATAGTTCTTCTTCCGTATAAAGTTCTTACTGTGGGTAGTTCTATACTATCCCTATTCCTTGCGTTGTAGTGGTATTTTTTACGTTTAAAAATGACTTGTGAGTGTATTTTGTTCATTAGAATTTTTTTAATTAATATGCATGTGTGGTATGTGTATAATTTTTGTAGGTTAAATAGTTTAGTTTTAGCGTAAAGTTCTTTTGTAGGTGTTAAGTAATTGTAATTGAATAAAGTTTTAATTGCCTTATTTTGAGATATTTGGAGGTCATGTAGATGTGTGATAGCAGCTTGTCCCCATATTTGAATTAAATAGTCCAAGTGCGGTTTGATGAGTGTGTTATAAATCGTGTAACGCAAATGAAATGGCACACATTTAGCGATATTTCGCAGAGCTCCAGTTAATGGTATCAATTTATTTCTTATGTAATCAATGTGTGGTCTAAACGTAAGTCTGCTATCCAAGATCAGGCCTAAGTATTTCTCATGGTTCGATCTTAAAAGCTGTTGGCCATCTACTACAAGAGGAGGAAAATCAGGAATCTTTTTGTTTTTAGGAGAAAATATTATGTACGCCGTTTTGTTTACATTAATAGTTAGTAAGTTACGCTTAAGCCACGCATTTACGATGTTAAGGTCTTGTTGTGCTTCAGCGATAACCTCAAGCATGGAGTTCCCAAAATAAAAAAGGCACGTATCATCTGCGTACAGTGAGATATGTCCCGCTAAACCAATATTACTTATGTTATTTATATAAATTAGGAAAAGCAATGGGCCTAAAACCGATCCCTGCGGTACTCCGCATACTATTTCTGCAGGTGTGCTTTCAAAATTATCAATTTTTGCTATCTGACGTCTGTTTGTAAGATAAGACTCGAATATTTTGTAGGCTTTGGCAGTGATCCCAATGCTTTTTAGCTTTTGTAATAGTATAGAGTGACTTATCGTGTCAAATGCTTTTTTGAGATCAATGAAAATACCTAAAACTAGTTGATTTTTGTCAATATTAGTTTTTATTTTAGTTACTAAATCTATTGTTGCTGCAAGTGTATTAGAATGTGGTCTAAATCCATACTGGTGTTCATATAAAAAGTCTATTGCTTTTAAGTAGTTAAATAGGCGCTTATATAATACCTTTTCAAATATTTTGGAAATAACAGGCAAGACTGGAATAGGCCGGTAATTACCGGGATCAGTTTTAGTTCCAGCTTTATAAATAGGTGTCACCTTGGCTATCTTAAGACTGTCTGGGAAAACACCATTTTTCAGACACTCGTTAATACAGTTAGCAAGATTATGAGCTATTTGAGGTCCGATACACTTAAGAGCTTTTGTGGTTATACCGTCTATGCCACAACTGGTGTTATTGTCTAAATTATTTATAATATTATTGATTTCGTCTTTAGAACAAGGATCGAGTTCCGATAGATTAAGGTTCTGACTATTCTTAGGTATATATAGAGTATGGTGCGTGTTTGTGTGAGTAGTGTATGTTTGGTTTGTTTGTATGTTATGGGCTAATATAGAACCGATTGTCGCAAAATAATGATTAAAACTGTTACAAATTTCTGTACCATTTGTTAAGATAGTATTATTTACAATTAACTTTGGGGGAGCACAGTTAGATGTAATTTTATTTTTAGCTAAGGTGTTAATGAGTTTCCACATCTTCTTAGGGTCTTTTTGCATTTATCAAAAGCATCATAATAGTATTTCTTCTTTTCTTTGCTTATCGACTTTTTTACTTTATCCTTTGCAGCTGTTACCTTGGATTTTAATAGTTCGCTATTTGGGTCTATTAGATAATTTTGCCATAGTTGATTTCTTTCAGCAATGTTGTTAATTATAGACTTATTAATCCAGTCCTTCTGAGGTAAATTAAGGATTTTGGTTTTAGAAATCTTAGCATATTCAATATGCTATTTTATGTATGTTGCAAGTGTGTTGTAGCTATTGTCTCCCTGTGGTAGTTTTCCCTTTTGTATATTGTCAGAAAGTTCCTTGTAGTTGATTGCTTGATAATGTTTTTTTTTGCAGTAATGATTGTTTATATTTATTTATTCCTATGTATATTTGCTTGTGATCAGATAAAGTAGACTCAACTAGTGCCATATGTATGCTAGCATCATTAATATTTGTACAGACATGATCAATAATGCTTTTCGTATTTGCTGTTTGTCGTGTTGCATATTCCTCTTGAATATTATTTATAATTAGGTAGCCGGATTCTTGGATCATGTTAGTATAGTCTGTGGTTTTGCGTTCATTTTGCAGTAAATCAATATTAAAATCACCAAATATTATTGCTTTTTGTTTCGTTTTTTCTAGAAGCTTTGAGTACGATTGATGGAATTGTTTTATGTTTGTATTAGGTGGTTTATAAATGACGCTAACTGTCAGAAGTGTTTTTCTAACTGTATAAATAAAAAATTATTTCCATGTTCGTAGCGGTCCTCTTTTACGGTAACTCTAATATTTTTATGTACAACAGAAATACCACCCCCGATACCATCTGTCCGAATACTGTAGACGTGTGTATAATTCGGTATTTCAAGTAGTTCGGCTTGCGTTTTGTTTTTTATCCATGTTTCGGTAAGTAACACAATGTGTATTAATTGGTTAAATGATTTAAGTATGCATTTCAATTCATCCAGCTTGCCCGTTTTAACTAAGCTGCGGACATTGGCATAAAACAGTCTTAACGACGATGCAGGTGTGTGTATATCCTGGTACATAAATACATGTTGATAGGTTAGGTTTTCAACTACTGAGCTTTCGATGTTAGTTGGTCGTGGTCTCAACGTTAGTTTTTTGAGGTAATCTTAGTAATTTTTGGTGTTCCTTTATCATACTTAATTATCAAACCTTGCTCACCATTTTCCTTTCGACGCGATAATTCATCACGAAGATCTTTTAAAAGTTTTATTTGCATAGGTGTTTGGTCCGAGTATATGCGTACACTATCGGAAACGAGCTTTGATTTGTTCCGTAAAATATGCAAAACTGTGTCTTTGTTTTCGAAACATACCTTAAGATGCCGATTTTTCTCGGGATTGTATTTACCGACTCGCATACATTTTATTGGTGTGGGACAATCCTTATAAAAACTTTCATCCGAGTTTTTATTGTTAGTTTCGGGTACTCCGATAATTATTATATTTTGTTGCCGCTGCGCCCGGTCTTGGAACTCTAAGGCCATGGCTTCATAGTCGCGTTGCGGCAGACTTGTAAGCGAGGGATTATGTTGAGCCTTGAGATTGGTAAGGTCACTTTCGAGGGCTTTGATTTGATTTTCATATTTCGAGTTTTGAGTTTTAAGTTTTTCTAATTCTGTTTTTATTTTATTTTGTTCTGAGCTTAGGGTTTCTGTTGTAAATTTCATACTTTTTAATTCATTTTTGACCTCAGTTAATTCTTGACATAGCTTGTTCGAATTTTCACTCTGTTGTAGGCTGAAGTCCTTGAGGAATTTCATAATCTCAGTCCGAAATTCTGTTATTTCCTCCCTGATTCCGGGCTCTAATTCAGGTTGCTTCCTTTTATATCTATTAGTGACAAATCGATCTTCGGCTTGAAGAGCTAGTAAATCGGGCGACGAACTGCTTCCGCTACCGCTTATGGTAAAACCGCTAGGCGGTGTTCGTTGTACACTCATCCTTATACTTATCGGTGCGGTGACGCGGGTATGTAGTTGTCAATCAACGTCACACGATGCGCTGAGCGAGCAGGACGCCTGTCGGAACTCTCGTTTACTCGTGGCTTACTCGAAGAAAGATATTGATGTCGATCACTGAGATATGAGTTCTATCACAATTACTTGAAGAAACACTTTTCGTTGTTACTATTTTAATATATTATTTAAATAGGCAGGTAAAGAGTTGTACACGTCTATTCACTACGACGGTCAAACGAACGAACACCAAGTTCCTTTGTTTAAAGAACACTATTTTGTTTTCATTTTTGCCTTTGATTTATCACTATTATTATTGCACTTCTAGTGTTTTATTGTAAGTATAATGTTGTATTAATTGTACTTACAGCACTGTTTAGATGATTTATTTATACACATTTATAACTTTGATATTGCTGGATCAGTTTGTGGAAGAATAACTGATTATTGATATCCAGACAAGTCGTTGACATTTGATAACACTTGCACTAATGTTTTGCACTTTTCACTTTATTTTGGTAGTGATCACAACGCAAAATAGGTGGTATAAATATTTTTAAACATAAAGTGATACGGAGCTAAGTATGTTCGTGGCGCTGGTGTCGCGCGGTTTTTCGTTGTTGATTGATGATTTTTACCTACCATAAAAACAAGCCCGTAAGCACTAATTAGAACTGGTTTTCGATCCGAGCGAGATTACGTTTGATGGACTCTGATTGTAATGGAGTTACATATTATTTTTGTGTAAAAACATTTTAATAAAATAGTTAACTAAAATCGCCCCAAAAATCTTAAAAACAAAATAAAAAAAAACTCTGGGACCGATTTTTTTTAAATATTTTTTTATTTTGTATGTTAATGCCAGTAATCGTTTGGAAGCACTCCCATGTGTGGGCAGCATATGGCCCAGAACCGGTCAATGTCCTTTGGACATCATGTCAAATGCCGTTTTGCATTCACTCACAAATTCTAATTGTTTGTCTGATATTGTGCTCATGATAATTGTTCTTGCTTTTAAATCTTTCTTCTTCCAATCCGCTTCTGCTGTTTCAGTTTTGATAACCGGCATAATGCAAATGGCTGCCTCGTGGCATTCTTTGTATTCTAATAGAGTGATCAGCCTCAACTTCCAACTTGAGTAATTAGCGCCATCAAATATGGGTAACATTATATCTTCAATCTTCGCTAATTTCGCCATGTTACGATAATTAACTTCTTTCTTCAACAAAATTTTGTTTCGGTGTACAACCTCAAGCGTGTCTTCCTCTTCATACAATTGTTTTTTTTTTTTTTTACACTGACTGATAATTTTGCGAACCACGCTCTGCTACCATGTTAAATTAGATGCTTGAATATTTTAACTTGACTTTTATTGTTCTTTTTCACTTTTATTACGCTTTTGCTTAATACGTACACCGTTCACACTCGCAGACATTATTCAAGAGAGGGAAAAGTTTTTTTTTTTTTTTCATAGACCAGCGCTTTGTCATAGATAAGTAAAAATTGCCAACAATCATAATGTGTACAATTTAACACTGGAGCCACTAGATGGCTCCACATATGCTTAAGAAACATCTATCAAGATTACAATTATTTACTATTCTCAACAATATCATCTCTCCACGAGATCAAAACGATTACACTGTAACAATGTACCTATAATATGTATTCCTACTTATATGACATTGGTAACTTTTTCAAAAGAAATGTAGGAACGATATTGACTTCGTTGCCATAACACATTATAATAAAAAAACACTAAACGGCTGCAAATAAAAAAAAAAAAACACCGCCTTCAAAAAAAGCCAAACGATAAAAGTTCCTACACTAAAAAGTTGAAAATAAAAATTTTAATTGCTGTAAAGAAACTTAATTTATAGGTAAACTTATTTGACATTAATATTTTGCAAATATTCAAAATTTATTACTTCTTTTTGGAGTCGCTTGGTCAAGGTTCTCGGAACAAAGCTCGGTGTCATCGTCGATGAGAGAAACGTCGTTCATGTCGAGGAGAATCGATCGCACTCGGTAGCGAGCAGACGTGCCTCTCTTGCAATATTTATTTTATATGTAAATAGTTATTGTACTGACCTAGATTGCGCAATAGTAACTAACTTTTAATAATTGCGCAATAGTAACTTTTAATTATTTCGTATACATTATGTTGTAAACGCAGACAACTATGGCTAACATGGAAAATAGCCCTTTCAATCGGAGTCCAAAGACGAGTCGCAGCCCTCCCAGCACTCCGCAGCCGCAGGAATATGCCGCCGACGAGCCTATAGAAGCACTTTCTACCAGTGACATCAAAGGTTGGATGTCTGCCATTGAAAAGGCCCTCAATGACGTGTGCCAAATTGCTGCGGACGATAAGCTGAACTCTGAGCAAAAGCTGTGCATCAATACCCTATCGCGAAGGATTGGGAATGGAGTTTCCCAAATGGCTATGCACTACCAAGCCTTGAAGCAAAGGGCATGTATGATTAACCATTCCCTGGACTCAATCAGAGAAAAAGAGGATCTTGCGTGTCTCAACGACTTCAAAAAGTCCATCAAGGAGACTATCAAGGAAAATTGTCCTACACCTCTAGTTCAAAGTGTATCTTTTGCTGATGTACTCAAGACCAACAAATCTAGTGTCCTGCGCCCATCTAATCTGAAGTCCATTGCAATATACCCGAGCGACGCACTAAAATCTAGCGACGAGACCAAAACACTTGTCCAAAAAATAATAAATCCGGAGCAGATGAAATTGCACGTTAGAGGAGTACGGAAAACGAGGAACGGAGGAGTGATTATCAGCACTGACTCAAAAGAGGACATTGAAAAACTCAAGAGATCAACACAGCTCAGCAGTTCCGGTTTCAAAGTTGAAGAGCCTTATAAAAAAAGGCCACGAATTGTGGTAGTAGGTGTACCTGCAGCCCTCCGAGACAATGAAGTATTGGAATGCATATACGAGCAGAATGTAGCAGATAAGCTCTGTAATATGTCGCGAGAGTCCTTCTTGTCTTGCATTAAATTAAGTCATAAGTCTGGTAAAAAGGATGCACAAACATGCAACTTTATCCTAGAAGTCCCGGCTAATATTAGGAAAGCCCTTATCACCCAGGAAAAGGTTTATATCAACTGGACTTCCTGCCCTGTACGTGATTTTACCCTCGTAACCCGGTGTTTTAAATGCCAGCAATGCAACATGCGGCAAAAACCTGCCGCGAAACAACAAATACATGTGGACACTGCGGCGAGCAAGGACATGAGACCAAAGATTGCACCAAGAAGAATAAACCGCCGAAATATGCAACATGCTGTCGGTTTAAAAAACCAAGCAGCCACAAAACTGGCGACCTCGAATGCCCGGCAAAGAAGACAGCAGAAACCAGGTACATCAATTCTATTGACTACAATGAAGGCGCCTAAGAGCGCCGCCTAGTGTATTATTAGTAGCACTTGTAATAATCAATTTTTTACTTTTATTTTATTAATTATCTTAATTAGTTATGGCTAACCATATAATTGATGATATTGATGACAGTACAGTATATATGTCGAAAATTGCTGAAACTGAGAATTGCAGACATTATCTCACCGACTTCAATAATCCTTTATCGATACTAACCCAAAAAATTCGCAGTATATATAAAAACATAGATAGTTTAAGTATTTTTCTACAAAGACTGAAGATTGAGTGTGATGTGATAATACTCACAGAATGTTGGCTTTCAAATAGAAATGGGAATATGCCTGTTTTACCTGGTTACAATTGTTTTAACTCTACATTACTTTTAAATCAAAACGATGGTATTGTGGTGTACACAAAACAAGCTTTAAATATTTCGATAGAAGAGCCTACAGACGTAGAATATATTGTATTGTTATTAAAATAGGTTCTGAAATTGCAATAGTATCGATCTACCGGTCTCCATCTATTAGAAATTTAGATAAATTTAATAAATCATTAGATAGTATCTTACAGACACTGTCATTTTTTCCTAATATCATTGTGACTGGCGACCTAAATATTAATATAAACTCCGATAATAATGACGCAGGGACTCAAGAGTACCTAAACATGTGTGCATACTATGGTATTTTACCTTCACACACATTTCCAACTCATCAAAGTGGGTCATGTTTGGACCACGTCATGCTAAAAACTAGGCTTCCGTGTCTAACACTTGTCACTAACTCAACAATAACAGACCATTGTGCAATTTTGCTTACACTTGAATTAACGCAGACTAAAAATTATTCGCGTCCGCAGCAAAGGTCAAAGATCAATATGACAAATCTTGAACGTGATTTATACAATATTGACTTTAGCCGAGTTTATAATTCTACTGACACGGATTGGTCAATGTATTATGTTATTAATAAGTTGCCAGTAGCTATCTTAAACAATACTAACCCAATAAAATTAAGTAAGAAATATTACAACATTAAACCATGGATAACTACAGGTCTAGTCAGGTGTATAAGACACCGAGATAGATTACATAGAAAAGCAAAGCAAAATCCAAATAATTTAGTTATTCAGATAACCTATAAAAGATACAGAAATTTCTGCAATAGTCTGCTGAAAAGAATTAAAATTGAATACGATAAAGCTCAAATATCCCAATGCAGAAATAACACCAAACAATTGTGGAAATACGTTAAGTTAGTAACATTTATGTCGAAGCAAAATGATTGTGACACGAGCTTATTAAGTACAGATCGAACCCCGTCATTATCCGTTGACAACGTAAATAGATTCTTTGCAAACATTGGTGTAAAACTTGCTGAAAACATTCAAAGACAGTGTATTACTGGCCCAATTAATGTTATACCAACTTGTTCACCATATACTAATAGCGGTAAATCTTTTGTTTTGCTAGAGCCGGATGAATGTGAAGTAGAATGTATTATCTTATCATTAAAAAATAGTTCAGTAACGGGGTGGGACAATATCAGTTCTAACATACTAAAATCATTTAGGCATATACTAACACCTCCATTGACTCACATTTTTAGAATTTGTTTATCAAATGGTACTTTTCCTAAATGCCTTAAAAAGGCAGTAGTAATTCCTATACACAAATCTGGTCAAAAGGATATAGTAAATAACTACAGGCCTATCTCTTTATTACCAACTATATCTAAGGTACTTGAGAAAATTATAAATAATAGACTGGTCGCATATCTTGAAAATAACTCTCTCTTGTCTACCAAACAGTTCGGTTTCAGAGCTAATTTATCTACAGCCGATGCAGTGCACTCTTTAACTAACTATATCACAGAGGAAATTGGTCAATGTAAACAAGTAATGGGAATCTTCCTTGATCTAGCAAAAGCATTTGACACGGTATCTATCCCACTCCTACTTAACAAATTGGAGGCTCTGGGAATAAGAGGTACACAGTTAAAACTGTTTGAGGACTACTTACAGGATAGACGACAATGCGTGAAAATAGGTGATGTTATGAGTTCCGAAGTGCTATTGCCACAATATGGGATACCGCAAGGAAGTGTGCTCGGAGGAACCCTATTCCTAGTATATATAAATGACCTTTGTAACCTTAACCTACAGTGTGGCACAATTTTGTCCTATGCAGATGATACTGCTCTACTCTTCTCAGCAAACTCTATTGCAGAAGTTCAAAATTATGCACAACATGGGTTTAGCGTAGTAAATAACTGGCTTAAAATAAATTTACTAACATTAAATACTGATAAGACTAAATTCATAAATTTTTATATGCGTAAATCTCCAACACTAACTAGTGAATTTCACTTATATGCACATAAGCATAACGATTGCGTCACTGTGACTAATGCATGCACCAGCTGTCCGGAAATTGTAAACACTAATAATATTAAGTACTTAGGGATTATACTGGATGAAACCCTTTCGTATAAACAACATTATGCTGCTTTAACATCTAGAATTCGCAAGCTGATGTTTGTCTTTAAGAAGTTGCGCTATATTGCAGATCAAAAACTAATTATTCAGTTATATAAGGCTCTGTGTCAATCTATAATCCAATACTGCATCACTTCCTGGGGTGGTAATGGAAAAAACATTGATACTTCCGATAGAACGAGCACAAAGAGCCATCCTAAAAGTCGCCACGCGCCGACCGTTCCGTTTCCCTACATGCCTACTGTATGAGTCTTGTAAAGTCCTCACAGTGCGACAACTTTTTATATTATTCACTGTATTAAAACAGCATGCTGCGCTTACATATGATGCGAACCTTACTAACACTAAGAGACGGAAAGATATTGTCTGTACTTCTCACTCCGCATCAAAGTTTGTGTTTACAAAACGATTTTTTGCATTTTTGGGTCCATATTTGTATAATAAAATAAACAAAGAAACACCTATATACGACCTAAATTATGCCAGAGCAAAACTGCGGACGTCTCAGTTTTTACAATCACGTAATTACGACGAAACCGAGGCGTTGCTGACTGTGGTCAAATAGACATAGGTTTAATTGGGTAGTAATGTAGCAATAGTTAAGTTTTAATGTATTCCTAAATTATGTATAAATAAAATGTATGATTATGTATGTCGGCTCGTGTCCAGGATGGTGTTCGAGCTCTGGTCTATCAGATCTATCATGTGGGCGTATGTGGGTATCGTGCAATGAATAACAACGGCTAGCAGTTGAATCAGTTTACTTCTCAATACATTTCGGTACAGTGCACTGTTATCACAAATTACAAATTACAACAACACGGACAGTTTCGGAACGTCTTGACTCTGCGACGGCTTGGCTCAAAGTGTGCCCGCTCCCCGTGCGGGTCGGTTCACCCCACCACAAGCTCGTAGCAAAGCGGATACGTCACTGACTGTCAGGCGCGCCATCTTTATTTAGTTCTTCCAGTTGCCACTAGATGGCGTGCCTCGTCTTGTTGTCAACAAATCGAAGCTGTTTCCGACACGGCCATCCTGCGAGACACACGTCCTCGTGTGTTAATAGTCATCGCCACCTCAGCTGGAAGATGTCTACTGATGAAATGTTCCAACAAGTCATCCATCGCTGTGTGTTACTCTGAAACAAAACACATCTCGCAGTATCATATAGCTCGGTCACTCCTGACAAACACTAGGAATCAATCTCGCAGCGCGAGTGCATTCCCAAACACGCAAGTTTGAGATTACGTGTCACACACACAAGATTAACAATTCACATCTTGGCCATGAGCGACCATTTACACAAATCTCTGCTTAGTGCGGGAATCGAACTCGCAACACGCAGCCAATCGCTTAATGTGACAACAAATCTTTACTCAATAAACCAAATACAAATTTTGGGTAATAGAAATTGTCATACTGTTACTATTTCTGGTCCGGTCTACTTAGGCCCTTCAGAATTTTAAGCACTTGGTCCAGTCAGTCATGACTCTACAAGGCTTACTTCTTGGTTCGGTCAACCACTGACCCTACAAGATTAGCTTCTTGGTTCGGTTAACCCTTCAGCTTACCACAAGTACTACGTTATCTCATCAGTATTAGAACTGGAGACGATTGTGCTGGGCCGGATAAATATCCCTTTAGCGAATGCTAGACCGGACATCAGTCCCTTTAGCGAATGCTAGACCGGACATCAGTCCCTCCAGCGAATGCTAGACCGGACATCAGTCCCTATAGCCAAACATGCTAGACCGGATTGCAATCCTTATACTTAGTCGGAGGGCTAGGTCGGATCGCAACCCCTTTAGCTGAGTCATTTGACCGGATTTTCCCTTCAATGACTTTTTCCTACATTTTTTTGTTACTTTCTTTTTTTTCTTTTTTTTTTCTTTTTTTTTCTCTTTTTTTCTCTTTTTTTTTCTCTTTTTTTTTCTCTTTTTTTTTCTCTTTTTTTTACTCTTTTTTTTTTTCAAATACCTTCCTAACTCGGTTGTTGTACAAGTGCTTCTTTCTTAACCTCTTGTGATACCTTTACAGTACACACAACTAATCAAACTAATCCAAAACACTAATCGTTAAGCTGTACATTATGATCTCTGGCTACTCATAGCCGAGTAACCTCTAGTTACACTTCCATACCTGCGCATCCCTCCAGGATCGCCAAGTCTCTAACGACTTAATGGTTTCCTACAATACGTCCCTAGTTTAAGGTACTGACATAGTATAAAGAGAAGGGAAGTAGGTTATCTTCATACAAACGCACCGCGCGCGGCTTGTATGTGTGCGCCATAGTATCTACGCGTCGACGCACGCACACTGTAACAAAATCTCGCCCCGTATCTCAGTGCGCCAGTCGGGGCTAACACTAAACGAGTTTCGCGCGTCACTGCTTTTCGGCACCGCTAAATTAAAACAAAATGTCTGATAATCGCAGGAGAACGTATTGCTGTGTGTTTGGATGTCTTAACAATTCATCGATTCTAGAATTGTCTCTGTTCAGATTACCTATTGAACAAAAAAGGTAAGCTAGTCACTCATTCTAGCATATCATTTTTACTTGATTTTGAGATACCTGCTTACTTTTTTTTTATTTAGTTTTCTATCACACAGAGGAATTAGGTAGGTAGGCTTAATTTCTACTTTTGATCTGTCAATTGATTTGCTGCTATTGCTTTGTTTACGTTTGGTTATGCCGATTTCTCAGTTACTTTAGTTTCTTACCTACTTACAGTTAGAAAATCGTAATTCATAATAAATAATTGACTAATTGTAAATCAGATATACATATAAAGCAAAGTTCGAATCATAACAACAAATTCGATTATAGTCTAAGAGATAGGCGTTAGTTTTTAATGTTGTTTTAGTGTTTCTTTATTCATTTTTAGGGTTCCGTACCTCAAAAGGAAAAAAACGGAACCCTTATTTATTTATTTATTCAGATAGGATCAGTTCGTTGTCCCTTCGTCTATCTGTATGTCTGTCTGTTAAGACCCTTTATCTCGAGAATGCGTGATGTATCTAGTTGAAATTAAAACCATAGTCCCTTCAAGCCGTGAAAAAACGAAACTTTTAAGTTAACGAATAAAACAGATACGGCTGTTTATATCGCAAAAAAAACCGTATTTTTTTATACCAGTTTTTTATTTTTATTATATAAGTAAAAAATACAACTTCCCGACCCTTGCCAATTTATAGGCACTGAATTAAAATTTTGCTAAAAGTGACAACCCTAAGACAGTAGGCAATTATATCGCGGATTGGGCTGGAGATTGAACATTGAAGTCTCCACATATAATTACTAGTTTGTTACTATTCGAAAGTTTTGCCATAACATCTTCCATGACTGACTCAAAAACAGAGTAGTTTTGATAATTAGGGGGCCTGTAAACGCACACTATGATATGCCTATCCAGCTCAACACAAGACAGTTCAATGCTATGTTCAATGGACAGTGAAACTATGTCTTTACGAGTTTTAAATTTAATACAACTTTTAATTAGGATTAGTGAACCTCCACGTAACATTGATTTTCGATTAAAACAACTGCCCACATTATAATTCTCATAATGAATTAGCATTTCAGAGCCAATGCTCAGTAAAACAGATAATGTCGAACATTGTTTTTTCCAAAAATAATTCTACTTCCAATTGTTTCGAAGAAAAACCTTGGATATTTTGAAGAAACAAAGTAAACGATTTTTGCTTGGCCTCTTTACTTTGAATGCTAGAAGATACCTTATTATTAAATTGACTTAAATGGCCAGAGGTACCAACTGTTGTCTTAATAGCTAGTTTAAACTGTCAATCAAATCATTAGTACTATTACTAATTGTGCAACTTATAATAGGGTACGTCGACATACTACCTATGTCTGAGTAAATATTATATGCTAATAGCTTTGCTATTTGTCGTCTATAAATAATGGGTAGGTACACAGTGTACCTTGTCGATAAAAGTTTATCAACAAAATTGTTGATGTCAAAAAATGAAAATCTATTGTTATAGTGACTAACTAAAAACTGCATATGCATATTTAGCATATGAATGTATTGGTTTTCTCTATTTGTCAAGTGCTTAAAATATGGGAAAGCACACAAAATAATCTTCCTACAATTTATCTTTAATAATTCTGTTACATTATAAGTGATATCATCCTTGGCCACGTTTACGCTATTACCCACAAATACAGTTATAATGGCATTGGGATCATATACTTGTTCTCTGACTAATGACATTATATGATGGTAGGATGCTTGAGGTGTACAGTGATTTTGAGAAGAGATAGGGAGGCAGTTACTAACTAATTGCCCTAAACCCCTTCCTATGCTATCGGAATACATAATTGAAGATACACTAGAACTTACTGAATTATTTACCCCTTGAATTATTTCTTGCTGATTATGGGGTACTGGGCTGGGAATACAGTCCTGAGCACTGATGGTCTGGGATGTATCCTCCGTTACCTCAAGATTGAGACCAGCCAGGTTGGATTCTCTCTGACAAGTACATTGGTTGACACTAAGAGTGAGTGAGTCTACTTTATCTACTAAGTCGTTTGTAGCAAGAATATGTTCCCTAATCTGGTTTTCAGAACACATATACTTACTATAAATTGACTTTAGTGAACTATCCAAAGTCTGTATTTCAGATTGCAAACGCTCAGTATCAATTCTATAAATACGTATGCTGTCTTCTAATTTAATTTGATAATTATTTAATTGATTTATTAGGTTAACTCGTTCTTTCCGTAGCTGAATATTATTAAAATAATATTGTTGTTGTTTTTTATGTTTTTTAAATCTTTTAATGATTTTATTAAGTCTTGCATATTTTTTTTATCTTATTTTGACTCAATTTATAATTAGATACTATTAAGTTTTACTAGAGAATTTTCAGTAAGATCTATTGTTACTAATGAATGAGGATTGCAATTCGAACTCAGCAACTCATCATATAAACGGTTAGTTTTGTTACTTTCAGAACATTCCCTTTCCTTCTGCAATTTTAGAATCAAACTATTGGCATGTACTAATTCGTCTTCTAGATCCCTAACCTTACATAACGCCTCCTCATACAAGTTACTACATGAATTGAAACCATCCGTGATTACTCGCAGTTGTTCACGTTCAACGACAATATCTTGAAGTTGCTGACTAAGGTCTACTAGCTCACGTTTAAGACTTGTATTTTGCAAGACTATCTTCTTTATTTCCCTCTCACTTTCCTCATTCTCCTGCAAAATTTGTTGACATTGGAGTTTTGATTTATTGAGCTCTTGGAGGGTATTTTTCAGTTTAATCTCCATATCCTGAGCTGTTGCCTTACGGGTCATCACAGGCATGGTTTCAGAATAAGTGACTGAAAAAAGAAAATAAAAGAAGAACGGTGAGAACCAAAAAGAATGAAAAAAAGTAAAGAATAGTTGAAATAAATTGGAAAAAAAAAATAAAAACAAGAGAGTGCAGTTTAGTAAAGAAATGAGGTAGACTGCTGAATCGGCATGAAAAGTTAATATATTTAAGTTTTTTTGATGCTTTTATTGCCTAATGAAGTTACTTAACTTAATGTGGGTAAGTTGCTAAGGAGTAAGTAGTGGTCTAATAGCTTTTTAACAAAAGAGAATAATGTAACAATGCAAAGTATATAAAATATAAGTTTAAATTAATCAGATTATGAATTAAAATGCCTATTTTTCGTAATCTACAACGTAGGTAAACAAAAATTACATCGACCCAATACTGATTGCAAATTGCGATTAAATTGGAAAGATAAAACTAGTAGGGACGTGTTTATCTTAAATTAACGATTGTGCTATTATAATATAATAAAAAAGGCAACAATACTCCCCAAGAAATTCCGTAGTTCAAGTCAGCTGTTCGTTTTAAGGTTACCGGTGACAAACGGTTGTCATTGAAAACTTGTGTTTTACCAATTATTTTTCCAGGAAAACGATAATCCTGACGATTTATGCAACTATGTTATGTTTAAACAAATAATTACACCTTAATTTCACTTAAATACTAATTAAATTAAATTTTAAAATACGGAGTACAAATTTGACATGTCACTTGGGCAGTGTTGCCAGAAAAAAAAAAAAAGAAATCATTTCGTGTCAAGATATTGGCATTATTACAGGGCATCATCCGCTTTGGATCTCGCCTCCTTACTTTTCATCACCCGCCTAGGATCAAACCATATCGAATGACACTATCCACCACGGATGAAGAGCCTCACACTTGAATTTAATTATCAAAAACGGATCACTGTTTCAAATGTAACGTTATTCCGGCTTTAGTCGACGCTCTCAAAACTATTGTATCATTAAACCAATACTCTAATTATATCAAACATTGGGAATATGTAATTGAAAATACAACAATCGCTACCCTAGGTCGTGTAACTGAGATATTTGATCTGAGATAAATAGCAACGAATAACGATTCGGTACGGTATTGTTATTTAGTCTTCTTCTTAACTAATTAGTTCAGGTCTTTTTTCTTGCAATCATTGAATTACACGGTCGCACCATAATTCATTTACCCGCTTACGAATTATTTTTAACTAGCTTTTCGCCCGCGGCTTCGCCCGCGTGGAAATCGGTTATATCGCGTTTTTTAGATTTTCCCGTGGGAATGAGAAGTTCTACCACGACAAAACATTGCTTATCCAGGACTTAAACTACCTACATACAAAATTTTATCAAAATCCGTTCACGCGTTTAGGCCGTTAAGTTGTTAAACCAAATCTGAGTGGTAAAACTATATTATATGTTTTACTTTGGGGAGTAAAAACATACAGACTTTGGGCATTGGAAACCCGAGAACACGCTACATAGAGCTGACCATGCGAAAAACAATGTTTTTTCAGGTGTACTCCAGCAACCCTTAGAGTTTGGCCTTGTGCTTTATTAATGATCATTGCAAAGAAACCCTTATAGGAAACTGAAGTCTTTTAAATTGAAATGGGAGGCCTGTTGGAATAATCGGGATCTGAGGAATGAGTACACTTTCACCTTTTGCTGCGCCAGTCAAAATAGTTGCGGTAATAATATTCCGTCCAAGCTGAGTGACACGAAACCTGGTACCATTACACAGTCGTGGGGCATCGAGATTACGCATCAGCATCACCGGAACCCCTACTTTTAATTTTGCAGCTGCGTTTGAAGAGACGTCTCATTAGCTCTCAAAATAGCTTGTCTTTTAGCTTGTTCTTCTAAACGTAGCTGTGTTTGAAGAGACGACTCATTAGCTTTTAAAATAGCTAGTCTTTCGGCTTGCTCTTCCAAACGTAGCTGCGTTTGAAGAGGCGTCTCATTAGCTCTCAAAATAGCTTGTCTTTCAGCTTGCTCTTCCAAACGTAGCTGCGTTTGAAGAGGTGACTCTAACGCCCTTAGTGCTGTCTGACAATGAGCCTGTTGCGAAAAACGGACTTGAGTACGAATATCATTCTCAGAAGGCCTCAAAGAAGCTTGGCGAGCAGCTTACTCCTCAAATCTTTGCTGGCGCTGAGATGGTAGCTCAGCAGCTCTCAAAGCAGCCTGACACTCTGCTTGATCGCGCCTTCTTAATCCAGCATGGAGAGACGATTCTTGAGATCGGGCAATTTTCATTGCCCGAGCTTGAGATGAGGTGCTCGACAAATTAGATTTACGTTTGCGAGGCATTATGAAATAATGAGTAAGTAAACTAATCTAAATGACGAACAAAGCGACGTAATTACCTTTCTATACCTGGTGAATCGAATTAAGCTAAGCTATGATAAAACAAAACGGTAAATACTATACGGCTATAGGTTAGGACGCGAGATATCATACCACTACTATATCTTAAAAAACACAACGTTACCACGTTTTAAAATACACCCAGCGCCATCTATCGCTTACATAAAGAATTAGTTAGCGTAAAGACCACTTATACTAAATACCTACTTATTTACCAATTAGTAATTTCGGTGACTTATAAATATTTCAGTATTTGTTATATGTACATGTGTACCACCTGTTTTGATTATTCATAAACGTTGTTAACCTCCTGGAACAGTCTATCATACCTATTATTTAATCCGGACTTCTAACTTTACGTCTGCAAAATTTCAAAGCAAACGGTTCAGTAGTTACGGCGTGAAAGCCTAACAAACATACAAACAAACAAACTCACATTCCGATTTATAATATTAGTAAGATTAAGGAAGTAAATATAGTAAGCATAGGAATATGTGCATGTTTTAACCTGTTTTTATCATTCATAAACTTTGTTAACCTTCTGGAACAGTCTATTATACTTACCCGGATAAAGGGTAGGTAAAAAAGTACAGAAGTTCTTGCTTAGCTACGTAAAAACATTACTAACTTCACAGGATAAGCAGATGTAAAAATCAGTTTAGGCGATAAACCAAATTGTACGTCATCCCTCGGGAATTCGTCATTTCCGGGGATAATTTATCGTATCATTAAGCTTTGTTTTAAACGACACACAGCGCCATGTGTCACCAAACTGATACTGATAGCTTCATACGAAGCTAACAATATTTTCGTTTTCCCTCGGGAATACCACATTTTTTCGGGATAAAAAGTAGCCTATTATTTAATCCGGACTTCTAGCTTTACGTCTGCAAAATTTCAAAGCAAACGGTTCAGTAGTTCCGGCGTGAAAGCCTAACAAACAAACAAACAAACAAACAAACAATCTCACATTCCGATTTATAATATTAGTAAGGATAGTAAGGATAGTAAGGAAGTAAGGATAATATTATATATATATATATATTATATATAGTAAGGAAGTAAGGATTAGTAAGGATAAGCTTTGTTTTAAACGACACACAGCGCCATGTGTCACCAAACTGATACTGACAGCTTCATACGAAGCTAACAATATTTTCGTTTTCCCTCGGGAACACCACATTTTTTCGGGATAAAAAGTAGCCTATTATTTAATCCGGACTTCTAACTTTACGTCTGCAAAATTTCAAAGCAAACGGTTCAGTAGTTCCGGCGTGAAAGCCTAACAAACAAACAAACAAACAAACAAACATACTCACATTCCGATTTATAATATTAGTAAGGAAGTAAGGATTAGTAAGGATAAGCTTTGTTTTAAACGACACACAGCGCCATGTGTCACCAAACTGATACTGACAGCTTCATACGAAGCTAACAATATTTTCGTTTTCCCTCGGGAACACCACATTTTTTCGGGATAAAAAGTAGCCTATTATTTAATCCGGACTTCTAACTTTACGTCTGCAAAATTTCAAAGCAAACGGTTCAGTAGTTCCGGCGTGAAAGCCTAACAAACAAACAAACAAACAAACTCACATTCCGATTTATAATATTAGTAAGGAAGTAAGGATTTACATCACACTATATTACATTATCTTAGTATGCCTATTTATCACACATTTACACAGTTCACTAATCAAGATTCTATTATGATGTAAAATTTATTCGATCTCAGTACGTTTCACCACAAAACTGTTCTTTGCGTCCGTCACGTCACAAACTCAGGTTCAGTTGAAAATCAGCGTCAGGCACTAGTTGTCTGGCATACATGCTGAACTGAACCTTTTTTGGCGCAGCTGTGAGGCACACAATAACTATTTTCAAATTTGTATTTTTATTTATTTTTTTAGTTATTTTAAGTACTTTTTATCTTGTTTTTATTGTACTTTTTATTTTGTTTTTAATGTACTTTTTATTTTGATTGTTTTTTATTTTTTGGCTTCATGTATTATGATTTTCGTGTGCCCTACACTGTGGCAGAATAAATTTATTTTCCTTTCTTTCTTTCTTTCTTTACTTGTGAAATAAAGAAAGAAAGAAAAATTGTTTAATCGTATCTCAAACATACAATAGAAATATATACAGTAGTAATAGCATTCAAATCTGCTTTGTACAGTTTCTAATTTTGTGGGGGTCGCCAAGCGCCTCGTGGGGACGCCTCGCGCCTGATTCGATAAACTAAGTAAAAAAAAAAAAACACCCTTGACCGTGACGATAAGGAAGGAATAAAAAAGCCCTTGTTGTGATAAACTCAAAAAAGCACTTGGGTGATATACATGCTATATTGAACCTAATAGGAGTGCGATAAGAGGCAGTTTTCGAGTAAGTGTATTGAAAAAGAAATTACTTGCCATAGCTCAATACCGAATGTCATGTCTAATTCGTCTGCCGAGAATGTTTACAGCAATCAACCCAGCACATTTTCTTTAGAAGTGCCTTCTAGTTTCGAAAATTCACTATTAATACAGCTTGAAGACGTGTTGGAAGTTGCTGACCACAGATCTACCCCGGTCAACTTGGAACTGTCAGTGCCAACTCCTATGCCGTCACCTACTAATGCCCATTCAATCTGCGATAGCGCATTCTGCCCTAATCTTGTAGACAATTGCTCTGTGATTACTTCTTCATTTAACCCCTCAAATTCGCCTGCTATTTCGCACTCAAGCAATCACACCGTGACTCCTAAAACTATTAGAAAACGACAGAGGTGCCCAAAAGAATGAACAGACCTTAAACGTAAATGCCTTAAAAACTTAGGTAAGAAATACGTAACCAAAAAAGGAAAAGCCGTAGACGAAAAAACGATGGGGCCATCATGCAAATGCCGTTACAAATGCTTTGATAAAATATCTCACCAACAGCGGCTGGACTGCTTCATAAAATTTTGGCAACTGGGAGATCGAGCTATGCAGTGGAATTTTATCATCAAATATTCCGATAAAATGAAGAAGAAAAGATGCCTGAATCAAGATACTCCTAATCATAGGAAATATACTTTTAAGTATTATCTGCCACTAATTACAGGATCTAACGAATCTCATTGCGAGAAAACTGAAGTATGCCAAACTATGTTTATTAATACTCTTTCCGTTTCAACTCGTATCTTAAAGACTGCATGGATGAAGTATGATGGTAGTGCTATTTTAGAGGAGGACAGACGGGGTCGCCACGAAAATCATAAGATCGTCATAGATGATGCAATGAAACAAAGTGTTTGTGACCATGTTCGGGCATTTGTCCCCGTTGAATCGCATTACATACGGAAGAATAGCCAAAAACTGTACCTACAAGGAGACTTAAGCATAGCCAAAATGTTTAAATTATATCTGGAATGGTTTGATCTTGAAAAATACACTTCTAAGGCTACAAAAGAACGCCAGTACCGTGATATTGTAAACTCAAAATTGAATCTAGCTTTTCACATTCCCAAAAAGGATCAATGCGATGAATGTCATGTTTTTCGACTGAAAAAAAATCCAACAGATCAGGAAAAAGAATCTTTTCAACAACACCAGACCAATAAAAAGATCGCAAGAGACTTAAAAAACCATGATAAAAAAGAAGCTGAGGAGTCAAATGTAAATATAGTTACTGCTGTGTTTGATTTTGAAAAAGTATTGCAGTGTCCTCATGGCAATATAAACATATTTTACTACAAGAGAAAGCTATCTTCTTTTAACTTCACGGTTTTTGAGTGGGTAAAAGGAAAGCCATTTGCTATATGTGGGACGAATCTGTGGCAAAACGTGGAGCAAATGAGGTTAGCAGTTGCCTCTTAAATTTTATCCATAGTAATGTTGACCAAGGAGTCAAAGAGTTTCGCTTTTGGTCAGAGAATTGCGCTGGCCAAAATCGTAACCGCTTTGTATTTGCATTATACGTTTTCGCAGCAAAAAAATATAATATACGCATAACACACCGATTTTTACAGAAGGGACACACCCAGTTTGAGGGTGACAGTGTCCACTCTGTCATCGAGAGAGCTTCTCAAACCAAAACTATATTTACCCCTCATGAATGGCGTTTATTAGTAAGATGGGCTAAGAATGAAGGAGAACCCTATGTTGTCCGCAATGTAACTCAAAATGACGTGTTTGACTTTAAGAGTCTTGTTAATAATAAAATTTGGATGAAAGACATTCAAGGCAAGAAGATTAACTGGAGTAACATTCGAGAAGTTCATGCAGATGGTAGTGACCCCAACAAACTATTTTTTAAATATGACCTGACTCAACCTGATTATAATATTTTAGTGATTCGCGGTAATACCAGGAACTCGGTACAAACTGAATTAAATCCTGCATATTCTGGACCTATTATGGTCCCTGCCGCTAAATATAAAGACTTAATGGATATGTGCCGCTCAGAAGTATCATTCATACTTTAACTCTTTGCCACATCACACCACTGTTGATGCCTCTGAAGAATCGGATAGTGATCTATCGGAATGAGAAGTATTTTAGATTCTATTTTCTTCTTGCTGCTTCTTTTTAGTTGAATTCTAAAGAATTGATAAATCATGATTTAGCGAAACATTGTTAATTATAATAAGTACTAAGTAATTTAAAGTGTTTTTTACATACAATTTCAGAGTTATAAGTATATGCTCACGTCTAGGTCACGATGAAAGACTGATTGATAATATTATTTATACGGCTAATTGTAATATGATTTACTAGCTGTGCCCGCGACTTCGTCCGCGTGGAATAGTTACTTTGGGCATCATATTTATTTTTGCAAACAACCTCCTCAGCTTTATAAATTATAGCTGTTACCCACGACTTTGCCCGTGTCAATTTCTGTTATTATTTTAGACAATTTAGTTTTTAAAAGAACATAATTATCTAAAAGTACTTCATAGAGCTACACCCCAACTTGGGCACGCCATAATCTCGGCGGTAAGTCCCCTCTTTGATGCATGACTTCCGCATGACGCAGGTTCTCACCGGACATGGGAAGATCAGGAGATTCCTGCGCGCCGGATTCGTGCGGAAGAGACGCCCGGGTGTCGCCACTGTGTGGTCAGCCCGGAGGATACGGTGGAGCACACGGTGGAGGTGTGCCCCGCTTGAGAAGAGCATCGCCGTGTCCTCGTGGGGGTGATCAGCGGCGGCGACCTCTCGCGCCGGGTCTTGGTTCAGGCCATAGTTCGCAGCGAAGAAGAATGGCAAGCGGTCGCCTCCTTCTGCAAAGCTGTAATGCTCGTAAAGGAGGAGGCCGACCGCATAAGGCAAAGGCAACAGCGCCCTCGCCGTAGCCGTCACCGCCGCGATCCCGCCGATATCCGGTCTCCGTAGACGCTGGCTTGTGGACGGTGAGCAATGGGTAGCTCGCCGTCCGGTTGTCTGGTAACAGTCCAGACCGAGACCAAGTCGTCGACGGCGTGCACTGCTCCCGCGCGCCTCAAGGTGATGTCAGTAAACTGTGGGGCCCTTCAGGGGCGAAGCCTCCTGCAACTGAGGGTTGGTGCGAAAGCGTTATACCGGGGCTCTGGGAATAAGGCAAGGGAGGAACGGGGTAGGTTGTTTAATCAGTAAGAATCTGATACTGTTTCCCGCTCCGCCCAAGAGCGGGATTCGTCATTGGATGATTTTTACCTACCATAAAAAAACCCATCCGCGCCGCCCGCAAGCAACCCCTCTCCTCGCCCGCCGGCCAGGCGCAGCGTCAAGTTTTGCACATCACGCATCGCGTGTGAATTTTATATCGGAGTTATTTTAAAATTGTAATATCTTCTAAGATGTTCATTGAAATTAAATGATGTCAAAGACAATTTTGTTTACAATTACATACTCTTAATCAACAACACATTTATTTGGATAAAGATTATATTATTATGTTGATACAACTCTAACAAATAATCGGTTAAAATTGGCTAAATTTGATTCGCATAAAAACGGTTCTAGTAAGTTAATCTTAAAAGATAGACATATACTGTCGCGGATATTTTTCTAGATCATTTTAAGAGGAATAATTCTTTCATACATATTTTTTTGGTATCTTAAACCGTTTTGGCAGCGCACGCAACGGAAGCCCTCAAAGATGAATAATTTTCCCCGTTTTTTCCACATTTTCCGTTGTTTCTTCGCTTCATTAGTCGCAGCGTGATGTTATATAGCCTAAAGCCTTTCTCAATAAATGTTCTATTCAACGCAAAAAGAATTTTTCAATTCGAACCAGTAGTTCCTGAGATTAGCGCGTTCAAACAAACAAACAAACAAACAAACAAACTCTTCAGCTTTATAATATTAAGTATAGATTGTAATTTAAATGGATATTAATTGTTTAATTCTTGAATTTTGTTTTTAATATAGATATTATGAAAGAAAGAAAAAGAAATTATTTAAAATTTAATAATTTATCTACACTTCTACACTAATATAATAAAGAGGTAAAGTTTGTTTTTTTGTTTTTATGTTTTTTTGTTTGTAGGGGGTAATCTCTGGAACTACTGGTCCGATTGGAAAAAAATTAGCAACAATAGAAAGCTGTTTTACTCCTGAGTGACATAGGCTATATTTTATGTACGCGGGCGAAGCCGCTGGAAAAAGCTATTACTAAATATTTTAGCAGTAGTGGCCGAGTGGTAACGGCCCCGACTTACGAGTCGTAGGTCGCGGGTTCAAACCCAGCCAGGCGCATTACTTTGTGTAATTTATTTCATCACCACTGCTCTCAAAACGGTGAAGGAAAACATCGTGAGGAAATCGGCATGTCCTAGAACCAAAGATTCGAAGACATGTGACATCCACCAATCCGCACTGGGCCCGCGTAGTGGATTATGGCACATTCCCTCTCCTAAAGAGAGGAGGCCCGTGTCCCTGCAGTGGGAACATTAAAAGGCTGATGATGATGATGATGATGATTAATTTTATTAAAAAATATTTTTTTAACAACGATATACAAAATTATAAATTAAGTAAATTTATTCGTGGATTATCAATTATTAAACAGATTCCTCTAAATGAACTAAAATACCGCCAAATTATTTAAGTTTCAAACCTACCTACTACACGCAAGTCGGGGACTTGCGTGTAGTAGGTTTACCACTCGACCACCACTGCTCATAAAATTAATATTTAATAATTATTATAAAAATTTAAATCAGATCAAGATGCAGATTATAATTAAGAATATAATGGATTACAATAAATTTATTTATATGTATATTAATTTGTAAAAATTAATTAAAAGTGGATTTAAATGTAATTTTATTTAATTTAATAAAATTATTATATATTAAAATATATACATATTGCCCGTCGCTTTCATATAATAATAAGTTGAAATAAGTCGTAACAAAGTAGAGTACTGGAAAGTGTTTCTAGAAAGAACAAATTAGAGCTTGAGTTTAAAGTATTTCATTTACATTGAAAGGATATTAAAAATTAATTAATTTGAGGGGAAAAATTAATACATTAATTTTAATAAAAAAAAAATTAAGTAAAAATACATGGGGGTTGAAGTATTTTTATAAAAAAAATTGAATGATTTATAATAAATTGTTATTGTGAAAGAATTTTGAAATAAATGAAAAATAAATTGAATGTAAGTAATTTTAATTTAATGTATCTTGGGTATCAGAGTTTATTAAAAAAAAAAATAATAAAAAAAAAACTCGAATTTAAAAGAGATAATTAATTAATAAAGTTATTGTAGCATAAATATTTTTCATAATTAATTTGAAATGAAATGTTAATCGTTTTTAAATATATCTAGTTTTTTTAGAAAAAAAAAAAAATATTTATTAAAATAAATTAATTAGTGAATTTATTTTATGAATAATTTTATATTTTAAGGGATAAGCTTTAATTTATATTTATGTATATAAATATTTAATAAAAATTAAATTGAATTTTTTATAATTTATATTGTTAAACATTTTTATTTTATCATAAATAATTTCATTAAAAATAAAATTTAAAAAAAAATTTTGTTTTCATAAAAAAAAATTAAAGAATTTGTTATAATGATAAAATTAGTATATGAACATTAAAAAATATTATTTTAAATTAAATTAATTAAAAGGAATTCGGCAAATATTTATATTCACTTGTTTATCAAACACATGTCTTTTTGTAAATAATTTAAAGTCTAATCTGCCCACTGATAAAAATTAAAGGGCTGCAGTAATTTAATTGTACAAAGGTAGCATAATCATTAGTCATTTAATTGATGACTTGTATGAAAGATTGGATGAAATATAAACTGTCTCTTAATTATATATAGAATTTAATTTTTTAATTAAAAAGTTAAAATAAATAACAGCTACGGCAACATTTTTGGGAACGCTGGTCAAAGGAGTATGTGTCAGAGTTGCAAGGCAGTGGCGGTCCCTTCATACAAGCCCAAAAGCCAGGCATGCCTTACTAAAATGCTCGATAAGAATCAATATCAAACCCGAACAATTCAAAAGTTGGCGCGCTTAATTCTTATCAAAATAACACAAAGTATCTACTTAGGCCCGTCCGCTGCATTACACATCGCGATTGTTCGCGCGCTTCGCTTACACTCGGCACTATATATAGCTATCTCGCTTACACTTACCGGCTTTTACCGGGCTTTAATGTCTCTTTCGCACTCATAGCGATGTGCCGTATAAGTACTTAGGACGTTTTGCGTCTACAAATCGATCAGTATCGAAGATTTAAGCCGGGATTGCGCATGAAGTTGCACGCGAATGCGTGACCTTGTCAGTTTGTCACACTTTAGTGTTGCCGTTTTAGCAACGTTGTGAGATCTTGGAGATTTTTAACGAGTTTGGAGACTTTTTTAAAGATTTAGCAACAGTAAAAACCAGCGACTTTTTAAAATTACGAAATTAAATATTCAAGCATTAACTTAAAAGTAAAAAAAATGCGACATTTAGCTAGATTTTTCATATACCTGGCGACTTTTTTTGCCTAAATGACAACACTACAACTTTGCGTAAATAGTTTTTGACACTCGAGTGCAACTAACTTCAGTTTTATTTGTTTTCTTAGTAAGTTTTTTATGTTTTCTTAGTTTTCCCAGTGTTATATGTAACTGTTTTGGTGACTTACCTACAACAATGGAGCTAATTGTACCTTGTGAGGATTTAAAATGCGTTCGAGTTTTGATTGGCGAAGATAAGGTGAAATCTTTAAACTTTGCTCAGAAAAAAACGGTTAATTTCTTCATTAAAACCGACGCCTAATCTGTGTATTTCTCAGTCTAGTAAATCGCATAAACGAAAATTTAATAGATCAGTGTATATATAAATTACTCACATTTTCCTACAGAGGGATTAGATTCATTATTTGACATTTATGCAAACTATTTCGACAAAAAAACAATAAAAAGTTAATTGATTTGCCTATATTCTAGTCCTGATCTAAAAGATCGTAATGTTTTGGAATTAATTGATTTCATTCATGAGAATAACCTCGAAGATGCCTTTCCTGAATTGTTAAAATTAGTGTATCTTGTTTTAACTATTCCGGCTGTAATGTAATTTAATTATTTCAGAAAGATAGACAATTCCTATTCGAATATATATAATTAATTTAAATACCTTTTTATATTCTATGTAGGTATTTTTTTACTTTTGCTTTGGAACTTTCTGTTTTGTTTTTTTTTTTGTCTGTAACCTGTTAGTCTTGTTAGGAAGCAATCAACTACTTACCATAACATTGTTTCCTCAAGCAATGAACCAAATCAAATGGCTTTTTTCAAAGCCACCGGAGGTATGCAATTGCTGATATGTTTATTATATTCAATCTAGTACTAGCATGCCTTCAGTGAGTGAAATTGAATAAAAAATAGGAGAGAAGATTGATAAATTCACTTTTAATTTATTATATCTAACCAGTAGTTTATGAGAAAATTGCGATGATCCATACGTAGGTACTTACATACTCAGTCCAAAACTGAACTTTCTTTTTTTGAAATTGGTTAAAATTTTTGGGCTTGCCTTATATTGAAACCCTAGGCACGCCACTGTGCAAAGGAGGACAAAATGGGCCGAACACAGTGATGACGTTGCTAAGGAGACCCTTGTTGTCATCAAAGAAGATAACCAGCCACCGTTTAAATGGAGATTGGGTAGGGTGATTCGTGTGTTCTCAGGAAATGACGGAGTCTCCAGGGTTGCAGAAATTTGCACATCATCAGGCACAATCAAACGTGCCTGTTCGAAGATCTGCCCGCTACCAGTTTCTACCAATGATGACAACGAGACTTCAAGTTGAAAGATGGATCTTCCAAGGCGGCCGGTATGTTGGAGCAATCAGCGCCATCTAGTAAACACCGCGTCACCTACTGAAGACGTTGGACTGATCGTTGGGATTGATTGGTCGTTTTGACATTGACACTAGTGACAGCGCGCGGAGGGCGCGCTCACGCTTCCGTTTCCGAGCATCACGCTTTTATACCGAAATTGTACTTATATTTTCATATAATAAACCACGTATCCAGTCATTTTGATGAAATATTATTGAAGAGCTCCTGCCCACCTACACACACACACAAGCCCAAACACATGACATGATGAACAACGAAAGTATCATAATAATATGTGTGTCGGCGTTTACTGAGGAAGAAATGGACAAGGCAAAGAATTTGTTATGCAGTACGATGAAGATTGGTAAACGATTGAAGTCGAGGCGAAAAGAAAAAAAACAAAAGGATCTGAAGACATGATAGCGGTTTTCAAAACTATGGACCCTGTTCGATACAATCATTACGATCGAACACGTTTTGCTGATCTAGCAACATAATTACACCGCGCCAAGTGCGGCGTGGCTTCAGTACACATTCGGACAGCAAACCGGGTGCTTTCGTACTCATTAGCATATATCATTCAGCGTATCTTAGCATAATTACCATTTTCTCAATAAATCCTCAAAATTATTAAAGTATTTAATTTCATAGCATAGCAGTCCATACCACTTCGGTCGCGACTCCTACATTTTGGTCCTTCGAGCCAGCGGTCGGTTATATAGTTTTTCGGGACTAACGGCAGTGAAGTGAACCTATGAACTCTTTGTTGCAATATTCACTAGCTTAGCAGTGACTGTAGTGGTAACAACTTTAGTAGCAGTGTAGTGAGTGAAGTGCTCGTTACATCATATCACCGTGTGAGTTAATAGCTCACAGGGCAGCAAAAGCAGCAGCTTGGTGGCGTAAGCATTTAGCAGCAGTGTCCTGCTCACAGCAGCAGTACCAGCGAATTACTGACTTGGGGAGCAACCCTCGTCGGGCTAGCAGCAACTGGGACTTTCTCAAGTAAGATCGTTCAGTTTTATTTTCTTTAGCAGCAGCAACGAGATGGAGACTCTGTACTTCAATCAAACCGAGATTGCGGAGTGTTTGGGAAAGCTTCTCACCAATTTTAAAAAGGATAGCGTTACTTGAAAGGTATTGGGAGGAATATCAAGTAAATCATGAAAAGATTCTTCCTTTCGAAAAGACAAACCATAAGTATTTTGTCAACTCGGAGTTCAAACGTACGGAAGAAATTTACAGGACAGCCAAGAAACTTATTATTCAACGTCAAAATGAGTTGATTCAGCGGGGCCAGCAAGCAGCATACTCAGAACTAGCACAGCAAGAAACGGCTGGAACTTCAATGAGTCAGCCGGAGCCGAACACAACAGCAGCAGCGCCTCCGAAGTTAGAGTCGAGAGGAACCAACAGCAAGCTTGACGATATGCTTCATAAGCAGTCGGTCAACTTTAAAGCGTTTATGAGAGCCGTCGACAATACGGATGTAGATTCAATTGTCGATAAATGGGAGTTCGAAGACGCTCTTCGAACACTGCAAAACCGTTGGAGCATCATTGACAACCTTCACTGGGAGATCATTAGCGAGTCCGGAGAGGAGGTAGCAATTGAGTATGAGTTACAATTTAATAGCCACGAGCGAACCTTCAACAGGATGAAGAAAACTATCAACTCCAAAATGTGGTCAACATCTCATCGTGAAAAATCAACTCCACAAATGGAGATTCCTGTCTTCACGGGAAATTATCAGCAGTGGGTATCGTTCAAAGATCTTTTTAGCGAAGCCATTCACAAGAATAAAGCATTATCAAACGCTCAGAAAATGCAATTCCTGAAAGGCAAGGTGAAAGGTGAAGCCGAGCGTTTGATTCAGCACTTGCCCATAAGCTCCGACAATTATATTGTCTGTTGGGAGATTCTAAACCATCGATTTGACAACAAGAAGCTCATCTTTACATCTTACGTCAATGGGTTCCTGAATCTTCCCACTATACAGCAGCAATCATTTTCAGCTATTAAAAAATTACACGACGTCACTTTAGAGAGTCTACACGCTATTAAAAACTTAGGTGTGGATATTAGTACGTGGGACCCTCTGCTCGTTCATATTTTAGCAAACAAGTTGGATAGTGAATCTTATTCCGAATACATAGAGTCGTTGAAGAATGCCAGGGAGCTACCGGTGCTTCAAGACTTTTTGGATTTCTTAGAAAATAAGTTCACAAGCTTAGAATCAGCTCGTCGACGTCAAGACGTCATACCGAAATCACAGTCATCTCATCAGCAAGCCGGTCCTTCAACTTCATCTACAAATAATCGAAAATACCATAATTTCAAAGGAAATCAGTCTATTACGAAAGCCATGCACGTGGCGGGTGTCAAATGCCCTCTTTGTTTTGCAGAGCATAATTTATACAATTGCGAAAGGTTTATTCAATTGCCCAATAAAATGAAACTTAAAACCCTCAAACAAAATAATATTTGTATTAATTGCATTTTTAATCATAACGGCAATAAATGCCATTCGACAAAACAATGATTGTCGCAAGTGTTCGGAAAATCACCATACCATGTTACACGAATGCTTTACGCAGCAAAAACCTCGTTCAACGTCCGGTCCAATTAAGCAACAATCGATTATGATTAAAAAAGAGGAAAATATATCTCAAGCAAACAATAATGTTCACGCATCTCAGCAAGATCACACTGAGATTCTTCTAGCTACAGCATTAGTGAAGGTTAGGTCAGCCGACAGCACGCAGATTGTACTGAGAGCTCTTATTGATCAGGGCTCGCAAATATCACTAATTAGTGAAAAAGCAGCTCAACAGTTAGGTTTGAAACGACAGCAATTTGATGGAGTCATATTTGGAATCGGAGAAAAGGATGCGAACTGTAAGGGCAAGCTTAGCATAACATGTCAATCGATGTACAACAGCTTTGAATTTCATACTGAGGTCCTGATTATGAAAAATCTTATCAAGAACCTACCAAATCGTTCATTTAAAAGGCCCTCGTGGTCACATTTGGAACATATTAACTTAGCAGATCCGGAATTTTATATAAGCCGTCCAGTGGATTTGTTACTGGGAGCAGATGCCTATGCTCTTATCATGTTAGACGGCTTGATAAGAAATTCCAATACATCTTCACCCTTAGCTCAGCAAAGCCAGCTAGGATGGATACTATGTGGCAGCGTGAAACCACATTTCAATTGTAACGTCATCCTGAACAATACAGCAGATATTCATCAATTTTGGCAAATTGAAGATATTTGTGAACAAAATGAATTATCATCAGAAGACGAAAAATGCGTCGAGTACTACCTATCAACGACTAAACGTCTAGAGGGCGGTCGTTATGAAGTCAGGTTACCGATGAAACAGCAAGCAGGAGAAAAATTAGGATCCTCAAAGGAAATAGCACTAGCGCAATTTAGAAATCTGGAGAAGAAGTTAAGCAAGCAAGAATATTTTGCACAGCAGTATAAGCAATTTTTGACGGAGTACGAAGAGTTAGGGCACATGAAAAAGGCGACTTCTAGCAGCAAGCAAATAGAATGTTATTTGCCTCATCATGGTGTTCAGCGAGCAGACTCATCAACTACGAAGTTACGCGTCGTATTTAATGCGTCAGCTAAAACCTCATCAGGATTTAGTCTTAACGATGTCATGTATCGAGGTCCCAACTTACAGCGAGACCTCCAAGCACTGTTACTCAAATGGAGGCAATATCGATATGTATTTACCGCCGACATTGAAAAAATGTTTCGGCAAATTTTTGTTAGCGAATCAGATCAGAAATTACAGCAAATCCTTTGGCGAGAAAATTCTAAGCAACCAATAAAAGCATACCAGCTAACTACGGTTACCTACGGCACTAAATCAGCACCTTTTTTGGCGATGATGACCCTTCGCCAACTAGCATCAGATGAGCAGCATAATTTTCCCACAGCAGCAAAAATAATATGTGAAGATTTTTATATGGACGATTTAGTTTCGGGGTCAGATTCGGTCGATGAAGGAAAAAGCATCATAGCAGAGCTAAATTCATGCCTAAGCAGCGGAGGATTTTTACTTAGGAAATGGTCAGCGAACGACAAGAGATTAATAGGAGATATTAATTCATCGCATACAAATAATCAAGCAACATCGTTTATTTTCAAAACAGAAAATACAGCAAAAACTTTAGGTTTAAGATGGGATCCAAAAACGGATGAATTTTCCTTCCAATATAACACAGCACCAGGAGATACAAAGCTCACGAAGAGAAAGCTCCTGTCAGAAATATCAAGGTTATTATTGATCCCTTAGGTTGGCTAGCACCGTTGACGACAAAATTCAAATTATTATTTCAAAAGGTTTGGCTTGATGAAATTCAGTGGAATGATGAAGTTTCAGCAGAAATCAAGAACGAATGGGTAAAATTAACTGAAGACATGGAGTGCATCAGCAGGTTTAAAATACCTCGTTGGTTGCAAAGCAAACGCGGCGACATTGTCCAGTTGCATGGATTTTGTGATGCATCGCCGAAAGCATATGCAGGTGTCATATATGCCAGAATAGTGACAGGAGACAGAGTGTCCGTGGTACTTGTAGCAGCAAAAACTAGATTAGTGCCAAGCAGCAAGACAGTTTCGTTACCAAGATTGGAACTATGTGGAGCGGAGCTGTTGACCAGATTATTTGGAAAACTCACCAATAGCATAAGTAACATAGAGCATGAAATCATAGCTTGGAGTGACTCCAAGGTCACTCTTAGCTGGATACAAGGCAACCCAGATCGATGGAAGCCTTTTGTAGCGAATCGAGTGAAGAAAATCACTAGCGTAATACCACCTGATGTTTGGCACTACGTGCCTACAAAAGAAAATCCAGCTGATTCAGCAAGCAGAGGACTATCAGCTACCCAATTAATGGAGCATAACTTGTGGTGGCAAGGACCAGCCTGGCTACATACAACTGGATTCAAGCTACAGCAGGATCCAGCAAAGTATACGACTGAAGAAGAGATTCGAAAACAAGTCCTTACCCTTCAAAATAGCAACTCTGAAAACAACATTATCGAAGATCTATTAAATCGCTATAGTTCATTCACTAAAATAAATCGTATAGTAGCGTGGTTATTACGTGCACTTGCACCGACAAGTAAACAAAGGCAGTCATATCTCACGTTACAAGAACTAAGGAAAGCAAAGTTAGTTATAATTAAATATGTACAGCGCAAGGAATTCGCATCGGATATCGACAATTTATTGCACAACCGACTCAGTTCCGATAGCAAGCTATTAAATCTCAACCCATTTTTGGATCAAAGCGGCATATTAAGAGTGGGAGGACGTCTTAAAAACGCAAATATTAGCATTGACATGAAACATCCCATAATCATCCCTTATAGCGGACGACTGACGGAGCTTCTTATTCAGCAAGCACATGAGAATACTTTTCATGGAGGAGCTCGACTATCGTTGTCTTTATTGAGACAACAATATTGGATAATTAAGGGGAATAGAGCAACCAAGAAGCAACTTCGTAATTGCGTGACCTGCAAAAAACAAGAGCCTAAAAAACTACAGCAGATAATGGGACACCTACCTGACTTCAGAACGAATCCAGCACCTCCATTTTATCATACTGGAGTAGACTATACCGGATTTATCAGAATAAAATCAAATAAAGGCAGAGGAATCAAAACATCTAAGGGATACATCGCCTTGTTTATTTGCATGGTCACGAAAGCAGTGCACATAGAGTTAGTTCCCGACCTCAGCAGTTTAGCATTCATAGCAGCATTGCGTCGCATGGCGGCACGAAGAGGTGCTCCGAAGCATATCTATTCGGACAATGGAACTAACTTTGTAGGTGCCAATAAAATACTTCAGGAAGAGCAACAGCATTTTGAGCAAATTTTTAGCGACAGCTTTTACAGAGAAATAACAGAGCTAAGCATAGAATGGCATTGGAATTGTCCTTCTTGGCCTAGTGCTGGAGGGATCTGGGAGCGATCAATTAGAAGCCTTAAGCAGCATCTAAAAAGAGTGATAGGAGACCAAGCCTTGACATTCGAAGAATATTCTACCATTTTGTCTCAAATCGAAGCAAGCCTTAACTCAAGACCATTGTGCCCTATATCGGAAGACATTGAAGATATTGATTTTCTCACGCCAGCACATTTTCTAACTAGCCGTGCAGGTCTTACGGTTATAGAAACAGCACAAGATGCGAGGACAAGATGGTACATGGTAAACAAAACGTTCCAAGATATATGGAAACGATGGAAAACCGAATATCTTAGTCAATTATCAATGCGCAGCAAGTGGTTTAAAGAACGAAAGAACATAGAGATAGGAGATATGGTTACTATTCATGATGACAACATGCCTGCAGGAAAATGGCCTGTTGGTCGGGTGGTGGAGGTCCACCCAGGTAAGGATGGAGTCGTCAGAGTAGTGACTTTAAAAACAAAAAATGGTTTTATAAAGCGCCCAATTATAAAACTTTCGATTTTACCTATAACGGACAAAAAAGCAGGTGAACAGGGAAAAATCGGAGCAGTAAAACAGCAAAGCGAAGAAAGGAAGGTAGGAACAAAGAAGCGTGATAACAGTTGTCCTAAAATCTACAGCATAGCTCTAGCATTATTATTTTTTATGAGCCTTATAATCTCCTCTGAAGCGTCTTATAAACTAACAGCGTTCGATAGCAATCAAACAATGTATTTTGACCCCCTGAGACAAATGCATCTGATTCGTGATGAATGGAAAATTGTTACTTATTATAATATGTCTCCCTACTGGCAAGGAGATAAAGCGATAACACAGTATACAGAATATCTTGAGCAAACATGCGGAAAGATTCAAGCACAGAGTCATTGTCGAGTCATCATTCTGCAAGTACAGCACGAGTACAATGAACTACAATATTACAATCAGCTGTTACTTAATCAGCATTTTGGAGCGCACTTGCGAACCCGACGCGGCTTGATCAACGCTGTCGGTTCCATTGCAAATTCATTATTTGGAGTACTTGATCAAGATTTCGCAGAAAAATATAAGAATGACATTGACCTAGTACGTAGCAATATAAACCACCTGAATCAGCTATATAGAAATCAGACATCGGTCATTGAAGCGGAATATAATATATTAAAAAGAACAGAGGAGACAATTGCAAAGCAGCATAAGATGATCAATAAGCACCTGAATTATTTAGACAGCGCCACTAACACATTACAGAAGGAAATCGATATAGTATCTACTCACCAAGATTTCACATTAGCAGCATTAGCAACTATCAATATGATACGAAACTTGAAGCGAATTCAAGAGACCTTTCTTGACACCATGACTGAAGTCTATCACGGTCAGATCAATCTGCATCTCTTGACACCACAACAGCTACGTGGGGAGTTACAAATTGTATCTGGCCAAATATCAAAAGAGCTAGCATTACCTGTAGACGACATCCAATTCAACTTGTACAAGATTTACAAACTGTTGAAAGTCAGAGCCAGGATGATGGAAGAATATTTCATATTTGAAATTACCCTACCATTAATCAGCAGAGACACGTTCCAGCTTTACAACTTGATACCAATTCCAGTTCAAATGAACAAAAGCATGATCACCATGAAACCATTGTCAGAATATGTAGCGATCAACTTAAGAAGAGATGCATATTTGACAGCGAGCGTCAGGGATCTTCAAACCTGTCAATATCAAGCAGACACTTACCTCTGTCATCTGCAGGGACCCATTAGGAGCTTAGGTCCTGATGAAAAATTCTGTGAAAAGGAGAAACGTTCCATCTGCAGCATGAAAAAGTCAAGCTGCGAAAATAAGTGGATTCCACTACACGACTTTTCTACCTACTTATACTTCTGTTGTGACTCTTATTCTTTGCGAGTCATATGCGACGACGGCTTACAAGTTCACCGAGTCAGCAAGGCCGGACTCATTCAGCTAACTCAGCAGTGAATTGTAAAGGGTCATGATGTAACGCTTTACGCTTATCAGCTGTTCGAGAATACGCTCAACGTTAATCCAAATGTTCTCGATACAAAATTAACTCCTATAAATCATTTTATCAGCGATCTCACGCTACCAATCCAACATTTCAAAGACTATGAAGCTGAGAACGAAACCATGATGATAAACAGCTCCCTAAAGCATCTCCATGAACAAATTAAATCCATGAAGGAATCAACCCAGCAGCCCGAACTCCTAACAACACATGATATACATCAATACACTGTGTTGTATGGACTGGTAGCAGCAGTCATAGTAGTCATCATCATTTGGTTGTTGAGGAGAAGGTGTCAGCGTGCCGGAGGTTTATCCATCCAGGGACGTACCGAGAGCGTACCAGCCAGTGTGAGTGTGTGCATAAACCAATCTGAGCCACAAAAGGGCTCCAGTGTCAGTGCGCGAAACCTGCCTCTATCCGAAATGGGGCCGAGTGTCAGTGATAGTGCGCGTGTATCTCGTTTTTCAAAACAGTGGTCTAGCTTACGGTTGAAAAGGCGTGACATGTCAACCTCGCCTATTGCCAAAAGACAACCCGTATTTTTTATCGATGACTCAACCGTCTGATCAATTAGCTATAACTAAGATTGTTTTATCACCTTGTAAAACATCATCCAACATTGTTTTAACCTTCTTTAGCATATAAGCCCACACTCACGTAACATTTTAGCTTTGTAGGTATTAGTTTATCTCATTTCTTCCCCTCGGGATCATGTTCGATACAATCATTACGATCGAACACGTTTTGCTGATCTAGCAACATAATTACACCGCGCCAAGTGCGGCGCGGCTTCAGTACATATTCGGACAGCAAACCGGGTGCTTTCGTACTCATTAGCATATATCATTCAGCATATATCAGCATAATTACCATTTTCTCAATAAATCCTCAAAATTATTAAAGTATTTAATTTCATAGCATAGCAGTCCATACCACTTCGGTCGCGACTCCTACAGACCCAGATCAACTGCTGGTTTTTGTCGCCTACGAGCTACACAAACTGCCCCCTGTATGTTTCGACCACGTAGACGTCACGAAACTACTGAAGGAATTGTTAATTTTGCGAGCGGAATTAAATGACATTAAACATAATTTTGTCACTAAGGACGACTTAGATGTGGCCTTGAAAGAGAATAATGTCATACAATCATCTGCAAGTCAGTTAGTAAATCCAATATTTAATACAAACGTGAATAAAATTAGAGAAGGAGGGTATAACATAAACAGCCGACCGTTTGGATTGTCGCCGCATCTACCCTCACAACGTTCACAGTTGATCGATGACGTTAGCTGTGTTTGCGAGAGTGAGTCAACTCTCGCAAACGCAGCTAACGAGTGTTGATAACGGGCCGAAGTATCGCTCTCTCGTTCACTCTCACGAACGGGTGCTACAGGCTGGCGATGAGTCATCTACCACACCGGTTAACTCGACATTCGTAGAAAACGCTAATTACACGAATACAAATCTCATACAATCAACGCAGAGTAACAAAACTATGGTGGAAGTATTAATTCAATGAAAATGGCCTAAAAAATCCTCGTAAGATGAATGGACGCTGGTTCAAAACAAAAGGTCAAAGAATCGGTTCGAAGGAAAGACGGGAACAGCGAGCCCTAATGCGAACTTTAAATTTAGGCCTGCTGATTCAAAAATTCCGCTGTTTATCACGAATGTTAACAAAGAAACTACTGAAAAAGACATTTGCGATTACATACAAAATAAGAAATAGTACAGCTTCAGAAAATTAATATGAAATCGGAAAGACCATAAATGCATTTAAATTGTTTGTCACAAAACACAAATTATAAATTTTTAGATGACAAAATATGGCCCGAGGGTATACGGTTTAAACAGTTTATTTACTTTAAGATAAATGTAATAAAAGTAAATAAACAGTACAGTAGTGTTGAAAACTTATCAAAAATATAATGGATTGTATGTCGAACGTTAAACTTAGTACATTCAACTGTTTTTTTTTTTTTTTTTTTTTTTTTATGGTAGGTAAAAATCATCGAATGACGAATCCCACTCTTGGGCGGAGCGGGAAACAGTGTCAGACTCTTACTGACTAAAGAACCTACCCCGTGCCTTCCTTGCCTTATTCCCAGAGCCCCGGTATAACGCTTTCGCATCAACCCTCAGCTCCGGGAGGCTTCGACCCTGTTGGGTCCCTACGGTGTGCTGACAACTCCTTGAGGCGCGCGGGAACGGAGCGCGCCGTCGACGACTTGGGCTCGGTCTGGACTGCTACCAGACGACCGGACGGCGAGCTACCCATTGCTCACCGTCCGCAAGCCAGTGTCTACGGTGGCCGGATATCGGCAGGATCGCGGCGGCGACGGCTACGGCGAGTGCGCCGTTGCCTTTGCCTTATGCGGTCAGCCTCCTCCTTTACGAGCATTACTGCCTCGCAGGAGGCGACCGCCTGCCACTCCTCCTAGTACATTCAACTGTAAGAGTATATTTCGATCACCTGATTACGTTCGTCAATTATGCGCACGAGCCGACGTGATAGTGCTACAGGAGTTCTGGCTGCTGCCCCACAACGTGCCCTTCCTTGCGACCATCGACGGAGACTTCGCGTACACTGGGAAATCAGCAGTAGACACCTCTGATGGTGTCCTGGTCGGAAGACCATACGGAGGTGTGGCGCTGTTGTGGAGGAAGTCGTTATTTGTGTCGGTATCGGTTATAAATTGTGTAAGTGATCGTATCGTGTGTATTGAGATAGCGCTGGGCGTGCAGTCGCTCCTAAATTAGTGTGTATATGCCCACTGATTGTGCCAAAAATCGTACCGAGTTTACGAGTTGTTTAAGTGAGATCATCTCAGTGATTGAGAGCAGTAAAGTGGAGTCAGTCTTTATTTTGGGAGACTTTAATGCACATCCCGGAACTCGATTCTCACGTGAGTTACTTTTAACCTGTACTGATCAATCATGGTCTTGCGTTGATACTGAACTTTTGCCGCAAGACTCACATACTTTTACTAGCTCCACCAACGGTTCCCTCCGCTGGCTAGATCACTGTGTTGTCACGGAGGCCGCCAGGCAGTTGGTGGATAGTTTTTTTTTTTATGGTAGGTAAAAATCATCGAATGACGAATCCCACTCTTGGGCGGAGCGGGAAACAGTGTCAGACTCTTACTGACTAAAGAACCTACCCCGTGCCTTCCTTGCCTTATTCCCAGAGCCCCGGTGTAACGCTTTCGCATCAACTCTCGGCTCCGGGAGGCTTCGACCCTGTAGGGCCCCTACGAATTGCTGACAACTCCTTGAGGCGCGCGGGAACGGAGCGCGCCGTCGACAACTTGGGCTCGGTCTGGACTGCTACCAGACGACCGGACGGCGAGCTACCCATTGTTTACCGTCCGCAAGCCAGTGTCTACGATGGCCGGATATCGGCAGGATCGCGGCGGCGACGGCTACGGCGAGTGCGCCGTTGCCTTTGTCTTATGCGGTCATCCTCCTCCTTTACGAGCATTACTGCCTCGCAGAAGGAGGCGACCGCCTGCCACTCCTCCTCGCTGCGGACCATGGCCTGAACCAAGGCCAGGCGCGAGAGGTCGCCGCCGCCGATCACCCCCACGAGGGCACGGCGTTGCTCTTCCCAAGCGGGGCACACTTCTACCGTGTGCTTCACCGTGTCCTCCGGGCTGGCCACACAGTGGCGACACCCGGGCGTCTCTTCCGCACGGATCCGGTGCAGGAACCTCCCGAACTTGCCATGTCCGGTGAGGACCTGCGTCATGCGGAAGGTGAGGACGCCGTGAGGTCTATCCAGCCACGCCTCAAAGAGGGGCACTACTGCCGAAATTATGGCGTGCCCAGCGCTGGGTTGCGACAGTCGCTGTTTCCATTCCACCATGAGATCCCGCCGGAGCTCTTTCCGCCATGCCTTGACACGTGCAGGCAGCGCAGTTTCGCCCCGGAGTTGCATCTCCACGCGCAGATCGTGCATGTGTGCAAGGACTGTTGGCTCCAAATCCCATGGTGGTAGGCCAGCAAGGAGGCTCGCCGCTTCGCGGAACACCGTGCGGTGTCCCCGCACCATCCGGATGGCCATGACCCTCTGGCAGGCGTTCAGCTGGGCCGCCGGGCGTTTACGCAGCGACGGCGCCCACACTAGTGCCCCATAAAGGGCCATGGACCGAACGATGCCGACGTAGAGCCTCCGGCAGGAGGCATCTGGACCCCCCAGGTTCGGCAGGAGCCGCTTCAGGGCAGCTCCTGTCCGATTGAGTTTAGGAGCCAGACGTCGGAAATGCTCCTCGAAATTCCACCGGCTGTCGAGGACAAGTCCCAGGTACTTCTCATCGTCGACCCGACGCCGATGTGAACTCCTCCTACCGTTAGCTGGGAACTTATTGGTGGCGCGTTCCGAGGGCCGTGAAAACACATGGCCTCGGACTTTTGCAGCGCCACCTCGAGTCCCAACTGCTGGATCCTCTCTACGACTGTCGCAACCCCACGTGTCGCTAGTTCGACCGCCGCCTGGTACGACTCTCCCCGCGCTAGGACCAGCGTGTCGTCTGCGTAACAGACCACGCTGACCCCGACGGGGAGGTCGGCGCGCAGCACGTAGTCGTACCCGATGTTCCACAAGGGCGGCCCTAGTACCGATCCCTTTTTTTTTTTTTTATTGCTAATCAAGTTGGTATCATGCAGATCCGTCCCAAAGATGAGAGCAGTACTCCATAACCGATCGAACTTGCGCCTGATAAAGTTTAAGCAGCTGTTCCGGCGTGAAGTATCGTCTGACCTTTGCGAGGATTCCCAACTTTTTTGCAGCCAGTTGAGCCTTTGCTTCGATGTATGGCCCAAAATTGAGAGTTGAAGTTAGCGTTACACCAAGAAGATCACGATGGTCAGTTATCGGCACGGTTACACCTCGGAAAGTTGGAACAGGGCTGAATTGACTCCTTTTAGCTGAAAAAAGACACGCCTGAGTTTTAGCAGCATTGAACTTGACCAAATTGGCATCGCCCTATTCAGAGACTGCCTCCAAGGACAAGCTCAACCGCTCAACCATAGCCTCTCGGAGAGACTGGATCTGTGACCCACTAGCACGTGCGCTGGATGTGTAACTCTCAACAACAGTACTGTCGTCTGCATACCCAAAGGTACCGGGCTTTAGCAGATCGTTTATATGCAACAAGAACAATGTTGCCGAGAGCATTTGATCCGACGAGCAGCCATCAATGACCAAACGAATGGACCGGTCCCTCAGAAAATCTGCGATCCAAACACACAAACCAGTAGGTAAACCGAAAGAAGGAAGCTTACCAATAAGGCTATCACGCCAGACCCTATCGAAAGCCTTCGAGATGTCAAGGGAGACGGCAAGCGCTTCCTCGTGTCTCTCGAAGGCCTCACTCCAGATGTGGGTGGCATACGCTAGAAGATCACCTGTTGACCGATTCCGGCGAAATCCGTATTGTCGGTCACTCAGGATGTCATTGGCTTCTAGGTATGCCAGGAGGTTAGTATTCAGTACACGTTCCATTGTCTTACAGAGAATGGACGTTACTGAGATGGGCCTGTACTGCCGTGCAGACACTAAAACGCAGTAAAATGGTGTATTTTGCAATACTTTTACTGCGTTTTAGTATCTGCACGTCAGTGTAGTTAGCTGGGTCAGCCCGACTACCCTTTTTGGGCACGGGCTGTACGTTAGCTTGCTTCCATGCATTCAGCACTTTTCCAGCCTCAAATGAGAGCCTAAATAGGCGTGTCAGGATTGGAGATAGTTCAGGCGCACACGTTTTCAGTACGATTGCCGGTATCCCATCAGGACCGCTAGCCTAGTTCACGTCTAGGTTACGTAGCACCCTACGAACGTCATTCTGATGGATGCGAATATCTGACATACTCGTCCTGCAACCATCAGGATAAGTAGGGGGCCGCGCGTCACCGGGATCTAGACGCGAAGATTCCGCGAAGAGAGAGGCAAACAAATTTGCCTTTTTCTCAGCAGTGTGGGCCAGCGAACCGTCGGGCCTCAGCAATGGCGGTAGTGAGTGGCGGCAGAAGTTCGATTCAATGGACTTAGCCAGGGACCAAAACGCTTTGCTACCAACGGGGTATGAAGCAAGTTTGTTCCCGATGCGGCTAATGTGGTCAAACCGAGACCTCTGCATTACCTTCTTGCAAGACTTGGCAGCACTGTTGAAGGCTCTCTTCTTCTGACTTACGTCACTCGCCTTGCGCATGCGAGCGTCGGCCCAGGCCCGGTATGCCACGTGTTTAAGCGCACTAGCGCGATCGCACTCAGCACCGAACCAAGGACGAGCTCGGCTAGACATAGCTACGTCGGAAAACGGAATGTAGTACTCCATCCCCCGCTGCAGCACATCCGTCACAGCATCCGCGCACGACGATGGATCATCCGAAGAGAAGCAAGTAGGCTGCCAAGGATAACATGCGAAGAAAGATCGCATGCCATCCCAATCTGCTGACCTATATCGCCAAATCCGCCTGGTGCCTCTAGGGCAGAGATCAGGCGGAGAATAGACTGATACAGATTTCACCAGACAGTGGTCGGAACTACCTAACGGTGATGAAATCGACACTGAGTAGCGGTCTGGATCTGTTGTCAGCAGAAGGTCCAAGCAATTGGCCGTGTGCGAATCAACATCCGGCACCCTTGTAGCTCCCTGGACCAGTTGAGTGAGATTTAACGCTAGTGCAAGCTTTCGCATCTCTCGACCAGCATGGTCTGTGCACTGGTATGGGAAGAGCCACTCCTGATGGTGGGCATTAAAATCCCCCAGTAACACCAATTGAGCGTTAAGGTACCTCTGCTGAGCCGCATCCGCCGCCTCACTAAGGTACTGTGTGAGCCTGGTTGCCTCCTGATCTCCACTGTGCGAGCGGTAGACACAAGCATAAATAATTTTATCCACGCCTGTGTCCACCAGAGCCCAGAGCGTTGAGAACCTGGAATCCTCAAGGTTACGGAGACGCCGATGGCAGATGTCGTCCCGGGCGTACAAGCACACGACAGCGGGTGGTTTAAAATTGTGCTCCAGGATAAACCCTGGGTAAGATAGGTACGATACATCTGACGGGCTTCTAATCTGCGTCTCCGAAAGAAAAAAGAGGGATGGCTTTTCAGTCTCCAGGTGGTGATGGACTGCTGCGAGATTTGAGTGCAAGCCTCGAATATTACTGAAATGCACTTTAAGTAAGAGGGAGTGCAGCCGCTGTTTACCGTTTCTCTTTTTAGACCTTGGCATATTTAGGAGTGAAGAAGGTAAGAGGAGAAGGAAGTGAGATGGAGTTCCATGCTGCTAACCTTCAGTTACGCACCGGCGGGACGGCATCATTGGGGTACTAGTCAGGAGACTGCGGGGATGCCCGAGCCCCCCCGGAAATGACCATCGGGCCCTCTCATCTGGTCGCCAACCAGCACGATGGTGCATTCCGGGATTTTTCGTCAGTTGGCGGGGCAGCCTTTCACGTGTGGCTAGCACATTACTTGGGCCCCCTACTAACTGCGGTCGGCCAGCGGTGCACCGTGCCTCGGATCCCGCTACCCTCCTCGACTAGTCTCCCGATACGTCAATACCAGCGCGAGGCCGGCTGGTCTGCATGCTATGGAATCGCCACTTCGACCCATCTCCTCAGAAATTGGCCACACAGGGCATCGTACCGGAACACGGCTAGGCCGCTTGGCGGTACGTCTTTGCCCAGTGGGTGGTTACAAGCCATCGGTCGAAACCTACCACCAGTTAATGTCACCAGATTAGCACCACCCGGGGACCATGTGTAGGGCCTAACTGTGGGTATTCTCCTACGGACGGTGGTGACTCAGCCCCCAAAAAAGCCCTGTGGGATACCGCACGACATCTCTCGCCGTTTCCATTCACCCTGGTGACCGTCTTAGATAATGAACCTCTCTGACAGGTAGGCCTCGATCACACGACACAGGTAGTCGGGCACCCGGTGATACCGGAGTGCCGTCCTAATGCAACTCCAGGGCAGGGAAATGAAGGCGTTGGCGATGTCCAATGACACCGCCAAGACACACCTGCCTCGGGACACCGCATCCCCCGTCGTGAGGGCTCGCACGCGCATGATGGCGTCCACCGTGGAGCGCCTCCTGCGGAACCCGAACTGGTCGTCCGCTAGATCGGGCCCCTTCAGTGTCAGATGCTTGACGAGGCGGTCGGCAATTACTCTTTCAAAGAGCTTGCCCACCTCGTCAAGCAGCACAATGGGTCGATACGCGGACGGAGAGTCCGCAGGGCGCCCCGGCTTCGCGACGAGGACCAGTTTTCCCGTCTTCCAGGGAAGTGGGAAATGGCCCTTCTCCAAGCATGCGCTAAAGAGCCCCCCAATCGAGACCCGAGAGCCTCCATGGCCAGGACCCAGGCCTTTCCAGGCAAGCCGTCGGATCCTGGGGCGGTATTCTTCGCACCCATCCTGCGTACCGCCACTCTCATCTCTACCTTGGTCACTTCCGGAGCATTGGTACCGTCGTCGCTGACGTGGTCCGCGTCAGACACCGCTGGTGGCGGAGCCATGGGCGGGGGGGAGTGGTCCCCCTGCGCAGGGAACAGAGCGCTCACCACACCCTCCACGATCTGTGGCCGGAGACTCTGCGTCAACGGGGGAGCCCATGGGCGGAGTTTCTCCCGCACCATCTTGTATGGGCGTCCCCACGGATCAGCGTTGAGGGTCCCCAGCCACACTTTGCAGGCCTCCTGCTTGGCCCGCATTATCTCGGATCAGAGGGTGCGTTTTGCCACCCTATATCCCTCGTAAAGCTCCGCCTCCACGGCTTCCGCATCCGGCGGGTGGATGCGGCGCCTGCGTAATCTAGTATGCCGGCGTCGCGCAGCGGTGTATGCGTCACGTAGTTTGGCAAGCTCTGGCGACCATCAGTATACCTGGCGCCGGGCGTATCCTGGACGGAGTCGGGGCATTGCCACGTCGCAGATTTGCGACATGGCCTCCCGGAACCACTCCGCCTCGACGTTGATGTCGGCAGGCCTGACCGGTGCTTGCACCCAGGCCTGCACCATTGCGGCTTCCCGGAAGAGCTCCCGTTCCAGCAGCCTCAGCGCCCAGCGCGGACCACACGGGGTCTGTCGGACCGGCGCGGTCGAGGTCTAGGGGGAGACGTCAAACCGGATATACCGGTGGTCCGAGTATATCTCCACCTTCTCCATGACGCGCCAGTCAACTACACGCGGTGTCAGAGCGGGGCTGGCGAACGAAATGTCCACCACGGACTCGCCCTGCACCCGAACACACGTGGGGACAGAACCCCGGTTTAGGACGACCAGGCCTGTTTCCAGAGCCCAGTCCTCCACCATCCGATCCCGCTGGTTTGTGAGCCGAGAACCCCAAGCCAAGTTCCTGGCATTGAAGTCCCCGCAAACGACCACGGGGAGGGAACCATACCCAGCGACGACGGTATTCAACTCCCTGAGGGAGTCGTGTAGATCGGCGAGAGATCTGTTCGGGGACAGGTAGACGCCTACCACTACAATGTCCCCGAACCGTGCTGCCACGCAACCTCGTCCCCTCGTGATGGTCTCGAGGGTCGGGGTACCAGCAGCGGCCGACGAAATTAGGGTCACCGAGCCGTTCAGGTCCTGTACCCAGTCAGCTCTGGTCAGGACAAAGTACGGCTCGGAGACCACGGCGACGTTTATCGACCACTGCGCCATGCTCTGGAGCAACAGATCCTGAGCGGAGGCGCAGTGGTTGACATTCGCCTGGAGGAGACGTAATGGTGCCGTTATTGGCAGTCCATAGTCTCCTCCCGAGCCCTCTGTGAGGGCACTGCCGCGGTGGTTGCGGTGGCGACAGCGACAGCGGCGGCGGCAGAAGCTACGGTCGCGGCGGTGGCAGTGGGGGGCCGACGGAGTTTGGCCTTCACGTTGGCCGGGGGGCAACAGGACCTGCCCCCAGCCCGGTAGTCGGCCTGCTTGCCTGCAGCCGCACATGCGTAGCAGTGTGAGACTTGGGCAGAGAGGACCCCTCGGGCCTCAGTGCCCAAGAGGGGCTGTTGGCTGCCTCCCAGGGTGCACCGTCCCGTAGGCTAGTATCCGCAAGTGATCTACAGCCTGCGGGCACTCGTGGAGGTTTTCTGTCGTGGCACCCCAGTTGGTGGATAGTGCTTCTATTTTATGTGGCGTTTATGTTTCAGACCATATTCCGTTATTAATAGAGTGTAATATCAATCTTATAAAACCTAAAATTATTGAATCCAACATTAATTATTGTAACAAAGTTGTGTGGGGTGAGAGGGATTTACAACAGATAAATAAGTATTTCGATTACTGTAATAGCAACTTGAAACAATTAAATTTTCCTCCAGAATTTTGTAATTGTGCTGGTAATATGTGTCACAACCCTGAACATCAGTTGATGATTGATAGTTTGTATAATGAATTGATTTGTATTTAAAAAAAAAAAACTTTTTACAAAAAAAAAACCGCCTTCAAAAAAAGCCAAACGATAAAAGTTCCTACACTAAAAAGTTGAAAATAAAAATTTGAATTGCTGTAAAGAAACTTAATTTATAGGTAAACGTATTTGACATTAATATTTTGCAAATATTCAAAATTTATTACTTCTTTTTGGAGTCGGTGCCAGTCAAGACAAGGAATTCGACTTATAGGAGCGAAGAAACAATGGAAAATGTGGAAAAACGGGGAAAAATATTCATCTTTGAGGGCTTCCGTTGCGTGCGCTGCGAAAACGGTAGAAGGTATCAAAAAAATATGTAGGAAAGAGTTATTCCTCTTAAAATTATCTAAAAAAATGTCCGCGACAGTATATGTCTATCTTTTAAGATTAACTCACTAGAACCGTTTTTATGGGAATCAAATTTGGCCGAAATTAATGCATGCAACCAATGAGTTGTATCAACATAATAATATTAATCTTTATCCAAATAAATGTGTTGTTGATTAAGAGTATGTAATTGTGAACAAAATTCAAAGTCTTTGACATCACTTATTTTCAATGAACATCTTAGAAGATATTACAATTTTAAAATAACTCCGATATAAAATTCACACGCGCCGCATGATGTGCAAAATATGACGCTGCGCGGGCGAGGAGACGGGTTGCTTGCGGGCGGCGCGGAGGGGTTTTTTTATGGTAGATAAAAATCATCCAATGACGAATCCCGCTCTTGGGCGGAGCGGGAAACAGTGTCAGACTCTTACTGACTAAACAACCTACCCCGTTCCTCCCTTGCCTTATTCCCAGAGCCCCGGTATAACGCTTTCGCACCAACCCTCGGCAGCAAGAGGCTTCGACCCTGAAGAGCCCCACAGTTTGTTGTCAACACTTTGAGGCGCGCGGGAGCAATGCACGCCGTCGACGACTTGGTCTTGATCTGGACTATTACCAGACAACCGGACGGCGAGCTACCCATTGCTCACCGTCCGCAAGCCAGCGTCTACGGTGGCCGGATATCGGCGACGCGGCGACGGCTACGGCGAGGGCGCTTTTGCCCTTGCCTTATGCGTTCGGCCTCCTCCTTTACGAGCATTACTGCTTCGCAGAAGGAGGCGACCGCTAGCCGTTCTTCTTCGACCATGGCCTGAACCAAGGCCAGGCGCGAGAGGTCGCCGCCGCCGATCACCCTCACGAGGACACAGCGATGCTCTTCTCAAGCGGGGCACACCTCCACCGTGTGCTCCACCATGTCCTCCGTGCTGGCCACACAGTGGCGACACCCGGGCGTCTCTTCCGCACAAATCTCCTGAACTTCCCATGTCCGGTGAGAACCTCCGTCATGTCCTGCGTGATGTCTATCCAACCAGGCCTCAAAGAGGGGACTTACCGCCGAGATTATGGCGTGCCCAAGTTGGGGTGTAGCTCTATGAAGTACTTTTAGATAATTATGTTCTTTTAACAACTAAATTGTCTAAATTAATAACAGAAATTGATACGGGCAAAGTCGTGGGTAACAGCTATTATTTATAAAGCTGAGGTTGTTTGCAAAAATAAATATGATGCCCAAAATAACTATTTCACGCGGACGAAGTCGCGGGCACAGCTAGTTATTTATATAACATGGATATTAACCGAGCTATCACAACTTTTGTCTCACAAATTTTCCGCGGACGAAGTCGCGGGCAGAAGCTAGTTTACAATAAAATTGTAATTTATTGACATAGGAAAATGCATTGAGTTCAAATAGAAGAAAAGTATGCAGGTAATAGCTACGAAAATGTGTTCCTTTAATCTAATTAAAATGCAATCATTTCAGAATATATTCAATCAGGCTCAGAATCATCTACTGCTGATGCTAAACCAAAAGTGTACAAATTGAGAGGTATGTTCCCTAAAATTTATTTTCGTTTTCATCATAAAGTACCTATTTAATCGTTTTTAATATTACCTGCTAAAATATTTTAAGATTAATTATTTTAAAACAAGGCTTCTTATTGTTGTAGAACCATCAAATATAAAATACTTCGACGACGAGAATGACACAGAGGATTTCTCTCCTGATTGTTCTGAATACATTCCAAGTCTAGAGCGTCAATTACCTCTCAGTCGAAGTACTTCGAGCTTCGTTACCGATTTGCAAGATACGGATATTATTAGGATTTCCTTTAGTACCACACATTTGCAAGAAAACGATACTTCTAGTCTCGGAGGTGATTCGCTAGTGTTAGATAATTTGCTCCATACTGAAAACATCACGCGGTCTCCATCTACGGTTTCGAATTTATCTCTAATGCTGGGTGAAACTGCTTTCGTGGCTTCTCCTACCGTCATTTATAAATCAAACTTTTTTATTCTCCGAAAAAGCAAGATAATACACCTTTCAAACTTCTAGACATTATACTTACACCAGTGAATGAACACGGACAATTACCTATACACAACATTGCTGAGATAAACCTTCAGTCAACAAGTGACGACCTAGAAAAAACACTGACACCAACTAAACCTACCAGCTCTAATTGTAATATAACTAACTCAAAATTAGTGCAGAAAGAACAAGCAATCACAGAAAATTCCGATGAAAAAAAGAACTATGCTTTGCAGAAATACAACATTGAAATAACAATTGAACCGGAATCTCCCGATACCGACAGCATTACTGTTGATAAAGCTGTAGAGGTAAACACCAATTCAAACAATCTGTTAGATGAAGAGCAAAATGAACGACTTAATGCAGAAAACAGTTTAATAAATGATGGTGACATTGACACAAGTTTGAGAACTCTGAGTAGGAAACGTAAAAGAGACGCAAGTGAATGGAGAGATAATAAGAACAAGAAACTTAAAAATTCAGGCCAAGCATATTAAGGTGCTCGTGATAAAAAATATCATGAGAAAAAGAATATTTTAGATAATTGTGCCTGTAAAACAGGTTGCGGGTTAAAATTCAATACAGAAGACAGGTTAGCTCTACATACAAATTTTTATAAACTTGCCAATTGAGAATTACAATGGCAATACATTACACGACATGTTAAATCCAATGATGTTAAAAGGGTAACCATAAATAGAAAAAGTAACCGATCTCAAACATTAAAATATTATTTTCCCCTCAAAGATGAAGAAATCCAAGTATGCAAGGTATTTTTTTAAACACTCTATTACTGAGCAAATGATTTACACGGCCTTCGAAAAATTAAAAGAGATGGAAGTTTGATCGATAAACGAGGCAAACATCAGAACAGACCACATAAAATGAAGCTAAATACAGTAGACACTATCACAAATCATATTGATTTATTTCCCAAAGTAGAATCGCATTACACGAGAAAAGAGTCTAAACGAGAATATTTGTCTGAATCTCTTAATATTGATATATTATAAAATGTACCGACTTTACAAGTCATGGTTTGCAAATCAGAACTATCCAGATATTGTTAAGATGGCTTCAAAACGACATTATGAAAGAGTGTTTAATACTAACTACAACTATTCCTTTTTTAAGCCTAAAAAGGATCAGTGTACTTTATGTTCACAATAACAGCAAGCTAACTCCGTTGAAAAGGCGTCTTTAGAAGAAAAATACAAGAAACATTTGAGTATGAAAGAAAGAGTTCGTGAAATTAAAACAGAAGAAAAAGAAACACTAAATAAAGATGAGACAATTGTGGCCGTTTTTGATTTAGAAAAAGTTTTGAATGTACCACAGTCTGAGGTGTCAGTATTCCATTACAAACGTAAATACCCGATTTATAATTTTACAGTTTTTAACGCTCTAAACAAACTAGGGTTCTGTTACGTTCGGCAAGCTCAAATCGGAAAAAAGGGTGCATTGATATAGGGAGTTGCTTGTTTCAATTTGTCAAGACCGTACACGAAAAAGGTATACGCAAAATTATATTTTACTCTGATGGTTGTTATGACCAGAATAAGAACAAATACATAATATTTGCATTGTATCTTTGCATTGTATCTTTACATTGCAATGACTCTTAAAATTGACATTATTCATCGGTTTTTTGTTGGTGGGCATAGCCAAAATGAAGGCGACTCCATGCATGCGTGTATTGAAAGAGCTCTGAAAAACAAAGTTTTGTACACCCCAGACCAAGTATATAGTGTCATCACGAACGCTAAAGTATCCGGAGAGAAATATATCTTAAAAGAAATGCAAAGAAATCCCCCTTCCCTTCGGACCGCGAAAGCGAGTAGACGTGTTTTCTGTGTCAAAATTTTGCAAAGTTTAAATAAATCATTTAAATAAATCCAAAAAACAGTGGACGAAAATCAGCGCAAGTACCAGGAGCGCACAACAAACGTAGCGGTGACCCGCCGTCGGCGATCGCCGGTAAGCTCCCTTCCTATTTGCTGGTACTGACACGCCCATCACACGTCACATAGCGAAGCTGCTAGAGCGCCTACTTAAAAGTAAGTAGCAAACTTTTACTCACGCTCTTATTGCGGATACATAAATAAAAGTAAAATGATGCGATCACCAAACAAAGCTGCTCCGACTCTGACCTGTCAAATCCCGAAACCTAGCCGCTGGCGCAGCCCACATACATGACCTCTAGGCCCAAACGCAAGCACGATGATATATCAATTACCAAGGATGACTTTCTTGCTTTTAAGAATAAAATCAAGCAAATGTTAAGTTCTCGGAACACGGAACAGGACAAAAAACTTAAAAAAATGGAGAACTCACTTTTGCTAATACAAAATACCACAAATGATTGTGAAAAATCTCTGCAATTCATCTCACAACAGTATGAAGATATGCAAAACAATATAAGACAGCTTGAACAACAATGCAAAAACAACTGTTTGACTATATCATCTCTCGAAGGAAAATTGGAGGACTTGCAACTCAACACTAAGAAAAATAATTTAGAGATTCGTAACCTGCCTAGTCAGGAAAAAGAGTCCACTGCTGAACTAATTCAGATGATGCTCACCCTAGCAAGTGGGCTAAACTATGGAGTCCAGCCAAGTGACATACGCCATATATACCGTGTCCCCGGAAAAAAAGGAACAAACAGACCAATCATCATGGAACTCAACACTATCGCAGCCAAACATGATATACTTAACTCTGTCAGACGTCACAACAACTCGAATCCATCTCAAAAGCTCAACACCGCCCACTTTGGGATAAGCGGCACTGCCAACGCCGTCTACATAGGGGAAGACTTGACCAGCAGCACTAGGAAGCTCTTCTATTCAGCACGTGAGCTGTGCAAAGAAAAACAATACAAGTTCTGCTGGATTGCTCACGGAAAAGTCCTCATACGGAAAATAGAAGGCCAATCAGCAGTGCTCATTAAAAATGAAGCCCAAATAGAAAAACTAAGGCAAGAATGACGGGATTATTTTTGGGCGCTATTAATAAGCTCCTATTTACTTCGCACTTGCATGCTCTATTTGTATATCATTATAAAAATTGTATACTACACTACTCAGATTACAGTAAAACATTCTACTCACGCTACACTACAAACTACAAGCACCCATACTCACACACATACAATCACAACTCAATTCTCACTCATTCTAATACTCGCCTGTTAAATAAAATTATCGATTTACCAAGCGAGTCCCGCTCACTTTATCATACCCATGTTTTAGCGGGGACTATAGTGGTTTCTCTCATAATGAGCCTCCAAAATAGAAGAATCTAACAATATCACTCTAACAATGGACAAAGTAAACGATATTATTAACAATATTGACCATCTCTCAGTCTCTGCTACGGTAAACTGTATGGCCGAAGAATGCTCAAATTATGTCACTAACCCCTCTCAACAGCTAAAAATAATTACACAGAACATTCGCTCTATTCTCGCAAATATTAACTCATTCTTAATGCTCCTTTGTAGAGTGAATGTTGACTGTGAAATACTCGTTCTGACAGAGTGCTGGCTAAATCGTTATAATGACCTCATTCCTTCTATCGATCAATACACTTATTATTACACTAAAAATCTCCTCAACCAAAATGATGGTGTGGTGCTTTATGTTAAAAACATAAAAAGCTACACAGTCGAAGAACCCGTTTTACAGGACGCCAGTTGTTTATTACTAAAAATGGCACCGACAAGGCAATAATCTGCATCTACCGTTCTCCGTCCATCAGAGATATAAGTAAATTCCTTCAATCCCTAGACTCCCTCCTAGCAGATCTAACTTCTTACAAAACCATAGTTATTGTAGGGTATCTTAATAATAATATTGCCTGTTCTCCATCTTCTAACCAAACCTCAGACTATCTAGATCTCATAGCCTCTCATGGCATGTTACCAGCTCATACTCTACTCACTCGTGAAACTGCCTGTCTTGATCACGTCATGCTCAAAAACAACCTCTCAGCTGTAACCATAGTCCTACATTCTTCTGTCACAGACCACGACCCCGTACTCTTGTGTCTCAACCTAAAAACCCGCGTCAAACCACGTTCACTCACCGCCTCGAAGACAAACTTTAGCACTCTAGACCACGCGATGATCACAACGGACTTCCAACCGATTTACCATCTTACAGATGCTAATGAAGCCACAGACCGCTTAATAACAACCCTTATTAGACTCTTAAATAAACACACATCTACTGTCAAACTTCCAAGCAATCAACGGTTGATCCAACCATGGATGACCATGGGTATGCTCTGCTGTATCCGTAATAGAGTCGCCATGCACTATAAACTCAAACAAAATTCAAACAACAGCGTTTTGTCTATTACCTACAAAAGATATAGAAATTTTTGCACCAAAATATTAAAAAAGCTAAAAAGAGACTATGACAGGACAGAACTGAGAGAGGCCGCTAATGATAGTAAGAAAATCTGGAAAATAATAAAGAGAGTAACTTATACTGAAACACCAAATACACCCAATACTGACTTGTTAGATCATTCTACCTCACCCAAACTCGCGGTAGATAGAGTAAATGAGTTCTTTGCTAGTGTAGGTCGGAATCTTGCTCAGAACCCATCTCCCCCCGGTAGTGAACAATTTACTAAAGAAATGACCTCCTCACCCTCGACCTTACAATCGTTCGTCATGTTGAGCACCGATGAAGCTGAGGTGGATGAAATAATAAAATCACTAAAAACAGATTCTGCCAGTGGTTGGGACAACATTTCGACTAAATTTCTAAAGCGCTACACACAAATACTTTTTCCTCTGCTTACTCACATCTACACTAATATAATAAGGGTCAATTCCCACTGAAAGAGCAGCGGCCGGCAGCGTCTTTTTGAGGCAAAATATTACAAACTATTTTGAAAAATATTTTTTTTTTTATCTACGTGATTAAAAAGTTCATAGTCATTTGAAGGCAAAGGAGGGGTAGCGTGGCGTCGCGAGCCTACTACCGACTAGGCAAAAGAGGCGCCGCGCGGCTGATCGCGGCGCCGCTAGCAGACGTGCGGCCGACCGCGGCGCAGCTGACAGACTCGCGGCTGCGCGCGAGCGACCATTTCCTACCCGCCCTCCCTGCCGCTTGCGCATTTCGCGTCCTTCCTTTTTCTTTCCGTTTTGTTTCTTACTCCTTGTTCTTCTTCTACAGCCAGTGCTATGATACCTAAATCCAAATCCACCATATTTATTGCCACACAACTTTCCTTGAGTGAAGTAGATCGCACACTAGTTTTCAAAGCTACCACACGGAGGCTCGTTGCGCCTCGGGATGCCGCGCTGCCTCTCGCGGCGCCGCACTGCCCCGCGCGGCGCAGGAGTGCGCCGCGCATCGCCGCGCTCAGTCACTTGCTCTTACGGCCGCTGCCGGCCGCTGCTCTTACAGTGTGAATTGACCCTAAAGAGGTAAAGTTTGTTTTTTTGTTTCTTTGTTTTTTTGTTTGTAGGAGGTAATCTCTGGAACTACTGGTCCGATTGGAAAAATTTAAGCAACAATAGAAAGCTGCTTTACTCCTGAGTGACAGGCTATATTTTATGTATGCGGGCGAAGCCGCTGACAAAAGCTAGTTTTTAATATTTCTCTTAATACTGGCACCTTCCCACGGCACTTTAAGAAGGCCATCATCCACCCAATACATAAACTGGGGACACACATTGTGTAAATTATTACCGCCCTATTGCAGTCTTTTCATCCATTTGCAAAATTCTCGAACGTATTGTGAATAAAAGGCTAGTGAAGTATGTGGCATACACATAGGGTTGCCATCCGTCCGGGTTTCCCCGGATTTGTCCTAGTTTAAAGGGCATCCGGGGAGCGTCCGGGGAAGGTTTCATTTGAAGACCGAGTTTTAAAAAATAAATTAATTAAAAAAATAAATTTGTTAAAATAATGAATGAATAAAAAAGGTGATTTATGACATTTTCCAACTATTTTTTATTTCATTGAATATGTTTAAAAGATCTTGTTGATATGTCCGGCTTTCGGACTCCAAAATCCGGGGTTCTCAAGCGTCTTGTCCTGTTTCCCAAATATTAGAGATGGCAACCCTACATACACATAATCATCGGCTACAACTTCGTACTACACGTCCGCTCCGGAGCCCACAGGTCACTGTACTGCGGTCCGCGTCATTAGCTAATCGCGACACCCCCGGCTGGGGGTGTAACGAACGGTTTCAGGGCTGAGCCCTCTGACCGCGGAGTCCGGCCGGGGCCCGTTAAAACGTTCATGAAGGCGTTGGCCGCGGTAAGCGGTCGGCTCTATGTGTTATTGTCTGTATGTGTATACTGTAGGCACGACACGGCGCTATGTTATATAGCGCCGACTCTTCACGACACACCGGCGGAACATCACCGCCGGGTGAGACCCCTAAGGGAGGCCCAGCGGGGGACGACCAGCCAGATGTGCCGGCTTGTTTCGGACCTACAGTAGGCAGTGAAACTCCCGTCCAACCCACTCGCCCTAGAGCGGGACGAGTTGGACCGCAGAGTCGAATTGTGTATGTGTGTGAGCGGCATTGTATTGTGTTACATCGCTCAGTGTACGTGCACCGAATAGCAAGCTACGCTAACTATTCGGTACGTGAGTATGGCGAGTGTATAGAGGCGAATGTGTGGTCGACTCGCGCCGTGCCTATATTAACTTAGCACACGGCGCTTATCGGGGTGCGAGTAGGAAATGTAGAGTCTTTTTGTTTGAATAGGCCGCGTGTAGACTGGTACGGCCTATTCAGGCGTAAGTCCGGGGAGGTTGGGGACTCGCTGCTCGCAACCAGGTCGCGGGGGAGTGGTCTCGCGTCGGGGGGGGCGCGCATGCCAGGGCGCCAGGTGCTTGACGTGGGGCCAAGCTGAGGCGTCGGCACGCGCGAACATTCCCTTCGCGAGGCGTCGCACAAACTCGTCCAGGCTCTCAATCTCGAGGTCTCGCTCTATGATGTCGTTCCTCACGTAGCGAGGGGCGTCAACGACTCTACGCAACGCGAGATGTTGCTGCGCGCGGAGTGCTATTCGGCTCGCCTCACTAGTGAGGGCGAACCATGCTGGAGCGGCGTACGTCAACACTGGGCATATATACGCCTTGTAAATACCCAGTTTGACGCGCGCCGGGTTTCGGGATGAGAGCACTGGTGTGAGTCGGTTGCGAACCACTCTACCCAGCGTGGCGACGTTGCGAGCGTGCGGTCCCATGGAGAGTCGACGATCGATGGTCACACCCAGGTACTTGGCCCGGGGCGTCCACTCGATGTCGGCTCCGTTGAGTTTCAGACGTGGTGGGAGGGGGCCCAATCCCGTAATCAGCGCCTGCGTCTTACCCACGTTGACCGACAGCCGCCATTTGGCGAGCCACTCGGGGATGGAGTCTAGCGCGCGCTGCATCTTCGTCGCCGCGTACTTGGCGTTAAGGGACGTAGTAATGTACGCGGCGTCGTCAGCAAACAGCGCGAGCGTGGCGTCTGGGGTCGTCGGTATGTCGTCGGTGTAACGTGAGTAACACGCAGGCGAAACGCAGCTCCCTTGGGGTACGCCCGCTAGGATGGGTCTCGGGGCGGACAGGGCCCCATCGACCACCACTCTGAAACACCTGTTCGACAGAAATGCTTGGACCACTTTGACGACTCGACGGGGCGCTTTTGAGGTGGTTAGTTTGTACACTAGCCCCTCGTGCCACACGCGGTCGAAAGCCTTCTCCATGTCGAGGAATACTGCGACCCCGTACTCCTTCTTATTCATCGCAGATGACAGGAGGTGCAGTACCCTCGACAACTGAAGCGTCGTGCTGTGCTCGGCTCGAAACCCGAACTGCTCCGGACGCGGAGAGATGTGCGGGGTGAGGTGTCGCAGCAGGAGTTTTTCGAACACCTTAGAGATGGCTGAGAGGAGGGTGATGGGCCGATAGCTCCCTGGTTTGAGCGGGTTCTTCCCCGCCTTGGGCAGCATAATGACGCGCCCCTCCTTCCATGCTGTGGGGAAGACCCCCGTGGGCAGTATACCAGTGAACAGGCGCGCCAGGGCCGCAACGGTACGGTACGGCAAGTGGCGCAGCGCTGTATTGGTAATACCGTCGGCACCGGGGGCCTTGCGCGGCTTCGTCTGCAGTATGGCGCGTCTAACTGCGCCAGGCGAGAAGTAGATGGGGTCCTCTTCAGGGGCTATCGATGGTGCGAAGTAGTCTCTAAGGTGTTGCTCGACTGCTGCGATATGGTCGTGCTCGGTGGTCGGGTTCGGGCGGAACTGACGCTCCAGGTGCTCTGCGAAGGCTTCCGCGCGGTCCTCTGCTACATAAATGAAGGCCCCGTCGTCGGTTTGGAGTGGGCGCACCGGAGCTGGGGTACTTGTGAGCTGGCGGCACAGTCTGTGTGTTGCCTGCCAGTCACTCGCTGCGGAGTCGATGTGTTCCTCCCAACTCTCGGTGGCTAGGGCCTCTAACTCGGCCTTAACTCTCGCCACTAGTCTATTGAGCTGCGTTTTAAGTGTGGGGCAACGTGTTTGTTGCCACTGCTTGCGTAGGCGCCTCTTTTGGGTAATCAAGGCGTGGATTCGTGATGGTAGGGGGGGCTGAAGCCCTCTCCCCTGCGACTGAGGTGTTGACGTCGCTTCCTCAAGGGCGCTCTTCACGCAAGCAGTGACGTCATCGGCAAGAGCGTCGACGTCTGCGGCGGTAGCGACGGGCCGAGTAGGTGTAGTGGTCTCAAGCAAGTCTGTGAACGTAGTCCAGTCCGTTAATCGACGTGGCGCTAGAGGCTTCAGTCGGGTCGGCATCCCCGATAGGACGACGAGTACGGGATGGTGATCTGACTGTAGCTCGTCGTCAATCACCTGTTGCGTGATCTGGCAGCGTAAACCCGTATAGACCACAATGTCCAGCACGTCAGGCATGTGCAGCGGGTTGTCTGGGTAATGGGTGGGCGTCTCAGGGCCGGACACTGTGTATCCATGGGCCTCCGCGTCTAGGAAGAGCCGTCTCCCCTCGTTATTCTGTATCAGGGCGTTCCATGCAGGATGCTTACAGTTGAGGTCACCGGCGAGGATTGCAGGTGATTCGGTGGCAGACAGGGTGGCCCTCAGCTCGTTGAGGTCTAGCCGCCCTCAGTTCGACTAGCTTAGCGGCAAGCATATAGGCGAATGTCCTCGCCGGCTACGTGCAGCTGAACGCCCTGTACGTAGAGCGTGTTGAGCGGCTGTTGGGGGGGGGATTTCCTGATGGACGACTCTCCTTTTGACTAGAACTGCCAGACCACGGTATCTAGTGTTGTTTGCCGACCTTTCGTCAAATCAAATCAAAAATCAAAAAGGTTTTTATTTCATATAGGCCTACAAGGGCACTTATAAAACGTCAGAAGCTAGTGCACGGTTCCAAATTGGTCGTTTCCTATGGAGAAGAACCGGCAAGAAACTCCATGGTTACTCTTTTAAAAAAATGATTTCTTACAATAATTCGTTGTTACAGTACTTATTTCATTATGTAAGAACAGTGTAGACCAGTCAATATTGTATTAAAAGCACAATAAAAATAATCATAATAATAAAAAATAAAAGGTGAATCGTAATAGGATTTACTAATTCTACAGTGCTCTTACTTTACAACGTGAATTGTAAAAAAATATTGTAAATAAAAAAAAAATTAAAAAAGTATGAGAAAAAAAAAATACATCAATCACTACAACAGTTACACTGCGGGGTGTTAACAAAATTAATTATAATTGAATTAAAATTTTTTTTTTGGTCTTAATAATATAAATATTGCAGAAGCAATGAGTCAAGAAAAAAAAAATGTGTATATGGAAACAAAGATGGAGCAGTTAAAAGACACAATTACACAATATGAATAAGTTACTAGGGAGCCACATGTGCAGGAGCAGTCATTGCCAAACAAGCTTGTCTTCTACATAATCCTTAACCTTATAATATGCTTTTTTGGTTAGGACCCGCTTAATGTGATTTTTGAACTTTCCCTCACTAAGTTCGGTTACCGCTTCTGGCAGCTTGTTATAAAAACGTATGCTGTTTACTAAAAATGACTTGCTGGTCTTGGCTAACCTCCATTTGGGTAAAACAATTTCGTGTTTACTGCGCGTATTCTTGTTGTGAATATCGCTTCTAATTTTAAAAAGTCCTAAATTTTTACGAACATACAGGATACTTTCTAAGATATAAAGAGAAGGCAGAGTCAGTATATCGATTTCTTTAAATTTCTCGTTTTTCTTTCTCGTCCTTCCTGTAAACGAGGTAAGCTAGGAACCTAGCCCTATCTTCAGGCCCCAGGTGCGTCTCGCTTATCAGCGCCACGTCGATGTTTTGTTCCCTCAGGAGGTGGCGGAGAGGAGCGACCTTGTCCCGTAGGCCGCGGGCGTTCCAGTGGTCCACCCTTAACGGCCTAGCCATGGCACAGGGTAAGTAACTTGGCCAGGCCGTCAAGGATGACCTGCTCCGGGCTCTGCCCCTGCCTGATGGCCTTAATCAGGTCCATCAGCAGTTGTATTGCGCAGGTCGTGATCTCTGCATTGGGGGCCCCCCTTGGGGCGGAGTTGGTAGTGGTGGTGGTGGAGGGAGTGGTAGTGGGGGCACTCTTGGTTTGTGCCCTAATAGCGCCCGCTTTGGCGCCCTTCTTCCCCTTCACGACCTGCGTTCCTTAGGGGGGGGGGGGCAGATTTTGACGTGATCCTCCTGCCGGGTCGCTGGGGGGTTGGGTTTGCCACCCTTGCCCCCCCGGTTCCGCTTCCTCCGCCGGGAGGAGGTGGCCTCTCCGCGTACCGTGGGCCCGTTGGCTGCCGCCATTAGCGATGCGCCCTGGTCGCGTTCATGGGATTGGGTGTCCTCTTTTGGTTGAGGGCGGCGCGTCGCTATCTGAGTAGAGATGGCGACAGTCCCCGCCCGCCTGGCCCGCATTTCTTTCTGAAATACGGGGCACCTGACGTTGCAGGCCGCATGTGGGCCACCGCAGTTCGCGCAGGTGGCTGGCTCCTCTCTAGGGCGCGGGCAGTCCCTTGCCACGTGCCCCTGCCCACATCTGACACAGGCGAGCGGACGGTTTTTTTTTTTTTTTTTTATGGTAGGTAAAAATCATCGAATGACGAATCCCACTCTTGGGCGGAGCGGGAAACAGTGTCAGACTCTTACTGACTAAAGAACCTACCCCGTACCTTCCTTGCCTTATTCCCAGAGCCCCGGTGTAACGCTTTCGCATCAACCCTCAGCTCCGGGAGGCTTTGACCCTGCAGGGTCCCTACGGTTTGCTGACAACTCCTTGAGGCGCGCGGGAACGGAGCGCGCCGTCGACGACTTGGGCTCGGTCTGGACAGCTACCAGACGACCGGACGGCGAGCTACCCATTGCTCACCGTCCGCAAGCCAGTGTCTACGGTGGCCGGATATCGGCAGGATCGCGGCGGCGACGGTTACGGCGAGTGCGCCGTTGCCTTTGCCTTATGCAGTCAGCCTCCTCCTTTACAAGCATTACTGCCTCGCAGAAGGAGGCGACCGCCTGCCACTCCTCCTCGCTGCGGACCATGGCCTGAACCAAGGCCCGGCGCGAGAGGTCGCCGCCGCCGATCACCCCCACGAGGGCACGGCGTTCCTCTTCCCAAGCGGGGCACACTTCTACCGTATGCTCCACCGTGTCCTCCGGGCTGGCCACACAGTGGCGACACCCGGGCGTCTCTTCCGCACGGATCCGGTGCAGGAACCTCCCGAACTTGCCGTGTCCGGTGAGGACCTGCGTCATGCGGAAGGTGAGGACGCCGTGAGGTCTATCCAGCCACGCCTCAAAGAGGGGCACTACTGCCGAAATTATGGCGTGCCCAGCGCTGGGTTGCGACAGTCGCTGTTTCCATTCCACCATGAGATCCCGCCGGAGCTCTTTCCGCCATGCCTTGACATGTTCAGGCAGCGGAGTTTCGCCCCGGCGTTGCATCTCCACGCGCAGATCGTGCATGTGTGCAAGGACTGTTGGCTCCAAATCCCATGGTGGTAGGCCAGCAAGGAGGCTCGCCGCTTCGCGGGTCACCGTGCGGTATCCCCGCACCATCCGGATGGCCATGACCCTCTGGCAGGCGTTCAGCTGGGCCGCCGGGCGTTTACGCAGCGACGGCGCCCACACTGGTGCCCCATAAAGGGCCATGGACCGAACGATGCCGGCGTAGAGCCTCCGGCAGGAGGCGTCTGTACCCCCCAGGTTCGGCAGGAGCCGCTTGAGGGCAGCTCCTGTCCGGTTGAGTTTAGGAGCCAGACGTCGGAAATGCTCCTCGAAATTCCACCGGCTGTCGAGCACAAGTCCCAGGTACTTCATCGTCGACCCGACACCGATGTGAACTCCTCCTACCGTTAGCTGGGAACCTATTGGTGGCGCGTTCCGAGGGCCGTGAAAACACATGGCCTCGGACTTGTGCAGCGCCACCTCGAGTCCCAACTGCTGGATCCTCTCTACGACTGTCGCAACCCCACGTGTCGCTAGTTCGACCGCCGCCTGGTACGACTCTCCCCGCGCTAGGACCAGCGTGTCGTCTGCGTAACAGACCACGTTGACCCCGACGGGGAGATCGGCGCGCAGCACGTAGTCGTACCCGATGTTCCACAAGGGCGGCCCTAGTACCGATCCCTGTGGGACACCGCACGACATCTCTCGCCGTTTCCATTCACCCTGGTGACCGGGGTAGATATTGAACCTCTCTGACAGGTAGGCCTCGATCACACGACAGAGATAGTCGGGCACCCGGTGATACCGGAGTGCCGTCCTAATGCATTTCCAGGGCAGGGAATTGAAGGCGTTGGCAATGTCCAATGACACCGCCAAGACGCACCTGCCCCGGGACACCGCATCCCCCGTCGTGAGGTTTCGCACGCGCATGATGGCGTCTACCGTGGAGCGCCTCCTGCGGAACCCAAACTGGTCATCCGCTAGATCGGGCCCCTTTAGTGTCAGATGCTTGACGAGGCGGTCTGCAATGACTCTTTCAAAGAGCTTGCCCACCTCGTCAAGCAGCACAATGGGCCGATACGCGGACGGAGAGTCCGCAGGACGCCCCGGCTTCGCGACGAGGACCAGCTTTCCCGTCTTCCAGGGAAGTGGAAACTGGCCCCTCTCGAAGCATGCGCTAAAGAGCCCCCCCAATCGAGACCCGAGAGCCTCCATGGCCAGGACCCAGGCCTTCCCAGGCAAGCCGTCCGGTCCTGGGGCGGTATTTTTGGCGCCCATCCGCCGTACCGCCACTCTCATCTCTACCTCGGTCACCTCCGGAGTAACACCGTCGTCGCCGATGTGGTCCGCGTCGAATTCCGCTGGTGGCGGAGCCATGGGCGGGGGGGAGTGATCCCCTCGCGTAGGGAACAACGTGCTCACCACACCCTCCACGAGCTGTGGCCGGAGACTCTGCGTCAACGGGGGAGCCCATGGGCGGAGTTTCTCCCGCACCATCTTGTATGGGCGTCCCCACGGATCAGCGTTGAGGGTCCCCAGTCACACTTTGCAGGCCTCCTGCTTGGCCCGCTTTATCTCGGATCGGAGGGTGCGCTTTGCCACCCTATATCCCTCGTAAAGAGGCGAGCGGACGCTGGCACTGGTGCGACGAGTGCCTGAATTGTTGGCACCTGTGGCACTGAGCGGGCCCACGTTTGCCACGCCATGCCTCAATCTTGACACCCCGCATGTTTAGGAACACGCTGGTGTCATAGATGCGGCGCACGTCCTCTGTGCGCCGTAGCACGACGTGGAAGATGCAGCCGGGTCTTCCTTGGCGCCCTCTGATGTGGCGCACGTACTCCGGCTCGTCACCTAGTACGCGGAGCTCCTCCTCTATCTCCTGAGGGTCTGTGTCGGCTGGCAGCCCCCTGATGGCTACCTTTAGATTCTTCTCCACTGGTAGGGAGTATGCGAACCAGCTCACTCCACTTTCCCTCTCTAGCCTAGAGAGGTACCGCTGGATGAGCCGGTATTCTTCTTCAGACTCGGGCGAGAATCGAACCCCCGAGCCATAGGGACGTGCGTTGGGCGGGCGGGCCAACTTGGCGGCGATGTCCCTAAAGTGGGACGCCCAGTTGGGCAGTTTCTCCACTACCAACGGAGGGTAGCGAGGCTTCTTCACATTCACTTTATTATTAATATTGCCCGCGGCCGAATTCGAATCGGCGGTGGTGGGCGAGGGGGCTGCACTTGTGACACACTTATTAATTAAATTATGGCCACTTACCCCGTTATTCTGGTCTGTTCCAGGTACGCCGGGGGGCGAGCGCGCGCTGCAGTAGCGCTTCGCTTGCTCAACAGCGTCCTTGGAGCTCCTACGTCGTCTCTGCGGCCTGGCCGTCGCTGTCAGCTCGTCGTACGACGGTGTAGGAGACATCGGTGTGTCCGTATCCAAAGCTGCGTTCCCGAACCGCACTTCACTACCTACGGACGCCAGCGATAAACTCGAGCCGGGCGCACGTTAGCCGTGCGCAGTCTCGGATCGCGAGACGAACCCGCTCCCGGAGCGGGAGAACGGTCGCGAGCCGGTGCACGAGGCGCGCGGTCGGCGACGAACGAGGCGGCGGCCGTCACGCGCGGCGGCGGCGGAGCTACTGCACTAGCGGCGTACGTGCGCAGAGTGGCGAGTGGAATATTACCCCCGGGGGCAAATGACGTCACTGAGGCACTTTGCGTCACCGCTCGCGCGTACGTGACGGGTTGTTGGGGCTTCTGGTGTTCGAAGACTGGCGCTGACGCTCGTACAGCACCTGTAGGCACCTTCCTGCATCCAGTCTTCGAGCTCGAGCTGTCTTCGGGACCTTTGTTCCCACTCTTCATTATGTTTCTACCCACTTGTTGGGCAGAAATTTTTTTTAAATTTGAATTTGGATTTTTCTTAACGGCCGTTGATTTACTTGCCGATGCTGATCCCGACAGCGCCATCCGCACATTCGGGAGCGACGATGTCCGGCCCAGCACGGGCCGCTCGGGATCTTCTTCCTCTTCGCTTGGGCCGGCGCCTCCACGGTCGGGGGGACCGCGGGCGCCTGGCTTCGTGGGCTTCATTATGATGATTCAGCAGCCGCCGCGACCACTTCGATGGCACCATCGAGGAAGGTGCGGAGCAGGCCTTCCCTTCGTGCTGTCGCCGGTACAAACCTAGATTTGCACCGTCGACAACACAAACGGTTGGCCCGATTTAAAAATCAGGTCCGTGCGGTGAGTTGCGGGTAGGCGATTTCGCGCGATACGGAGCTCGGAGACACTTCCACACAACTTGGCCACTGGGCGAATCCCACTGCGGTCCGCGCGGGATGCGGAAGCCTTTATAGTGTGCGAACAGGCCGCGCTGGTATGGACGCGCGCATGCGAGCGAAAGAGACAGAAGGAGCGCCCGCGCACATTCATTGTCACCCCAAGTTTTTGGAAATATTTTGGTTTTGCGTTTTGGGTAATTTCCATTGGTCAATACAATATTTGTATGTAGTCGGACCTTCCACTAGTTGTACTATTAGCTACGCTAGGTAAGCAGGCTGATTTTGAAAATAAATGTTGAAAAACTATCATCAGTTGTTTACATTCACTCCTAAACCCTAACATTGGTGACCCCGAAAAAAAATGTCGCAAGAGAACACAGGAGAAGGAAGCAAAATAGCGAAGTCGGAACCCGACCTATCTGCAATTTCCGTTCAATCCAGACTATTGCCGTTCTGGAGAGAGATTCCACGAGCCTGGTTCATTCAGTTCGAAGCCGTCGTGGATCCTCTGAAGACGTCGGATGATCAAAAATACCGTTACGTACTGCAACAATTGCAAACCACCGATCTACAGCACATTACGGATATTCTGTATAACCCGCCGGCAACAGACAAGTATATCGCTGTGAAAAACCGCCTACTCACCATGTACGATAAGTCAGACGAGAAAAACTTCCAGAAACTCATCAGTGGTCTAGAATTGGGCGACCAAAAACCCACACAGCTGCTGCGAAAAATGAGAGAATTGGGAAGCGGCATGATTACAGACGAACGACTGTAGATAGAATGGCTCAACCACTTACCCACACAGGTGCGCGTCGTGTTATCAGTGAACACCGAATCATCACTAGATACTCTCGCCGCGATGACCGATAAAATGGTGGAGTATTCCGAACCGTCAACAATTGCTGCAGTATCCACCTCGTCGCAGGACCCCGTCATGACTGCACATTTGGAAGTGCTTTCAAAGCAGATGGAAAAATTAAGCTTAGAAGTGGCTAAACTACGTGGCAGATCAATGCAGCGACGCAGACCCACATTTCGGTCACACTCGCGCTCACAATCTCGGCGTCGGCATAATAGCAAGCCTTCAGTCAAACCAGGTGATCCTACATGGGAGTGTAGATATCATTTCCGTTTCGGTGATAAAGCAAAACGTTGCGAATCACCTTGCTGTAGGAGAAAAAACCAACCGTCGTTAAACTAGCTTCAACATCGACGGCGGCGGAGGTCGATGTTCCTAGCACCACCAACCGCCTTTGTGTCTTCGATCGCGACACCAGGGAGCGTTTCCTCGTGGACACAGGCGCAGACATATCAGTCTTGGCCGCCACAAGTAAAAGAAAAGGAACGACCGCAAGCGCCTACCGTGTATATGCCGCAAACAATACACCGATCAACACTTACGGTGAAAAAACGATAAGGCTCAATCTTGTTTACGTCGCAGTTTTCTATGGACATTCGTCGTGGCAGACGTGAAGACCTCAATTCTGGGAGCAGACTTCATACGGCATTTCAAACTACTCGTAGACCTTCACAAAAGGAAGCTCATCGACAACGTTACCGACTTATCAATTGACGCCTTCCAAGTTGCTACAAGCGAAGAAACGGTACATGTCATCAGTACAAACCAAGTGTATTATGACATCCTAAAGCGATACCCAGAAGTGCTCCGCCCCATGACCCTCAAGGAACCACCAAAACACGACGTCGTGCATCGAATAGACACCAGAAACACCCCTCCACTTTATGCCCGAGCACGTCCCTTACCACCGGATATATATAATTCGAGCACATGATGGAACTGGGCATATGCAGACCGTCACAGAGTCCATGGGCGAGTCCGCTACATATAGTCAAAAAGAAAGATGGTGGACTACGAGTTTGCGGCGACTATCGAAGATTGAACGCAGTTACTCAGCCAGATCGTTACCCCATACAAGATTTCGTATACCAGCTGTACAATATGAAGATCTACTCGAAGCTAGACCTCAAAATGGCATATTACTGGATTCCAATAGCTGACGAAGACGCTCAAAAAACAGCCATCATCACACCTTTCGGGCTATTCGAATTCAAATGCATGACGTTTGGCTTGCGTAATGCCAGCCAAACGTTTCAATGATTTATGCATCGAGTGTTACGCGGGATAGATAACTGTTTTTGTTACGTCGACGACATCTTGCTATTTACAGAAAATGAGGAGGCACACAAACAACTCCTATGTCAAGTTTTGGAGCGCCTAAAACAATACGGTGTTATGTTGAACATAGAAAAATGCGAGTTTGGGAAGAGCAAGATCAATTTCCTCGGTTATGAAGTGTCGGAAAATGGCATCAAACCTACAGACGAGCGAACCAAGGCCATATGTAACTATCCGAAGCCCAAAACTATCGCTGAGCTGCGCCGTTTCCTTGGCATGCTCAACTTTTATCGCAGCTGCTTACCCCGCCAAGCCCACTTACAAAACGAGTTGAACAAATATCTCCATAATCAGAAACGTAACGACAAAACCCCCATCGAATGGACACCGGAGGCCGAATTAGCTTTTGAGAACTGCCGACAAAGCATTCTACAAGCGACCGACCTGGCGCATCCTATACCTGGAAGCCCCCTCGCCTTGATGACAGACGCTTCAGATATTAGCCTTGGAGCAGTATTACAACAGAGAATACAGAACGAGTGGAGACCTCTGGCGTATTTCTCGAAAAACATGAGCGAAACACAACGCCGCTACAGTGTATATGACCGCGAACTACTAGCGATATACACAGCGGTCAAACACTTTCGACGACTCATAGAAGGAGGCGACGTTACTGTGTTTACGGATCACAAGCCACTGACTGCAGCCCTGTCTCGTCCCCCGAGTACTACCGACACACCTCGACGAGAACGACAGTTATACTTCATCAGTCAATTTTGTAGGCGCATTCAATATATTCAAGGAGAGGCAAACCCGGTGGCTGACGCACTGTCGCGACTAGCGACCAAGAAAAAGACCCAGTTTTGAAAGAGCTAAGGAAGTAAACTAACTTGGCGTTCACTGACGTCACGATGCCTGGCATTGGCCGACCAATCACGTGTGAGACATCCATTGGCACGCCACGACCATACTTACCAAGTACATATCGTTTTGCTGCATTCAAAGCACAACACGGTCTATGTCACCCCGGTATTAAATGCACAAAGAAGCAGATGAGTTCGAAATTCTTCTGGCCAAATATGAACAAAGAAGTCATCAACTGGACTCGAGCATGCATCGATTGTCAGCAGTCTAAGGTCCATCGCCACGTCGTGACTCCGCTCGGTAACTTCCCACCATCGGCACGATTCGACCATGTTCATATTGACATAAACGGGCCTTTGAGACTATCTAACGGTTACCGATACTGTGTGACCATGATCAACCGTTGTACCAAATGGCTAGAAGTAGTCCCTGTATACGAGAATACCGCCGAAATCGTTGCCAAAGCGTTTTATGAAAACTGAATCGCCCGCTTTGGATGCCCCCTAAGAATAACAACTGACCAAGGACGCCAGTTTGAGTCATCGTTATTCCAGTCATTAATGATGAAGTTCGGTATTACAAGAATACGGACCACGGCATACCACGCACAGTCAAATGGGCATATTGAACGGCAACATCGCACGTTAAAAGCAGCACTAATGGCCCGTGGGGCTACTACACAATGGGCGGAAGAGTTGCCTACTGTTTTATTGGGTTTGCGAACAGCCTAACGCACCAATAAATTGAGCCCAGCAATGATGACGTATGGAGCTACTCTTCGCTTACCGTCAGATTTCATCGTACCCGGTAAGGCGAATATAAATGATAACAACTACGTGCGCCGTCTCACAGAAACAATGGCATCAATGAAGAGCACGCAACAAACGCACCACAGTCGCACTAAGCCATTCATTCACAAGGACCTCGCAACGTGCACACATGTTTTCGTGAGAAACGACGCGGTATGCGCCCCGCTAACGCCACCATATGATGGACCATATGAAGTGCTACAGCACTACGATAAATATTATAAGCTACAACTACCGCTACGAACGTCAATAGTATCACTGGACAGACTCAAACCAGCATACCTTCTTAACGAATCAGAAGAAACTGAGGATCACACTATTCCTGATACATCAAAACGTCCATACACACATCCAAATCAGCCATACACCACAAGATCTGGAAGAATCGTGAAGCCCGTTGTTCGCTTTGCTTAGGAGGGAGTGATGTGGCATACACATAATCATCGGCTACAACTTCGTACTACACGTCCGCTCCGGAGCCCACAGGTCACTGTACTGCGGTCCGCGTTAGCTAATCGCAACACCCCCGGCTGAGGATGTAACGAGCGGTTTCAGGGCTGAGCCCTCTGACCGCGGAGTCCGGCCGGGGCCCGTTAAAACGGACCCGTCATTAGGGTGCCCCATGAGGCGTTGGCCGCGGTAAGCGGTCGGCTCTATGTGTTATTGTCTGTATGTGTATACTGTAGGCACGACACGGCGCTATGTTACATAGCGCCGACTCTTCACGACACACCGGCGGAACATCACCGCCGGGTGAGACCCCTAAGGGAGGCCCAGCGGGGGACGACCAGCCAGGTGTGCCGGCTTGTTTCGGACCTACAGTAGGCAGTGAAACTCCCGTCCAACCCGCTCGCCCCTAGAGCGGGACGGGTTGAACCGCAGAGTCGAATTGTGTATGTGTGTGAGCGGCATTGTATTGTGTTACATCGCTCAGTGTACGTGCACCGAATAGCAAGCTACGCTAACTACTCGGTACGTGAGTATGGCGAGTGAATAGAGGCGAATGTGTGGTCGACTCGCACCGTGCCTATATTAACTTAGCACACGGCGCTTATCGGGGTGCGAGTAGGAAATGTAGAGTCTTTTTGTTTGAATAGGCCGCGTGTAGACTGGTACGGCCTATTCAGGCGTCAATCCGGGGAGGTTGGGGACTCGCTGCTCGCAACCAGGTCGCGGGGGAGTGGTCTCGCGTCGGGGGGGGCGCGCATGCCAGGGCGCCAGGTGCTTGACGTGAGGCCAAGCTGAGGCGTCGGCACACGCGAACATTCCCTTCGCGAGGCGTCGCACAAACTCATCCAGGCTCTCTATCCCGAGGTCTCGCTCTATGACGTCGTTCCTCACGTAGCGAGGGGCGTCAACGACTCTACGCAACGCGAGATGTTGCTGCGCGCGGAGTGCTATTCGGCTCGACTCACTAGTGAGGGCGAACCATGCTGGCGCGGCGTACGTCAACACTGGGCGTATGTACGCCTTGTAAATACCCAGTTTGACGCGCGCCGGGATTCGGGATGAGAGCACTGGTGTGAGACGGTTGCGAACCACTCTACCCAGCGAGGCGACGTTGCGAGCGTGCGGTCCCATGGAGAGTCGACGATCGATGGTCACACCCAGGTACTTGGCCCGGGGCGTCCACTCGATGTCGGCTCCGTTGAGTTTCAGACGTGGTGGGAGGGGGGCCGATCCCGTAATCAGCGCCTGCGTCTTACCCACGTTGACCGACAGTCGCCATTTGGCGAGCCACTCGGGGATGGTGTCTAGCGCGCGCTGCATCTTAGTCGCCGCGTACTTGGCATTAAGGGATGTAGTAATGTACGCGGCGTCGTCAGCAAACAGCGCGAGCGTGGCGTCTGGGGTCGTCGGTATGTCATCGGTGTAACGTGAGTAACACGCAGGCGAAACGCAGCTCCCTTGGGGTACGCCCGCTAGGATGGGTCTCGGGGCGGACAGGGCCCCGTCGACCACCACTCTGAAATACCTGTTCGACAGAAATGCTTGGACCACTTTGACGACTCGACGGGGCGCTTTTGAGGTGGCTAGTTTGTACACTAGCCCCTCGTGCCACACGCGGTCGAAAGCCTTCTCCATGTCGAGGAATACTGCGACCCCGTACTCCTTCTTATTCATTGCAGATGACAGGAGGTGCAGTACCCTCGACAACTGAAGCGTCGTGCTGTGCTCCGCTCGAAACCCGAACTGAGATGTGCGGGGTGAGGTGTCGCAGCAGGAGTTTTTCGAACACCTTAGAGATGGCTGAGAGGAGGGTGATGAGCCGATAGCTCCCTGGTTTGAGCGGGTTCTTCCCCGCCTTGGGCAGCATAATGACGCGCCCCTCCTTCCATGCTGTAGGGAAGACCTCCGTGCGCAGTATACCAGTAAACAGGCGCGCCAGGGCCGCAACGGTACGGTACGGCAAGTGGCACAGCGCTGTATTGGTAATACCGTCGGCACCGGGGGCCTTGCGCGGCTTCGTCCGCAGTATGGCGCGTCTAACTGCGCCAGGCGAGAAGTAAATGGGGTCTTCCTCAGGGGCTATCGGTGGTGCGAAGTAGTCTCTAAGGTGTTGCTCGACTGCTGCGATATGGTCGTGCTCGGTGGTTGGGTTCGGGCGGAACTGACGCTCCAGGTGCTCTGCGAAGGCTTCCGCGCGGTCCTCCGCTACATAAATGAAGGCCCCGTCGTCGGTTTGGAGTGGGCGCACCGGAGCTGGGGTACTTGTGAGCTGGCGGCACAGTCTGTGTGTTGCCTGCCAGTCACTCGCTGCAGAGTCCATGTGTTCCTCCCAACTCTCGGTGGCTCCCAACTAGCGGCGAGAGTTAAGGCCGAATTAGAGGCCCTACCTCTAATTCGGCCTTAACTCTCGCCGCTAGTCGGTTGAGCCGCGCTTTCAAAGTAGGGCAACGTGTTTGTTGCCACTGCTTGCGTAGGCGCCTCTTTTGGGTAATTAAGGCGTGGATTCGTGATGGTAAGGGGGGCTGAAGCCCTCTCCCCTGCGACTGAGGTGTTGTCGTCGCTTCCTCAAAGGCGCTCTTCACGCAAGCAATGACGTCATCGGCAAGAGCGTCGACGTCTGCGGCGGTAGCGACGGGCCGAGTAGGTGTAGTGGTCTCAAGCAAGTCTGTGAATGTAGTCCAGTCCGTTAATCGACGTGGCGCTAGAGGCTTCAGTCGGGTCGGCATCCCGGATAGGACGACGAGTACGGGATGGTGATCTGACTGTAGCTCGTCGTCAATCACCTGTTGCGTGATCTGGCAGCGTAAACCCGTATGGACCACAATGTCCAGCACGTCAGGCATGTGCAGCGGGTTGTCTGGGTAATGGGTGGGCGTCTCAGGGCCGGACACTGTGTATCCATGGGCCTCCGCATCTAGGAAGAGCCGTCTCCCCTCGTTGTTCTGTATCAGGGCGTTCCATGCTGGATGCTTACAATTGAGGTCACCGGCGAGGATTGCAGGTGATTCGGTGGCAGACAGGGTGGCCCTCAGCTCGTTGAGGTCTAGTCGAATTGAGGGCGGCTTGTAGCAAGCGTATAGGCGTATGTCCTCGCCGGCTACGTGAAGCTGAACGCCCTGTACGTAGAGCGTGTTGAGCGGCTGTTGGGGGGGGGGGGATTTCCTGATGGACGACTCTTCTTTTAACTAGAACTGCCAGACCACGGTATCTAGTATTGTTTGCCGACCTTTCGTCCTTCCTGTAAACGAGGTAACCTGGGAACCTAGCCCTATCTTCAGGCCCCAGGTGCGTCTCGCTTATCAGCGCCACGTCGATGTTTTGTTCCCTCAGGAGGTGGCGGAGAGGGGCGACCTTGTCCTTGCGTTGGGCGGGCGGCCCAACTTGGCGGCGATGTCCCTAAAGTGGGACGCCCAGTTGGGCAGTTTCTCCACTACCAACGGAGGGTAGCGAGGCTTCTTCACTTTAGCTTTATTAGTTATATTTCCCGCGGCCGAATTCGAATCGGCGGCGGTGGGCGAGGGGGCTGCATTTGTGACACACTTATTTATTAAATTATGGCCACTTACCCCGTTATTCTGGCCTGTTCCAGGTATACCGGGGGGCGAACGCGCGCTGCAGTAGCGCTTCGCTCGCTCAACAGCGTCGTCGGAGCTCCTACGTCGTCTCTGCGGCCTGGTCGTCGCTGTCAGCTCGTCGTACGACGGTGTAGGAGACATCGGTGTGTCCGTATCCACAGCTGCGTTCCCGAACCGCACTTCACTCCCTACGGACGCCAGCGATAAACTCCAGCCCGCGCGAGACGAATTATTCGAAAGCATTGCGGGCGAATCGTAAGCGGACGCGCGAGGAGCGGCGGGCGACGCGGGGCGCACGTTAGCCGTGCGCAGTCTCGGATCGCGAGACGAACCCGCTCCCGGAGCGGGAGAACGGTCGCGAGCCGGTGCACGAGGCGCGCGAGGCGCGCGGTCGGCGACGAACGAGGCGGCGTCCGTCCCGCGCGGCGGCGGCGGAGCTACTGCACTAGCGGCGTACGTGCGCGGAGTGGCGAGTGGAATATTCCCGCCGGGGGCAAATGACGTCACTGTGGTATTTTGCGTAACCGCTCGCGCGTATGTGACGGGTTGTTGGGGCTTGTGGTGTTCGAAGACTGGGGCTGATGCTCGTACAGCACCTGTGGGCACCTTCCTGCATCCAGTCTTCGAGCTCGAGCTGTCTTCGGGACCTTTGTTCCCACTCTTCATTATGTTTCTACCCACTTGTTGGGCAGAAAATTTTTTTGAATTTGAATCTTGATTTTTCTTAACGGCCGTTGATCTGGTAGCCGATGCTGATCCCGATAGAGCCATCCGCACGTTCGGGAGCGACGATGTCCGGCCCAGCACGGGCCGCTCGGGATCTTCTTCTTCTTCGCTTGGGCCGGCGCCTCCACGGTCAGGGGGACCGCGGGCGCCTGGCTTCGTGGGCTTCATAACTGTAGTTCAGCAGCCGCCGCGACCACTTCGATGGTACCACCGAGGAAGGTGCGGGGCAGGCCTTCCCTTCGTGCTGTCGCCGGTACAAACCTAGATTTGCACCGTCGACAACACAAACGGTTGGCCCGATTTAAAAATCGGGTCCGTGCGGTGAGTTGCGGGTAGGTGATTTCGCGCGATACGGAGCTCGGAGACACTTCCACACAACTTGGCCACTGGGCGAATCCCCTGGGTCCGCGCGGGATGCGGAAGCCTTTATAGTGTGCGAACAGGCCGCGCTGGTATGGATGCGCGCATGCGAGCGAAAGAGACAGAAGGAGCGCCCGCGCACATTCATTGTCGCCCCAAGTTTTTGGAAATATTTTGGTTTTGCGTTTTGGGTAATTTCCATTGGTCAATACAATATTTGTATGTAGTCGGACCTTCCACTAGTTGTACTATTAGCTACGCTAGGTAAGCAGGCTGATTTTGAAAATAAATGTTGAAAAACTATCATCAGTTGTTTACATTCACTCCTAAACCCAACAAGTACTTGGAAGATAAAAAACTCTTCTCTCCCAATCAATTCGGATTAAGGCACGGCAAATCAACCAGCGATGCCATTACGAAACTGATCGATTGCGTCGTCAAAAATATTGACAATAAGCAAAAAGTATTGTCAATATTTTTGGACCTGAAAAAAGCATTCGACACAGTTTCGATTCCTAACTTGCTTTTAAAGCTGGAGGAACTAGGGATCCGAGGAAAACCTCTTGAATTTATGAAGGACTAGCTGTGCCCGCGACTTCGTCCGCGTGGAATAGTTATTTTGGGCATCATATTTATTTTTGCAAACAACCTCCTCAGCTTTATAAATTATAGCTGTTACCCACGACTTTGCCCGTGTCAATTTCTGTTGTTACTTTAGACAATTTAGTTTTTAAAAGAACATAATTATCTAAAAGTACTTCATAGAGCTACACCCCAACTTGGGCACGCCATAATCTCGGCGGTAAGTCCCCTCTTTGAGGCATGACTTCTGCATGACGCAGGTTCTCACCGGACATGGGAAGATCAGGAGATTCCTGCGCGCCGGATTCGTGCGGAAGAGACGCCCGGGTGTCGCCACTGTGTGGTCAGCCCGGAGGATACGGTGGAGCACACGGTGGAGGTGTGCCCCGCTTGAGAAGAGCATCGCCGTGTCCTCGTGGGGGTGATCAGCGGCGGCGACCTCTCGCGCCAGGTCTTGGTTCAGGCCATAGTTCGCAGCGAAGAAGAATGGCAAGCGGTCGCCTCCTTCTGCAAAGCTGTAATGCTCGTAAAGGAGGAGGCCGACCGCATAAGGCAAAGGCAATAGCGCCCTCGCCGTAGCCGTCACCGCCGCGATCCCGCCGATATCCGGTCTCCGTAGACGCTGGCTTGTGGACGGTGAGCAACGGGTAGCTCGCCGTCCGGTTGTCTGGTAACAGTCCAGACCGAGACCAAGTCGTCGACGGCGTGCACTGCTCCCGCGCGCCTCAAGGTGATGTCAGTAAACTGTGGGGCCCTTTAGGGGCGAAGCCTCCTGCAACTGAGGGTTGGTGCGAAAGCGTTATACTGGGAATAAGGCAAGGGAGGAACGGGGTAGGTTGTTTAGTCAGTAAGAATCTGACACTGTTTCCCGCTCCGCCCAAGAGCGGGATTCGTCATTGGATGATTTTTACCTACCGTAAAAAAAACCCATCCGCGCCGCCCGCAAGCAACCCCTCTCCTCGCCCGCCGGTCAGGCGCAGCGTCAAGTTTTGCACATCACGCATCGCGTGTGAATTTTATATCGGAGTTATTTTAAAATTGTAATATCTTCTAAGATGTTCATTGAAATTAAATGATGTCAAAGACAATTTTGTTTACAATTACATACTCTTAATCAACAACACATTTATTTGGATAAAGATTATATTATTATGTTGATACAACTCTAACAAATAATCGGTAAAAATTGGCTAAATTTGATTCGCATAAAAACGGTTCTAGTAAGTTAATCTTAAAAGATAGACATATACTGTCGCAGTAATTTTTTTAGATCATTTTAAGAGGAATAATTCTTTCATACGTATTTTTTTGGTATCTTAAACCGTTTTGGCAGCGCACGCAACGGAAGCTTTTTCCACATTTTCCGTTGTTTCTTCGTTTCTATCAGTCGCAGCGTGATGTTACATAGCCTAAAGCCTTCCTCAATAAATGTTCTATTCAACGCAAAAAGAATTTTTCAATTCGAACCAGTAGTTCCTGAGATTAGCGCGTTCAAACAAACAAACAAACTCTTCAGCTTTATAATATTAGTATAGATTATCTTCAAAATCGAACTCATTGCGTAAAAATACAGGAGCACTACAGTAGTGATGCGCCTGTCACTTTTGGCGTCCCCCAAGGCAGCGTGCTTGGGCCAACTCTGTTCTTAATTTATATCAACCAGCTCTGTAGCTTAAAACTGGCAGATGGAAATATAATAGCGTTCGCTGACGACACCGTCCTTACTTTTTCTGGCGACTCTTGGCACGACACCTTTAATTCTGCACAAAAAGGACTCAATACCGTTCTTCAGTGGCTTAAGACACATACCCTCACTCTAAACACTGACAAAACCAAAATCCTTACCTTCTCTATGCGAAACTCCACACAACCTTCTGACACGCTAACGGTAACAGCACACTCGTGTTTACTGCCGGATGTGGTAGCTTGTACCTGCCCTAAACTAGAGCGATGTAAAACCATTAAATATCTCGGAGTGATAGTTGACAACGGTCTGAGTTTTGCAGCTCATATAGAGACTCTTAATGAAAAGAGTCAGAAAACTTATTTTTGTTGTTAAAACACTTCGCAACGTTGCGGAACCTCAAATTATGAGATGTACTTACTTCGCTCTCTGTCAGTCTCTCCTAAATTATTGTGTATACGCCTGGGGTGGTGCACCCAAAACCTTACTCTTAAAGCTGGAACGAGCACAGAGAGCAGTGCTAAAAGTCAGTACCTTTCGACCCATCCTTTTTCCAACTGAGGAAATATATAAGAACTGTAAAGTCCTTACAGTCAGGCAATTGTTTGTGCTTAACACCGTACTACTTCAGCATCATATAACTCCCTACGAGATAATCACCACAAGACGCAAAGACAAAATAAGCCAACCCTTCCGTTCGCATTACTCTTTTACAAGAAGGTTTCCTTGTTTTCAAGGCCCCCATCCGTACAATAAAATTAATAAAATATTAAACTTCAACTCACTTCCAAATGTATCCCTTAAAAAGAAACTAACTACTTGGCTTCAGACTCTCAACTATAACAACACAGAGCTCTTATTGTCGACTTAACACATACAAACCCACACACACACACACACACACACACACACACACACCCACTCACGCATACAACCACTCACACACAGACACACACACACATCCACTCACATACACCCCACACTTTACATCTATTCTTTTTATCACTTTTTGATTTGTTTCCTTGTTTAGATAAATGATTTATTTGTCTGTCCTGCTGCAAAAATGAAAATAAGTTCTCGTAAATTACACTAACTTTATTCACAAGGCACCCATGAAAGGCCAACCCTTTCATGGGTGCGTAGCACCTTTAATACAAGGAGTCTCCAAACATTTGGAGACTCCTGATTGGTGATCCAGATTTGGTTGAGTCCAATCTTCAAAGCCTCGAGCACAGGCGCAGAGTAGCCAGCCTCGCGGTTTTCTACAGGATGCATTTTGGAGAGTGTGCGCAAGAATTGCACGATTTGATTCCGCCATCCCAATTTTACCTTCGGACATCCCGGCGTACGGCAAATATCCGCCCTTACGTTGTTGAGACACCTGCGGCCCGGACTAAGCGTTTTACCTCGTCGTAAGTCCGAGTCCAGTCCTCGATGTACGCGGTATAACCGCGTACATCGAGGGACTGGAACAGTTTGCCGGCTGCAGTCTTTCCGTCCGAATATAATTTATGTGTCTTCAAGGCTAGAGTGAATAGGCTCTTAATAAACTAGTGCGCCTTACCATCAACGATTGCATCATTGCTTACCATCAGGTGGGATCGCAGTCAAGCACTAGTTTATAGCAATTAAAAAAAAAAAAAATTGTATAACGTCTCCTTCTGTTTGTTTTTACCTAATGTTGTTAATATGTAAGATAAGTGCGGCTGCAGATGAGGATACAAAAAGACCAATATGTTTTACTTAAAATATTTAATTAATTGAAATTAATACAGTAATTGCTAAATTTAAAGGCGTGACAAATGTTCGATGTGAGAACAATAAGTGGCACATTATTACACGAAATTATTAGTCATGGGTGGTTCGATTCACTGATCACACACGGCGAGATTTTAGGAACGCTGAGACTGCGAATCTCACGATACCGGGTGGCTGAGCACTGCGCGGAGTTAGTCATCGTCGTGGTTGTAGCATGGAACCCTAAAGGTTCCATGCTATAATTATGTGGTTCCGTCAGCTATGTATAACATCTCCCTCCACAAGATCGGCAGCTATTTGAAAACTGTAGTTGAGAATAGTGTCGATGGCGAAGCTGGATCGATCTCTATATTGCCGGCCTCCTTGTCCTGTGCCTTACTATTGATTTCATCAGTGGCCTTTCGTTGCTTATTCAATCTACGGCGACGAAGAATAACGATGATAATTAGTACACCTGCACCAGATAGTAGAATATATACTGGTATAGTATACGGCTTCAATGTTCGACGACTGTAACGAGACTGGTCCTTGTAAGGCGATTTCAGAGTTACTTGAATGCAGACTGCTAAGATATATGGTTTGTAACTTTATGGTTTTCGTAGTTGAGTTATATGAATTATCCTTAATGATTGGTAAGTCCATAATTTTCAAAATCTTCCCTTTGACTTGATCGTGACGATTGCTTATAGTAAACGACGTAGTTCTTAACACGCTGCCTTTAGGTGTGATAGATAAGTAGCTCCCTTGTAACTTTCTATAGTGATCTTCAGAACAGGTTAAACGAACTTGCGTTGGGTTAGGAAATGTAACGACGAAGTGTTGGTCGTCTAGCTGTTCCATAGCTTCAGAAGACAGGATGACTGACGTGAATTGACAGGATTCGCCAATTCTTTGGTTGAGTATAAGATGCTGGATACAGTCCGACTGCTTGCCATGGTGGTGACTTAAGTTATCTTTGCAAAGGTAACCGTGACTATATTTCGAACATTCTGTCTCTATATACAATAGATCTTTTTCTTGAACCGCTATGAAGGGAGCAGTTGGAATTAGGATTCTATTTTTACGATTAGGAGCCAGGGCGAGTTTATACAGGATATAGTTAGTAGGGTAAACTATTGGAAATTGTACAACTATTACTATTTTATTCTCATTATAATAGTAACCTTATCTAATTATATCGTAATATTCTCTGAGGCTGATATCTAAAAATTGATTCTTATCATATAACTTATCTAACTTACTTAACATTTCCTTAAACATAGCATAATTCAGAATAGAATTATGTACACTTTCAGCTCTAATAAATGCCAATAAATTTTGTCATGAGTCAAATTCTTTGGACAACTTGTCTATGTTATCTCCTAATATCATAAGTAACTGTGCCAAATGAGCATACTGGATAGTAACTGTTTCATGCCTAGCATTATTAGCTAGAATAGAATTTATTGTTTTCTCAATTTTAACCTGGTTTTCTACTATTTTATCTGTAACGTTTGAACTACGAGAGACCCACTGCTTGCTTAAACTTATCTAATGGTTTATTTCAGATGCTAAATTATTTTTATTTTGGTTTAAGATTGCGATAGCATTATCGTATTTTATTGCGTCAGTATAATCTAAATTGCCAGAGATGCTTTTTATAACCGAACCAAGACCATCTATAAAACCTCTTTTTATACGCTTTGCTTCAAATGTATCTAACTGTTCTGATATTTCTTCTAGTTTCGTGCCTAGATATTTAACGTGGGGCTCGTAGGCTGACGATACTTTGATCAGTTGTGGCGTTGATTATGCAATTGATCGTTAAAAGTCTCTAAATTACTACGCATACTTTCAAGATTAATAATTTGGAGAAAGGAATGGAAATGAGAGATAATTTTTACGGAGCCCAGGTTAAAGGGCAAAATACCTGGTCCATCGTTAAGACTTTCGAGCGTTATCTCGTTCGCTCGAGCCAGGGTCAGAACCAGTGTCAGGACTGGTAGTATTTTCGGTGTCCTGTAACAAACGAGCACTATTAGGCACCCGTTTAAGACGTGATTTAGGCACAAAGCCCTTTTTCTTTTTAGTGTAAATGTGAATGGGTAAATTTGCTACTACTGTATCATGAGTATATCGAGATGCTAATTTTTGTCTATGGCATAAAGGATTCCTGATGAATACCTGTTGTTCAGGCTCATAATCGTTTTCAGGTTCGCGATCCCTATTAATATTTTCAGTAATTTCATTACGACGCTGAAGTGAAGTTTCATTGAGAATATCGTACACTTTTAACATACGTTTACGGTGTTCTTGGGTATACTGCTGCAAAATATGTTCTGAAACATTTATATCTAATGGATCCCGAGGGTCGAAATGACCGGTTATTATATCAATGGGTCTACATTTCGTAAAACTATGTATTGAGCTATTATATGCCAATATCGCATACGGCATAAGATTAGTTACAGAATTTCTCTGCTGTTCTAATTTCAGTATACGCAAATGTTCTAATAGTGTAGAGTTTAGCCGTTCTACCATGCCATTTTCATTGGGTGTATTAGGGTAGGTTTTATGGTGTTGAATTCTGTGCAACTTTGTAAATTCAGCAAACACTTGATTGTTGAATTCCGGACCATTATCTACGATATTTAAAGGTACTCCATGGTGAGTAGAAAATTTTAATAAAGCTTGCACGACACTAACGGCTGTGGCATCTCTCAACAAGTAGGCTTGACCATACTTAGAGAATGCATCTACTATAACTAAGTACTTATTCATTTCAACACTTGGCAATTCTAAATGTACAATTTCAAAAGGCTTGGTAGGTGAGGGTACTATTTGAAACCTTGGCTTAACTGGATGGCGATCATATTTAGCTTGCCCACATATTCTACATTCATTAATATAATTGGCTATATGTTCTTTCATTTTTGGCCAAAAACATCTGCGTGATAATGCTAGATATGACTCATTAATGCCTCTATGATTGGTTTTGCCTACATGATATTTTTTGATAATGTCCTGTTGCTTATAATAATCCGTAACGTTTTCTACTTCAGTTTTAGTAAGTACTAATTTCATCGCGGAATTTTTGAAACACTGTTGAATTATTGGTACTATAGAATACATCTCTAATATAGGATTAATGAAAATACCGATCTTTACTTTTGGGTTTACATATTCCTTAATAGAATTAATAACGTCTTGTTTTAAATTAGATTTTGAAAGTTGTATAACTGTCCTGGTATGAGTGTCAAATGGCTTTGTAACTTTAGGCTTGCTTTTTATATCTCCAACTACTTGAAAATAGATTTGATTATTAAATTTATTAAGAGGATCATCTGAAATAGGTATTTCTAGTATTGGATTTTCTAAATCGCTATGAGCACTTAGACTTCTAGAATCCGCGGTGTCAGTCCTAGAGCTCGATTCGGAAGGTGTTCCTTCTGAGTTGTTGACTACTATTGAACTAGCTTCCCCATTATGAATTTCTATTCTGGATAAAGCATCCGCGTTAGTATTAATTTTGCCCTGCTTATAGATAACTGAAATTTCAAATTCACTCAGACGTAATCTCCAACGAGTTAAACGAGAATTCGGTTCTTTTATATTCATGACCCATTGCAGAGGGCGATGGTCAGTCACTATTTTAAATTTTCGTCCAAATAAATATGGTCTGAAGTACTTTGTGGCCCAGACAATAGCCAACAATTCTTTTTCGATAGTACTATAGTTTATTTCGCTGGTGTTAAGCGTACGCGAGGCATAAGCTATAGGTTTATCAGAACCGATAGGCCCTTGTGAAAGGACTGCTCCGATAGCAGTAAATCTAAAAGGTATACCACTGGACAAGTTTAACGAGGACTTAGCCTCGGTGGATTGGCTTGCAACAGCTGTGTCAGACGACGTTAACGCTATGGTGGCTCAATTAACTTGTGGTATTATTGCGCTTTTTGATAAATATGCTCCACGTAAGACTCAAATCATAAAAGAAAGGTCGTATCCATGGATTACGAAAAACATCAAACTTATGATGAGCCTGCGTAATCAGGCTCACTTATGATGCCGAAAATCACCTTCAGAGAGTAAAATATTATATTACAGGGAGTTGAAAAGTTTGGTCAACAAGTCGTTGTTTCTCGAAAAGGTGGCTTACTTTAAATATAATATTAATAGTAAGATTCGCCATCCCAAAACTCTATGGAAAAATCTCAAGTCAACTTTATTACATTTTAAAATAGTGTCGGAATTGCCCTCTCATCTTAACGACCCTGATGAAATTAATTCGCACTTCTTAAACGTACCTGGTGATACTACTGCACCGGCATCATGTACAGTGTACTATGAGTCTCATAGATTTAATGAGGGTGTTTTTTCAATTAATCTTGTAGACCAATCTGTCATCATCAAAATTTTATCAAAATTAAAATCTAATGCAGAGGGCTTTGATCACATTACGCTTGACATGTTTTATCTGACACTTCCTGAAACCTTAGATATACTGACATCTGTCATAAACTGTTCAATTTCTACGTCCACATTTCCAGACCTGTGGAAAATTGCAGTTGTGCGTCCAATTCCTAAGGTCATGAACCCAAGCACTACAAAAGACTTAAGACCTATAAGCATTTTGCCCTTCTTGTCAAAAGTTCTGGAGAAAGTGGTGAATGCCCAATTAATGACCTATCTTGAACAGAGTAGCATTCTCTCGGAGGCGCAATCTGGTTTTAGGAAAGGTCGTAGCACAGCCACCGCACTGTTAGATGTCTCTGTTTTTACCTCCGTGGGGGTCTTAGGTAAGAGATATTTTTGTATAGCCGCGATTTTATCTGGGTTAGGTTTTATTCCGTCCTTGCCTATAATATGTCCAAGATACGCTGTTTCTAATTTAAGGAACTCTGATTTATCCATCTGTATCTTAAAGTTGGACTCACGTAATTTTTTGAAAACTTTTTCTAAATTGACTATGTGCTCTTGGAGTGACGTACTAAAAACTATTATATCATCTAGGTATACTAGACAAACAGTATTTTGGAGTTCTCGTAGTACGTTATCTATAACCCTTTGAAATGTGGATGGACTATTTTTTAGACCCATAGGCATTCTAAGGAACTCAAAATGTCCATTTTCTACATTGAATGCTGTTTTTGGGATATCCTGGGGGTCCATTTCCATTTGGTAGAAGCCACTGGCTAGATCTAGAGTAGTGAAATACTGACAGTTGCGTAATTTGTCTAGGACATCTGCTATATTTGGGATCGGATATTTATCATCGATTGTTTTTTCATTAACTTTCCGGAAATCTACTACAATACGCCATTTAGTTTTTCCTGAGGCGTCAGGTTTCTTAGCTACTACCCAAATAGGAGAGCTCCAGGGTGAATTTGAAGATCTAATTATTCCTTGTTCTAACATTTTGCCTATTTGTTCCTGTACTTCCTGTCTATGAATGTATAGATACCTCGTTACAGCACGACGTGAAGATTCTGGATACTCTGGAGCGACTGGATAGCCGCACGGGCAGCTTTTGCGATACGGAAATCTTCCTATTTACGCGAAACCGACCGCGAGTATCCTACCGACTGCGCCAGATAAGTGCGGCTGCAGATGAGGATACAAAAAGACCGATATCATCATCATCATGTCAGCCGAGCGACGCCCACTGCTGGGCATAGGCCTCCGGTCTCGGTCCTGTGCTGTCCGCATCCAGCGGCTTCCCGCGACCTTCACCAGATCGTCGGTCCACCTTGTAGGGGGCCTGCCCACGGAGCGTCGTCCGGTACGCGGTCGCCATTCGAGAACCTTTCCACCCCAACGGCCATCGGTTCTCCGCGCTATGTGTCCCGCCCACTGCCACTTCAGCAATGCAATCCTTCGAGCGATGTCGGTTGATTTCGTTCTCCTGCGGATCTCATCATTCCTGATTCGATCAAGCAGGGAAATACCAAGCATCGCTCTCTCCATTGCTAGCTGGGTGACCTTGAGCCTTCTTAAGAGACCCATAGTAAGCGACCACGTCTCACTACCGTAAGTAATCACTGGCAACACGCACTGGTCAAAGACTTTTGTCTTGAGACACTGAGGTATTTCGGACGCGAAAATATGCCGGAGCTTCCCGAACACTGCCCATCCGAGTTGGATTCGACGAGAGATCTCTTTCTCGAAGTTGTACTTACCTAACTGGATAGTCTGACCCAGGTAAACATAGTGGTCAACAACTTCGAGTGTAATGTTCCCAACGTTAACTGGAGCGGGTGCAATATGGGCATTTAACATGATTTTCGTCTTGTCCATGTTCATCTTAAGACCCACTCTTTTGGAAGCATTACCGAGATCTTCGAGCATTATGTTTAGGTCTTCCAAGGTCTCAGCCATAAGAACTATGTCATCGGCAAATCGCAGGTGTGTTAAGTACTCGCCATTGATGTTGATGCCGCGTCCTTTCCAGTCCCGAAGCTTGAAAATATCCTCCAACGCAGCTGTGAACAGTTTTCCAGTCCAGAAGCTTGAAAATATCCTCCAACGCAGCTGTGAACAGTTTCGGAGAGAGTCTCCTTGTCTCACGCCTCGCTGTAGTTGGATCGGATTAGAGCTCTGGTTCTGTAATTAGACCGACATGGTGGCGTTTTGGTATATGTACTTTAGCACCTCGATGTACCTGTAGTCTATTTGGCACCTTTGGAGAGACTGCAGAACTGCCCAGGTCTCAATCGAATCAAAGGCTTTCTCATAGTCCACGAACGCTAAACAAAGTGGCAAGTTGTACTCTTCGGTCTTCTATATAACTTGCCGCAGCGTATGAATGTGGTCTATGGTACTATAGCCTTTTCGGAACCCGGCTTTTTCGGGAGACCGATATGTTTTACTTAAAATATTTAATTAATTGAAATTAATACAGTAATTACTAAATTTAAAGGCGTGACAAATGTTCGATGTGAGAACAATAAGTGGCACATTATTACACGAAATTATTAGTCATTGGTGTTTCGATTCACTGATCACACACGGCGAGATTTTAGGAACGCTGAGACTGCGAATCTCACGATACCGGGTGGCCGAGCACTGCGCGGAGTTAGTCATCGTCGTGGTTGTACTTTAGGGTTCCATGCTATAATTATGTGGTTCCGTCAGCTATGTATAACATGTACACCTTTTTACTGCAAATAAATTATTACTATTATTATTACTAACAATCTGAAATCCTCAACATAAAAGAACTTGTTGAACCCAAAAGATGGCTTCAAGATAAGACAAGAGAAAAAGTACGATGGTCCGATGTGATGGAGATTAGTGTGTCATACAGTAAACCTGTTTTCTTTTCAAATATGATTTTGATCAGGATTATATTGAATTGGATTACAATGCAAGCGCAAGTAGACAGCGTCGGCAGAAACAGGTGACCAAAACAATTGAAAGCATTGAATTAAAGCCAGCATACGATAAGCCCCTCCCTATTAATAAAGCTTTGTACAATGATCTCCTAAGCCTGTGTAACTCCCAAGCAATTCCTCACCATTATCAACCATTTTATAAGAACTTAAGCTTTTGTGATGCTGAATCAGGTCACGATGAGGATTCTGATTAAGATTTTTACCTGCAATAAGTGCAGTGTAATCTATTTGTCATGATAATAATAACTACCGTGTTTTGTCAAATTAACCAAAGTTGTTTCATTTACTAGAATGACCTTTATTCCTTATAATATAATATAATAATCATCAAATAATACTTAAGTAAACTATTCGATTAAACAGTAATAGTCATAACAATAAAATGTACGTTACTGTTAAATAATCGAATAACCTAATAATTGTTTTTACAAATGTTCAATATACAAAACAAATTACACGAATAATATCGCAACAAGATTTTACTGTTGCCGTCGAAAATATAAATTTACACGAACAATATCGTTTTGCGTCTTTAGTGGTCCCAGTCCTGGGACACAGGCCTCCTCTCTAGGAGAAGGAAACGTGACGTCATCGCCATTACTTTACGTGGTTACAAAATAGATAACGACATGTACCCGCCACAGAGAGGTGTTAAAAAATTAACTGCAAGAAAGGTAAGTACTTACTTAGAATTATAAATAAAATGTATTTGCAAAAAAAATAATGTAAAAGTGCTTAAATTTTTTTTTTTAACGTGTTTGTTTTACGATAGTGGGTAAGTGGACGAAGTTCTTGCAGTTAATTTTTAATACATTGTATATTAATAAAAATCATTTTCCGAAATGTATGTACGCACAAAACTTAAGAACGCTGCACCTATTTAAGTGAATGTTTATTGTTGTGTTTGTAATATTTTCAGGACACGGTTTGTATGAAAGTGTTTGAAAAAAAAATTGCAAATAAAATGAAAATGGTGTTATTTATTCAGTTGGTAATTTTTTTTAGGTGGGTAGATATCGAACCATTGCAGTTAGACCAATTGTTGGACTTTTGAGAGCTCCAACAAGCCGTAACGACTGCCATTAGATGTTCGTATGGCAACCGGGATCGACGACTTAACGTGCTCTCCGGAGCACGACCAGACCAAAGCAAAGACTCAAAATCATCATCATCATTTCAACCGATAGAAATCCACGGCTGGACATAGGCCTCCCCCAAGTGTCGCCGAAATTACCTATTTCGTGCATCTGGCATCCATCGGATTCCTGCAACCTTCACCAGGTCATTGGTACGCCTCGTAGAAGGCCTTCCAACGCTGTGTCTTCCAGTACGCGGTCGCTACTCCAGAACCTTTCGGCCCCAACGGCCATTTGTTATGAGAGCAGTGTACCCTGCCCACTGCCACTTAAGTTTGGCGATTCTTCGAGCTATGTCGCACTTAAGTTCTCTTGTGGATATCTTCATTTTTGATTCGATCACACAAAGAAACTCCGAGCAAAGCCCTTTCCATTGACCTTTGGCCTTTCCTCGGATTCATGCATACAAATATTTGCATTGAGTGGGGATCGAACCCCCCACCTCCTGCGCAGCGGTCGCGTTCACTACCGCTACGCCACGGAGGCTGAACCAAAAGGCGAAACAAACAAAACACTATTATCGAAATAAATATTTTTTAAATTGATAATCTTGTTTCCAATAAAAAATTCCCAACTTAAGGGTAAATGTTTCAAAATAAACTAACAACACTGGGAGATTCTGTTGAGGTTTTGGGTTCCAAGATTTCACTAAAAGTAATCACGTAAAATAATGTCTAAATAAACAAATAATTAATATTTACATATGAAAAGATATTCCATCTTGTTTTTTTTTTGTTTTTGGGAACAATTTTTGCAATGTTTGAACACGCAAGACGGCATTATTCTCGAAAATATGAATATTCTCCTTGACCTTCAGTGACGTACTTACGATGCGACGCTTCGTGCCGTACTGACTACCAGTATTGAGTGTATAGTCTATGGTACTGACGCGAGAGTGTATTCGTTTTTCTATTTGTATTTATTTTGTTGGCTTCACTTTCGTGTTCCGCGCGGTCTATCTGCATTTTGTTTTATAATCTAAGCTTGTGTGGTTTTTTTTTTATGGTAGGTGAAAATCATCCAATGACGAGGCCCGCTCTTGGGCGGAGCGGGAGACCAGTGTCAGACTCTTACTGACTAAAAAACCTACCCCGTACCTTCCTTGCCTTATTCCTAGAGTCGAGGTAACAGTTTGCAGCACCACCCTAGACTCCAGGAGGCTTCGACCCTGAAGGGCCCCTGCAGATTACTCGTGTGGTTGAAATTGATAATAGGGGAATTAAATCTTAGGCCGTGAAATGTTGTTGCAAAGGTTCAGTTGAATTACTGACCGTGACGCATTTTTTTGAAAATAGCTTAGGTTTATGGCGTAAAAAATTGTAATTACAAAGTACTCTCAGTAGACCCGATAATAACCGTTTCGATTTTTTTATGACGGTGACAGTTCTCCGAAATAATGTTGACGTTGTTGACACCGACGTGTCTTAGAACATAAACATGCGATTATTTCTGTGTTGTTTCGTAAATTGGACTATTTTACTATCGGTATGCTACAAACGCGTGCAACAAAAAGTGATCTTAATCGTTCGACTAATTTTTGACTATATAAGGAAGGCAACGGTGGTTTGGTGCGGATGATTAAAATATAATTCGTAAGCGGGTAAATGTATTATAGTGCGACTGTGTAATTCAATGTTTGCTAGTTAAGGTCTTTTAGTTAAGAAATACGATGCGTCAAATTAAATGTGCAGAGACTATCGAAGACTAAATAACAATACCGTACCAAATCGTTATTCGTTGTTATTAATCTCGGATCAAATATCTCAGTTACACGACCTAGGGTAGTGATTGTTATATTTTCAATTACCTATTCCCAATGTTTGATAAGAGTATTGGTTTCAGTGGTAGTTTTGAAAACGTTGACTAAAGCCGGAATAACGTTACATTTGAAAAAGTGATCCGTTTTTTTTGATAATTAAATTCAAGTGGCGAGGCTCTTCATCCGTGGCGGATAATAATAATAATAAAAGTTTATTGACATAAAAGTTTTACATAAATATGAATCCCCTGGTCCATAAACTGTTAACTGTATCATAGGGACCAGTGTCTTCGCTAGTTTTCATAAGTACAGTATTATGTCAAAAACTAAGGTTATAAAACAAAAATAAATCCTTAAGTCTAGATTTACAATTAAACATTTTGTGGAGTGTGTGTATGTTTTGAATTGTGTGTAAATACTTATTTGCCTGAAATTAAGTTTTCGAGTTTGTCATAATTTAACTGTTTTAGCCAAAGAGTCAAAATTGGTTTTAAATTTATGGATCCTTACTTCCTTATCCTTACTAATATTATAAATAGGAATGTGAGTTTGTTTGTTTGTTAGGCTTTCACGCCGTAACTACTGAACTGTTTGCTCTGAAATTTTGCAGACGTAAAGTTAGAAGTCCTGATTAAATAATAGGTATGATAGACTGTTCCAGAAGGTTAACAACGTTTATGAATAATCAAAACAGTTTATAACATGCACATAGAACAAATACTGAAATATTTAGGTATAAGTCACCGAAATTACTACTTGGTATAAGTAGGTATTTAGTATAAGTGGTCTTTGCGCTAACTAATTCTTTATGTAAGCGATAGATGGCGCTGCGTATATTTTAAAACGTGGTAACGTTGTGAAAAGTAAATCTAATTTGTCGAGCACCTCATCTCAAGCTCGGACAATGAAAATTGCCCGATCTCAAGAATCGTCTCTCCATGCTGGATTAAGAAGGCGCGATCAAGCAGAGTGTCAGGCTGCTTTGAAAGCTGCTGAGCTACCATCTCAGCGCCAGCAAAGATTTGAGGAGCAAGCCGCTCGCCAAGCTTCTTTGAGGGCTTCTGAGAATGATATTCGTACTCAAGTCCGTTTTTCGCAACAGGCTCAACGTCAGACAGCACTAAGGGCGTTCGAGTCACCTCTTCAAACGCTGCTACGTTTGAAAGAGCAAGCTAAAAGACTAGCTATTTTGAGAGCTAATGAAACGCCTCTTCAAACGCAGCTACGTTTGGAAGAGCAAGCTGAAAGACTAGCTATTTTGAGAGCTAATGAGACGCCTCTTCAAACGCAGCTACGTTTGGAAGAGCAAGCTGAAAGACTAGCTATTTTGAGAGCTAATGAAACGCCTCTTCAAACGCAGCTACATTTGGAAGAGCAAGCTGAAAGACTAGCTATTTTGAGAGCTAATGAGATGCCACTTCAAACGCAGCTACGTTTGGAAGAGCAAGCTGAAAGACAAGCTATTTTGAGAGCTAATGAGACGCCTCTTCAAACGCAGCTACGTTTGGAAGAACAAGCTGAAAGACTAGCTATTTTGAGAGCTAATGAGACGTCTCTTCAAACGCAGCTGCAAAATTAAAAGTAGGGGTTCCGGTGATGCTGATGCGTAATCTTGATGCCTCACGACTGTGTAATGGTACCAGGTTGCGTGTCACTCAGTTTGGACGGAATATTATTACCGCAACTATTTTGACTTGCGCAGCAAAAGGTGAAAGTGTACTCATTCCTCGGATCCCGATTATTCCAACAGGCCTCCCATTTCAATTTAAAAGACTTCAGTTTCCTATAAGGGTTTCATTTGCAATGACCATTAATAAAGCACAAGGCCAAACTCTAAAGGTTGCTGGAGTACACCTGGAAAAACATTGTTTTTCGCATGGTCAGCTCTATGTAGCGTGTTCTCGGGTTTCTAGTGCCCAAAATCTGCATGTTTTTGCTCCCCAAAGTAAAACATATAATATAGTTTACCATTCAGTTTTGGTTTAACAACTTAACGGCCTAAACGCCTGAACAGATTTTGATAAAATTTGGTATGGAGGTAGTTTAAGTCCTGGATAAGCAATGTTTTGCCGTGGTAGAACTTCTCATTCCCACGGGAAAATCTAAAAAGCGCGATATAACCGATTTCCACGCGGGCGAAGCCGCGGGCCAAAAGCTAGTAATATATCCTTACTATCCTTACTAATATTATAAATCGGAATGTGAGTATGTTTGTTTGTTTGTTTGTTTGTTTGTTAGGCTTTCACGCCGGAACTACTGAACCGTTTGCTTTGAAATTTTGCAGACGTAAAGTTAGAAGTCCGGATTAAATAATAGGCTACTTTTTATCCCGAAAAAATGTGGTGTTCCCGAGGGAAAACGAAAATATTGTTAGCTTCGTATGAAGCTGTCAGTATCAGTTTGGTGACACATGGCGCTGTGTGTCGTTTAAAACAAAGCTTATCCTTACTAATCCTTACTTCCTTATCCTTACTAATATTATAAATCGGAATGTGAGTATGTTTGTTTGTTTGTTTGTTTGTTTGTTTGTTAGGCTTTCACGCCGGAACTACTGAACCGTTTGCTTTGAAATTTTGCAGACGTAAAGTTAGAAGTCCGGATTAAATAATAGGCTACTTTTTATCCCGAAAAAATGTGGTGTTCCCGAGGGAAAACGAAAATATTGTTAGCTTCGTATGAAGCTGTCAGTATCAGTTTGGTGACACATGGCGCTGTGTGTCGTTTAAAACAAAGCTTAATCCTTATCATTATCCTTACTAATATTATAAATCGGAATGTGAGTTTGTTTGTTTGTTTGTTTGTTAGGCTTTCACGCCGGAACTACTGAACCGTTTGCTTTGAAATTTTGCAGACGTAAAGTTAGAAGTCCGGATTAAATAATAGGCTACTTTTTATCCCGAAAAAATGTGGTGTTCCCGAGGGAAAACGAAAATATTGTTAGCTTCGTATGAAGCTGTCAGTATCAGTTTGGTGACACATGGCGCTGTGTGTCGTTTAAAACAAAGCTTATCCTTACTAATCCTTACTTCCTTATCCTTACTAGTCCTTACTAATATTATAAATCGGAATGTGAGTATGTTTGTTTGTTTGTTTGTTAGGCTTTCACGCCGGAACTACTGAACCGTTTGCTTTGAAATTTTGCAGACGTAAAGTTAGAAGTCCGGATTAAATAATAGGCTACTTCTTATCCCGAAAAAATGTGGTGTTCCCGAGGGAAAACGAAAATATTGTTAGCTTCGTATGAAGCTGTCAGTATCAGTTTGGTGACACATGGCGCTGTGTGTCGTTTAAAACAAAGCTTAATGATACGATAAATTATCCCCGGAAATGACGAATTCCCGAGGGATGACGTACAATTTGGTTTATCGCCTAAACTGATTTTTACATCTGCTTATCCTGTGAAGTTAGTAATGTTTTTACGTAGCTAAGCAAGAACTTCTGTACTTTTTTACCTACCCTTTATCCGGGTAAGTATAATAGACTGTTCCAGAAGGTTAACAAAGTTTATGAATGATAAAAACAGGTTATAACATGCACATATTCCTATGCTTACTATATTTACTTCCTTAATCTTACTAATATTATAAATCGGAATGTGAGTTTGTTTGTTTGTATGTTTGTTAGGCTTTCACGCCGTAACTACTGAACCGTTTGCTTTGAAATTTTGCAGACGTAAAGTTAGAAGTCCGGATTAAATAATAGGTATGATAGACTGTTCCAGGAGGTTAACAACGTTTATGAATAATCAAAACAGGTTATAACATGTACATATAACAAATACTGAAATATTTATAAGTCACCGAAATTACTAATTGGTAAATAAGTAGGTATTTAGTATAAGTGGTCTTTACGCTAACTAATTCTTTATGTAAGCGATAGATGGCGCTGGGTGTATTTTAAAACGTGGTAACGTTGTGTTTTTTAAGATATAGTAGTGGTATGATATCTCGCGTCCTAACCTATAGCTGTATAGTATTTACCGTTTTGTTTTATCATAGCTTAGCTTAATTCGATTCACCAGGTATAGAAAGGTAATTACGTCGCTTTGTTCGTCATTTAGATTAGTTTACTTACTCATTATTTCATAATGCCTCGCAAACGTAAATCTAATTTGTCGAGCACCTCATCTCAAGCTCGGGCAATGAAAATTGCCCGATCTCAAGAATCGTCTCTCCATGCTGGATTAAGAAGGCGCGATCAAGCAGAGTGTCAGGCTGCTTTGAGAGCTGCTGAGCTACCATCTCAGCGCCAGCAAAGATTTGAGGAGTAAGCTGCTCGCCAAGCTTCTTTGAGGCCTTCTGAGAATGATATTCGTACTCAAGTCCGTTTTTCGCAACAGGCTCAACGTCAGACAGCACTAAGGGCGTTAGAGTCACCTCTTCAAACGCAGCTACGTTTGGAAGAGCAAGCTGAAAGACAAGCTATTTTGAGAGCTAATGAGACGCCTCTTCAAACGCAGCTACGTTTGGAAGAGCAAGCCGAAAGACTAGCTATTTTAAAAGCTAATGAGTCGTCTCATCAAACACAGCTACGTTTAGAAGAACAAGCTAAAAGACAAGCTATTTTGAGAGCTAATGAGACGTCTCTTCAAACGCAGCTGCAAAATTAAAAGTAGGGGTTCCGGTGATGCTGATGCGTAATCTCGATGCCCCACGACTGTGTAATGGTACCAGGTTTCGTGTCACTCAGCTTGGACGGAATATTATTACCGCAACTATTTTGACTGGCGCAGCAAAAGGTGAAAGTGTACTCATTCCTCAGATCCCGATTATTCCAACAGGCCTCCCATTTCAATTTAAAAGACTTCAGTTTCCTATAAGGGTTTCTTTGCAATGATCATTAATAAAGCACAAGGCCAAACTCTAAGGGTTGCTGGAGTACACCTGAAAAAACATTGTTTTTCGCATGGTCAGCTCTATGTAGCGTGTTCTCGGGTTTCCAATGCCCAAAGTCTGTATGTTTTTACTCCCCAAAGTAAAACATATAATATAGTTTTACCACTCAGATTTGGTTTAACAACTTAACGGCCTAAACGCGTGAACGGATTTTGATAAAATTTTGTATGTAGGTAGTTTAAGTCCTGGATAAGCAATGTTTTGTCGTGGTAGAACTTCTCATTCCCACGGGAAAATCTAAAAAACGCGATATAACCGATTTCCACGCGGGCGAAGCCGCGGGCGAAAAGCTAGTAACAATCTAAATGACGAACAAAGCGACGTAATTACCTTTAAATAATCTATACCTAGTGAATCGAATTAAGCTAAGCTATGATAAAACAAAACGGCAAATAATGAAGTCGTAAAGTGCATTGAATAATTATAAGTAGCATATGAGCTATAGGTTTATCATACCACTACTTACATAATTATCTTCAAAAACACAACGTTACCACGTTTTAAAATACACCCAGCGCCATCTATCGCTTACATAAAGAATTAGTTAGCGTAAAGACTACTTATACTAAATACCTACTTATACAAATTAGTAATTTCGGTGACTTATAGTTATTTCAGTATTTGTTATATGTGCATGTTATAACCTGTTTTGATTTTTCATAAACGTTGTTACCCTTTTGGAACAGTCTATTATACCTCCCAGGATAAAGGGTAGGTAAAAAAGTACAGAAGTTTTTGCTTAGCTACGTAAAAACAATACTAAGTACACAGAATAAGCAGATGTAAAAATCAGTTTAGGCGATAAACCAAATTGTCCGTCATCCCTCGGGAATTCCTTATTTCCGGGGATAATTTATCGTATCATTAAACTTTGTTTTAAACGACACACAGTGCCATGTGTCACCAAACTGATACTGACAGCTTCATACGAAGCTAACAATATTTTCGATTTCCCTCGGGAACATCACATTTTTTCGGGATAAAAAGTAGCCTATTATTTAATCCGGACTTCTAACTTTACGTCTGCAAAATTTCAAAGCAAACGGTTCAGTAGTTCCGGTGTGAAAGCCTAACAAACAAACTCACATTCCGATTTATAATATTAGTAAGGATAAGGATTAGTAAGGCTATATATATCCTACAGGAATTTTTGTCGGGATAAAAAGTAACATATGTGCAATCCCGGAGTATACTCTATACCTGTGCCAAGTTTCATATAGATCCATCCGGCCGTTTTGGCGTGATTGTGGAACGAAACAATAATAAGAAGTAGTATATTCCACAGGAACCTTATGATTTTCCGGAATAAGAAGTAGCCTATGTGCTATTCCACAGTTTGTTCTATGTCTGTGCCAAATTTCATACAGATCCATTTAGACAAACTAAAATTGATTAATATCCCACAGGAACCATGTGAACATTCCGGAAAAACATTGTTTTTCGCATGTTCAGCTCTATGTAGCGTGTTCTCGGGTTTCCAGTGCCCAAAATCTGCATGTTTTTGCTTCCCAAAGTAACACATATAATACACCGTGAAATTTAAATGGTTGTTTTCCCGCGGCAGAATGACTTGCCATAAGGAGTACTTTTGAAGTAGGTATAGAGCAAAAATAAAAAAATAAAAAGTTTTTTTTTTTAAATAATTATTAAAAATATTCATCAACTAAAAAAAGCGAAAACAATAGTAACATTTTACATAATTTGTAGGTACTACCAGAGTCGCATGCGCAGCCCGCCGTCAAAGGAAACCGATTCAAAAAATTTTTTAACCAAAAAAAAAACTTTTTACAAAAAAAAAACCGCCTTCAAAAAAAGCCAAACGACAAAAGTTCCTATACTAAAAAGTTAAAAATAAAAATTTGAATTGCTGTAAAAAAACTTAATTTATAGGTAAACTTATTTGACATTCATATTTTGCAAATATTCAAAATTTATTACTTCTTTTTGGAGTCGGTGCCAGCATTTTTATTGTTGAAACTTAATGTTAGGTAGCTTTGCTTGTGCTTGCAATGCTTAAACATTTTCAATGTACTTAAAATGTGGCAGAAGGTTTTTGTAAGTATATATTTTTTATTTAAAAAAAAATGTGCAAATCGGATGATTTTTTTAGAGAAGTCTAATATGTATTTATGTCTTAGTTAAGTATTATATATTAGAGTATGCAAATAGGTACTAAGTAGTTTTGTAGTTAGAGGTAGTTTTTCAAGGGATTGTTGCCCATTCGTAATTCCTTGCCTTGGCTGGCACCGACTCCAAAAAGAAGTAATAAATTTTGAATATTTGCAAAATATGAATGTCAAATAAGTTTACCTATAAATTAAGTTTCTTTACAGCAATTCAAATTTTTATTTTTAACTTTTTAGTGTAGGAACTTTTGTCGTTTGGCTTTTTTTGAAGGCGGTTTTTTTTTATGTAAAAAGTTTTTTTTTATTTGTAGCCGTTTAGTGTTTTTTATTATAAAGTGTTATGGCAACGAAGTCAATATCGTTCCTATATTTCTTTTGGAAAAGTTACCAATGTCATATAAGTAGGAATACATATTATAGGTACATTGTTACAGTGTAATCGTTTGGATCTCGTGGAGAGATGATATGATGCATGAAATATGATTCATCTCATGAGTACATCTTATGACAGCTCTCATAATCATCATCATTTCAGCCAGAAAACGTCCACTGTTGGACATAGACCTCCCCCAAGCGTCGCTACAACGACCGTTTCTGTTCGACTCGCATCCATCGCGTTCCCGTGATTCTCACCAGGTCATCGGTCCACCTTGTGGGAGGCCTTCCAAAGCTGCGTCTGTTGGTGCGCGGTCGCCACTCCAGAACCTTTCGGCCCCATCAGCCATCTGTTCCACGAGCAATGTGCCCTGCCCACTGCCACTTAAGTTTGGCAATTCTTCGGGCTATGTCGGTGACCTTGGTTCTCCTGCGCATTTCTTCATTTCTGATTCGAACACGCAAGGAAATTCCGAGCATAGCCCTTTCCATTGCCCTTGACAGTATTGCCCATGACAGCTCTAATAAGCTCAAACAATGTTAGGACACATTATTTTATTTTGAAGTTCCCATGCCGACCTTCCACCTTCCAGCTTCATCATCGCATCAGTTCAATAGTATCTTACAGCCAAAGTGCATCTTATGATAATTCTAACAAGCCCAAACACGGCTAGGACAGTTCGATGATAATTATTTAATATCATTGGTTTATAGTGCATTTTCATAGTTGCTTAACTACCTTGATTGTGATATCTATGCGAGTGTCAAGTTTCGTTAGCCATTTCTGATCTTCTTCACCAGTTCCACCTCATCAAATGTTACGTTTTGACTGTAAATGCTTGAGTTCTCGATGAAAATATAAAAAAACTATATAGTTGCTTATAATATTTGAGGAGTTCCCTCGATTTCTCATAGATCCCATCATCAAAACTCGATTTTGAAAAAAATGGGACCAATCTGGAAGCATATCCTTTCAAGTACAAAAAAAAATTTGCAAATCTATCAATAAACAACGGAGTTCTGAGGTAACAAACATAAAAAAAAAAAAATACAATCGAATTGAGAACCTCCTCCTTTTTTTGAAGTCGGTTAAAAAGAAGCTCTCGCACGTTGTGATACGTCATAATTAGCTTGCACTCTAAAGGTCCATTTTTTTTTTAATGTTTTATTTTTTTATCAAACGTTTGTATTACCAAGACACAACCATTTCGCTAAGGGAAAACAACCATTTAAATTTCACGGTGTATAGTTTACCACTCAGTTATGGTTTAACAACTTAATGGCCTGAACGGATTTTGATAAAATTTTGTATGGAGGTAGTTTTGAGTCCTGGATAAGCAATGTTTTACCGTGGTAGAACTTCTCATTCCCACGGGAAAATCTAAAAAGCACGATATAACCGATTTCCACGCTGGCGAAGCCGCGGGCAAAAGCTAGTTTGAGATAAAGAAATAAAAGTAAATAAATATATGTATATTCTTGATGAGATTATGTGTAATTTGACGTTGTGAGTAAAGTGAAACTATAATCGTGTAATGTAGGAAAATAAAAGGTAAGTGTCGAAGTGTAAGTGTGGCGTGTTATATTAATGAAACATTTATATTTGTAAGGTCTAGTTTCCGCTGCTCGTCAATCAAAAACTGTCGTAAACTTTTCTTAAAAGTACTTATCGTTCTTAATTTTCTAATAGGAGGTGGTATATTATTATATATTTTTGACGCAGCGTAACGGAAACTGCCTCTATAAGCTGCCGTACTATGGGGCTGCGATGAAAGTTGCTGCGAACATTACCTTCTTCCGCATTCTCGCCTTCTAGTGATCCAAGACAGTTTATTGTATAGGTAGTCCGGTTTCCGCGATTTAATCACACCGAATAAAAGGCAGGCCAAGTGAAGCTTACGTCTCGACTTTATTTTGAGGATAAAATGCTTATTTAAAAACGGCGTTACGTGGCTTCTGGGCGGAATTTTATAACAAATGCGTGCGCAAGCATTCTGCACCCTTTGAATAAGACGGTCAGTACGAGCAAGTAGGCGCGGGCCGTACACTGTGTCTGAAATAAATGCATTAAGCCTAGACAAAACTAGGCTTTCGATGAGCTGCTCCCTAAGTGTTTCAGATAGGTAAGGTCTCATTTTATAAAGCACTTTTAGACGATAAAAGCAGTTTCTTACACCGTGCAGGTGCACCGTCACCAGACTGGCCATCATCTTCAGACTGGCCATAATCATCTGCAAAGTAACAAAAACACATACTGTATATTTGTTTTCTTGCGTCACTTATGTCTGAAGCCAAAGAATAGTAAACACTTGAACTAATGTTGTTAAGTACGCGATAGTGAGCGTGCACTCCCACCATCAAGCACCCAACTAAACAGTAAGATTTCTTAGGTAATTGAAATTAAATTTAAATGCTTCAGACTAGAAAAATTACAAAGCAAAATTATTGATTCTAAGCATAAAATGAAACTAAATAGCATTCCAAGCAATGGAATTCCGGACTCCTATTGAGTAGAATACTAGCCAAGGTAAATAGATAGTAGTGAAGTTATACTTAACCAGAACAGAAGCCATGAACCATAGGTTCGGGCCAAACAGAAGTCATAAGCCAAAGGCTCAGACCAACAGAAGCCATGAACCAGGGGTCCAGGCCAAACAGAAGTCATAAGCCAGAGGCTCAGACCAACAGAAGCCATAAACCAGGGGTCCAGGCCAAACAGAAGTCATAAGCCAGAGGCTCAGACCAACAGAAGCCATGAACCAGGGGTCCAGGCCAAACAGAAGTCATAAGCCAGAGGCTCAGACCAACAGAAGCCATGAACCAGGGGTCCAGGCCAAACAGAAGTCTTCCGGTTGCTTACCAGCCTCGAAGAAAGCGGAGCATGCGTCAGGCGTCCACTCGCCTCGCCAGAGCACCATATGCTCGGCAGCTGACTGGGTCTTCTTGCCATACGAGCCAGCCAGTAGTTCCAGCTCGTAACGATAATGTGGCAGCACACGCAGGACCTTATAAGGCCACCGCATACCAGAGTCGAGCTTTCCTGTGCTCTGCGATGCCTTTGGAGATAAATTAATTTTTAAATATTAGTTAATCCTTATCCTTACTAATATTATAAATCGGAATGTGAGTATGTTTGTTTGTTTGTTTGTTTGTTTGTTAGGCTTTCACGCCGGAACTACTGAACCGTTTGCTTTGAAATTTTGCAGACGTAAAGTTAGAAGTCCGGATTAAATAATAGGCTACTTCTTATCCCGAAAAAATGTGGTGTTCCCGAGGGAAAACGAAAATATTGTTAGCTTCGTATGAAGCTGTCAGTATCAGTTTGGTGACACATGGCGCTGTGTGTCGTTTAAAACAAAGCTTAATGATACGATAAATTATCCCCGGAAATGACGAATTCCCGAGGGATGACGTACAATTTGGTTTATCGCCTAAACTGATTTTTACATCTGCTTATCCTGTGAAGTTAGTAATGTTTTTACGTAGCTAAGCAAGAACTTCTGTACTTTTTTACCTACCCTTTATCCGGGTAAGTATAATAGACTGTTCCAGAAGGTTAACAAAGTTTATGAATGATAAAAACAGGTTATAACATGCACATATTCCTATGCTTACTATATTTACTTCCTTAATCTTACTAATATTATAAATCGGAATGTGAGTTTGTTTGTTTGTATGTTTGTTAGGCTTTCACGCCGTAACTACTGAACCGTTTGCTTTGAAATTTTGCAGACGTAAAGTTAGAAGTCCGGATTAAATAATAGGTATGATAGACTGTTCCAGGAGGTTAACAACGTTTATGAATAATCAAAACAGGTGGTACACATGTACATATAACAAATACTGAAATATTTATAAGTCACCGAAATTACTAATTGGTAAATAAGTAGGTATTTAGTATAAGTGGTCTTTACGCTAACTAATTCTTTATGTAAGCGATAGATGGCGCTGGGTGTATTTTAAAACGTGGTAACGTTGTGTTTTTTAAGATATAGTAGTGGTATGATATCTCGCGTCCTAACCTATAGCCGTATAGTATTTACCGTTTTGTTTTATCATAGCTTAGCTTAATTCGATTCACCAGGTATAGAAAGGTAATTACGTCGCTTTGTTCGTCATTTAGATTAGTTTACTTACTCATTATTTCATAATGCCTCGCAAACGTAAATCTAATTTGTCGAGCACCTCATCTCAAGCTCGGGCAATGAAAATTGCCCGATCTCAAGAATCGTCTCTCCATGCTGGATTAAGAAGGCGCGATCAAGCAGAGTGTCAGGCTGCTTTGAGAGCTGCTGAGCTACCATCTCAGCGCCAGCAAAGATTTGAGGAGTAAGCTGCTCGCCAAGCTTCTTTGAGGCCTTCTGAGAATGATATTCGTACTCAAGTCCGTTTTTCGCAACAGGCTCATTGTCAGACAGCACTAAGGGCGTTAGAGTCACCTCTTCAAACGCAGCTACGTTTGGAAGAGCAAGCTGAAAGACAAGCTATTTTGAGAGCTAATGAGACGCCTCTTCAAACGCAGCTACGTTTGGAAGAGCAAGCCGAAAGACTAGCTATTTTAAAAGCTAATGAGTCGTCTCATCAAACACAGCTACGTTTAGAAGAACAAGCTAAAAGACAAGCTATTTTGAGAGCTAATGAGACGTCTCTTCAAACGCAGCTGCAAAATTAAAAGTAGGGGTTCCGGTGATGCTGATGCGTAATCTCGATGCCCCACGACTGTGTAATGGTACCAGGTTTCGTGTCACTCAGCTTGGACGGAATATTATTACCGCAACTATTTTGACTGGCGCAGCAAAAGGTGAAAGTGTACTCATTCCTCAGATCCCGATTATTCCAACAGGCCTCCCATTTCAATTTAAAAGACTTCAGTTTCCTATAAGGGTTTCTTTGCAATGATCATTAATAAAGCACAAGGCCAAACTCTAAGGGTTGCTGGAGTACACCTGAAAAAACATTGTTTTTCGCATGGTCAGCTCTATGTAGCGTGTTCTCGGGTTTCCAATGCCCAAAGTCTGTATGTTTTTACTCCCCAAAGTAAAACATATAATATAGTTTTACCACTCAGATTTGGTTTAACAACTTAACGGCCTAAACGCGTGAACGGATTTTGATAAAATTTTGTATGTAGGTAGTTTAAGTCCTGGATAAGCAATGTTTTGTCGTGGTAGAACTTCTCATTCCCACGGGAAAATCTAAAAAACGCGATATAACCGATTTCCACGCGGGCGAAGCCGCGGGCGAAAAGCTAGTTGTGTATATTTTGTGTTAAACTGTTATTTAATTTAGTATTTAAGTATAAAGTGGCACACTCAGTGTTTATTCCGTGTTTATTGTCGCGAAACATCATCAATAAATCGATAATTCGATTTCTTCGACCGGCAGCTGTCAAAGTTTGAACTGTTTGAACTGCTGATTTGGATTCACCAAACCCGGGGAGTACTTTGTTTTATATCATTGCTTAGTATAATAGCTATTATTTCACACTATTCAACACTTGCAAACACTGCTCAGGTGTCTGAGCCACGTCCAGTACACACCGGCACAGTTTATGTCTCCTTTTGCTTGACAAATTGTGGAAGCAGAATCGACGACGAAAACATTCGCCATTCGCCCAGACATACACCCACTGCATTAAATACTTTTTTTTTTTTTTTTTTTTTTTTTATGGTAGGTAAAAATCATCCAATGACGAGTTCCGCTCTTGGGCGGAGCGGAAAACAAGTGTCAGACTCTTACTGACTAAAAAACCTACCCCGTTCCTACATCGCCATACATACCAGGGCCAGAGCCTTCCTTTTCAGACACATGCATTAAATACTTCACATTTACTTAACTTTTAAATCTTATCTGCTCTTAGCTTCTTTTAATTCGAACTGAATCTGTTGTCTTTTGTCTTACTGTCAAAGTAATGTTTCCTTTATTTTAAACTTCAAGATTCCTAGTGTTACTTAATTAATTATACTTAGCTTCTCTAAAAATTTTAAATTAAATTCTCTTACAACTGTAATTAGTTAGACTTTCAATTAAAACTAGATATTATTTTCGTTATTCTTCTACCTTCACTTATTATCATTTCTCCAATCTAATTCAATTTTTATCTTTTCTTTTGCCAATTCCTGTTTCCCCTAACTTGCTAACTCCTAAGTCCTTAACTTGCTAAGCATCTCCACAATACTCAGTTGTTTATTGTCATATTCCAGGAGCTGTTCGGGTAACTTACCAACATGATGACCCGTGGAGCAACTGTTCGCGACATTAACAACAAACTAAATGCTGCACTGAAGGAGCTTGAAGTGTCAAGAAAGACCTGCAGTGACCTACTGCAGGAAAGAGAGGAAAGTGAGGTGGAAGTCAAGAAGTTGGTTGACAAAAATACTCAACTGAAAAGACAGCTTGTTGAAATGCACACCCAACACGAGGATATATTAGACCAGCATAATCACCTTCGTCGACTGGTCTCAGAGTTTCAAGAGTGCAGAGACACCCATGGCCAGGCACTGCATCGCATTTCAGGCCTTGAAGCGGAACTGTGCAAGGCGCACAACACTATTACTACCATCAATACTTCGAGAGCTAGCGAACAGGTTGCCAACACCAATAACCTCTTCAACAAGCTGGTCGGCAGTACTTCTGAACACGAGTGTAAGAAATCCACTGTTACCATAGATCTCACAGGGGACGATACCTTAACTAAATGTCCAGTTTTTAGTAGTCACAATAAAATTAAAAAATACATTAAAATCACAAAAAACATTAAACGGTACAAAAAACTGTTAAAGTCACAGAATGTTTATAAATATAATATAAATATTAGAAAGCAGCGAATTAACTTAAGTAAACAATTAAATGAATGTAATTCTAATTTAGAAAAATGCAAAATCTTGTATAATAATGATGTACAGAACCTTGAAAAGGAATTGTTGAGTAAAGAAAATACATTAAAAGAAATATTTTCTAAATATGAATCTTGCCAACAGATTTTAAGTGAGCGCATGCAGGAGGCTTGTGAGTTGGTGGACTTGGTGAAGTTCAACGCAGAGAGGTATGAGTCATTGACTAATAATATGACTTGTTGTTGTGCTGCCGCTCCGCCACCTCCCATGTCTCAGTGTAAAAATCCTACATCTGATCTTGTACCTTGTTCTTTAGAAAAAATAAATAGTTGTCAAAGTAACATTCTTGTATATTCAGATAGGTTAGGAACAGGTTTTGGCTCACTTCTTAATAACCGTTGTAAACATACCATTGTAAATAATTGTTACCATAACATACATTTTAATGAGCTTGTATATAAAATAAAAAATACAAAAATTAATGAGCAGACCACAGTGGTGCTTTTGATTGGCAATAGTCTTAGTGTAACAAAGAGGGACATAGTTAATGGTATTGAAACCCTGCTTAAGTTGAAATTAGGTAAGCTAATATTATGTGCATACTTATGCCTTTATGCCTTACTCTAGTAGTTTACATGACTATGAAAACGATTACATTTTTAGCTTAAACAACTTGATGCATATCTTGTCATGCCGTCATAGTGACCGTTTATTGTATTTTGATACTAACAATTTTGTTAGAGATTTTATATTGATTCGGGAACATATGTTTGTTCCCAAGAAAAGTCGACATTTATTAGCTAATTTGTTAGCTTATAATATTAACGTAGTTATGGATAATTTAACTACAATTAGGTTAAGTGACGAAACAGTATTATCTAGTATACCTAGTAATACTGTTATAGATTCTTTAAACTTCTTCAACTGACAAAAGGGAAGCCTAATGATAACATTTTATTATACCATCAGAATATAAATCGCTTCTCTGGCAAAATTCTAGATGTGGAAATGTTAATAGATAAATACAGTATGGATATCTTATGTTTTTGTGAAACCTGGTTAAAACCAGATAGAATGCTGTTCAATGTCAATAATTTTTCAGTTGCCAGTGCGTTCAACAGATCATCTATAGGGGGTGGTACTTTAATATTATGTAATAACTCTTTAAGATATAAGGAAAGGAAAGATATCACTGCTTGCTCTGTTGATCGCTTATGTGAGGTAGCATGTGCAGAGGTTGAAGGCCAAATTTTCTTATGTGTCTACAGACCACCCGCATCAAACTTGACATCTTTTCTTATTATAATAGAAGAAATTCTAAATAAACTTATTAAAGATAACAAATTAGTTTTCGTTTGTGGGGACTTAAATATTGATTTATTAGTTGATTCATCAGATAAATCTAAGCTGCTCTCATTGTTTAGTTCTTTTAATCTGAAATGTGTTTTTAAAGAAGCAACAAGAATAACACCTACTTCAGCCTCATGCATAGATAATATATTTACTAATTGTAATATAAAAGACTCTTCACTTATTAGTGGTGTGAGGTCAGACCATACTGGTCAACTTATATCATTTGAAATAGTAAAAAAGTTACAATTAGGTTCTACTGCAAAGTTTAGACCACTTACCATAAATAAATTAAATCGCTTCAATAATAATGTTATTAGTAGTCTCTCAACAGCCAAATTTGATTCGCAAGACCCAAATGTTAACTATAATACATTATTTTCTACAGTATGCCAAGAATTTAACAAGGCGTGTCCAGTTAAAAAAGTCCAAATCAGTAATAAATCAAAATTTAATGAATGGGCTACTGCTGGAATAAGAAAAAGCAGAGATACTTTATATCAGCTCTACCAGGAAAAGTCCTTGTCGTCTGATTGTAACCTCCATAACCATGTTAGATTGTATTCGAAAATATTTAAAAGAGTCTGCAACCAAGCTAAATCTAAGTTAATAAGCAAAAAAATTGCAAACTCTAATAATAAAATAAAAGCAGTTTGGAAGGCGATAAACAAAGAAACTGGAAAGATAAACCAAAGAGACCAGAATGAATTGTCACTAAACATTAATAATAAAATCATCTCAGATAGGTCAACGGTGGCTGAAACATTAGAAAACTTTTTCACCAACATCCCAATAGAAGTTACCAAATCTCTCCCTTCTTCTTCTTTGTTAGCCGAATCTTTTTTAAAGGAACATTTTACAAAGGATATACCTACCTTTGAATTTAAACGTATCTCTGTTGATACAATAATAAAAACATTTAAAAGTCTTAACATAAAAAACACTGAGGACTTATGGGGTATATCAGTTAAGGTTCTGGGAGATATTATTGATACAATTGCTCCTGTCCTAACAGGCATATTTAATCAATGTTTGGACAGTGGTACATTCCCTGATTTAATGAAACATAGTAAAGTTGTACCAATTTTCAAATCAGGTAGTAAGAGTGACCCCTCTAACTATAGACCAATATCTGTGCTTCCAGCATTGAGTAAAATCTACGAAAAAATCATGCTGGACCAGATGCTGTGTCATTTTAATGTGAATGGGATTTTGCATAGTCATCAGTTTGGCTTCACGAAAGGAAGGTCGACGACGGATGCAGGAGTGAAACTCATCAGTCACATTTTGAAATCCTGGGAGAAATCCCAGGATGCCATTGGCATATTCTGTGACCTCTGAAAAGCATTTGACTGTGTTGACCATAAAACTCTAATCTGTAAATTACATCATTACGGAATTCGTGGACGAGCTGCTGATCTTGTTTTTTCCTATTTATCTTACAGGCAGCAAAAGGTAACCATTAATGGGGCGACGTCCTCAGGCTCTTTTGTAAAGATGGGCGTGCTTCAGGGTTCGATCCTTGGCCCTTTTCTTTTTCTGGTTTATATTAATGACCTTCCTTATATGATGGCAAATTTAGCTGATATAGTTCTATTTGCTGATGATACTTCACTTATTTTTAAAGTAAATAGAAAAGATGCGGATGTCTTGCATGTTAATGAAAGTCTGGCTGTTCTTTCTAAATGGTTCGCTGCTAATAACCTCTTATTAAATGCAAACAAAACTAAGTGTATAAAGTTTTCATTACCGAATGTCCCCCACGTTGATGTTAGTCTGATTCTAGACGGCAAAAAGCTTGATGTCATTGCAGAAACTGTGTTCTTGGGCATTACTATTGATTCTAAATTGCAGTGGGGAGCCCATATTAGAACTCTCTCAGGTAGACTAAGCTCAGCTGCATATGCAGTAAGAAAAATTAGACAATTAACAGATGTTGATACAGCTAGGTTAGTTTATTATGCTTATTTCCACAGTATTATGTCTTATGGCATTTTGCTGTGGGGATCTGCAGCTGATGTAGATTCAATATTCATATTACAAAAGAGAGCAATCCGAGCTATTTATAAAATGGGTCCTCGCGAGTCCCTCAGAAATAAGTTTAAAGAAATCGATGTACTGACTCTGCCTTCTCTTTATATTTTAGAATGTATTTTATATGTTCGTAAAAACTTAGGACTTTTTAAAATTAGAAGCGATCTCCATAACAAAAACACACGTAATAAACATGAAATTGTTATACCTAAATGGAGATTAGCTAAGACCAGCAAGTCATTCTTAGTAAATAGCGTACGCTTTTATAACAAGCTGCCAAAGGAGGTGACAGAACTTACCGAGAGAAAGTTCAAAACTCATATTAAGCGTGTCCTAACCAAAAAAGCATATTATAAGGTTAGAGACTATGTCGAAGACACAACTGTCTGGCAATGACTGCTTCTGCTCATGTGGCCCCCTGGTAACTTATTAATATTCTGTATAATTGTCTGTTAACTGCTCCATCTTTTTTCATATTTTTTTTTTTATATACGACATCTCTTTATTCTTTTATTTTGATACACTAGCTTTTCGCCCGCGGCTTCGCCCGCGTGGAAATCGGTTATATCGCGTTTTTTAGATTTTCCCGTGGGAATGAGAAGTTCTACCACGACAAAACATTGCTTATCCAGGACTTAAACTACTTACATACAAAATTTTATCAAAATCCGTTCACGCGTTTAGGCCGTTAAGTTGTTAAACCAAATCTGAGTGGTAAAACTATATTATATGTTTTACTTTGGGGAGTAAAAACATACAGACTTTGGGCATTGGAAACCCGAGAACACGCTACATAGAGCTGACCATGCGAAAAACAATGTTTTTTCAGGTGTACTCCAGCAACCCTTAGAGTTTGGCCTTGTGCTTTATTAATGATCATTGCAAAGAAACCCTTATAGGAAACTGAAGTCTTTTAAATTGAAATGGGAGGCCTGTTGGAATAATCGGGATCTGAGGAATGAGTACACTTTCACCTTTTGCTGCGCCAGTCAAAATAGTTGCGGTAATAATATTCCGTCCAAGCTGAGTGACACGAAACCTGGTACCATTACACAGTCGTGGGGCATCGAGATTACGCATCAGCATCACCGGAACCCCTACTTTTAATTTTGCAGCTGCGTTTGAAGAGACGTCTCATTAGCTCTCAAAATAGCTTGTCTTTTAGCTTGTTCTTCTAAACGTAGCTGTGTTTGATGAGACGACTCATTAGCTTTTAAAATAGCTAGTCTTTCGGCTTGCTCTTCCAAACGTAGCTGCGTTTGAAGAGGCGTCTCATTAGCTCTCAAAATAGCTTGTCTTTCAGCTTGCTCTTCCAAACGTAGCTGCGTTTGAAGAGGTGACTCTAACGCCCTTAGTGCTGTCTGACGTTGAGCCTGTTGCGAAAAACGGACTTGAGTACGAATATCATTCTCAGAAGGCCTCAAAGAAGCTTGGCGAGCAGCTTACTCCTCAAATCTTTGCTGGCGCTGAGATGGTAGCTCAGCAGCTCTCAAAGCAGCCTGACACTCTGCTTGATCGCGCCTTCTTAATCCAGCATGGAGAGACGATTCTTGAGATCGGGCAATTTTCATTGCCCGAGCTTGAGATGAGGTGCTCGACAAATTAGATTTACGTTTGCGAGGCATTATGAAATAATGAGTAAGTAAACTAATCTAAATGACGAACAAAGCGACGTAATTACCTTTCTATACCTGGTGAATCGAATTAAGCTAAGCTATGATAAAACAAAACGGTAAATACTATACGGCTATAGGTTAGGACGCGAGATATCATACCACTACTATATCTTAAAAAACACAACGTTACCACGTTTTAAAATACACCCAGCGCCATCTATCGCTTACATAAAGAATTAGTTAGCGTAAAGACCACTTATACTAAATACCTACTTATTTACCAATTAGTAATTTCGGTGACTTATAAATATTTCAGTATTTGTTATATGTACATGTTATAACCTGTTTTGATTATTCATAAACGTTGTTAACCTCCTGGAACAGTCTATCATACCTATTATTTAATCCGGACTTCTAACTTTACGTCTGCAAAATTTCAAAGCAAACGGTTCAGTAGTTACGGCGTGAAAGCCTAACAAACATACAAACAAACAAACTCACATTCCGATTTATAATATTAGTAAGATTAAGGAAGTAAATATAGTAAGCATAGGAATATGTGCATGTTATAACCTGTTTTTATCATTCATAAACTTTGTTAACCTTCTGGAACAGTCTATTATACTTACCCGGATAAAGGGTAGGTAAAAAAGTACAGAAGTTCTTGCTTAGCTACGTAAAAACATTACTAACTTCACAGGATAAGCAGATGTAAAAATCAGTTTAGGCGATAAACCAAATTGTACGTCATCCCTCGGGAATTCGTCATTTCCGGGAACAGTCTATCATACCTATTATTTAATCCGGACTTCTAACTTTACGTCTGCAAAATTTCAAAGCAAACGGTTCAGTAGTTACGGCGTGAAAGCCTAACAAACATACAAACAAACAAACTCACATTCCGATTTATAATATTAGTAAGATTAAGGAAGTAAATATAGTAAGCATAGGAATATGTGCATGTTATAACCTGTTTTTATCATTCATAAACTTTGTTAACCTTCTGGAACAGTCTATTATACTTACCCGGATAAAGGGTAGGTAAAAAAGTACAGAAGTTCTTGCTTAGCTACGTAAAAACATTACTAACTTCACAGGATAAGCAGATGTAAAAATCAGTTTAGGCGATAAACCAAATTGTACGTCATCCCTCGGGAATTCGTCATTTCCGGGGATAATTTATCGTATCATTAAGCTTTGTTTTAAACGACACACAGCGCCATGTGTCACCAAACTGATACTGACAGCTTCATACGAAGCTAACAATATTTTCGTTTTCCCTCGGGAACACCACATTTTTTCGGGATAAAAAGTAGCCTATTATTTAATCCGGACTTCTAACTTTACGTCTGCAAAATTTCAAAGCAAACGGTTCAGTAGTTCCGGCGTGAAAGCCTAACAAACAAACAAACAAACATACTCACATTCCGATTTATAATATTAGTAAGGAAGTAAGGATTCTCACAATATTCCTTATTCCATTTTATAGGTCCATCATATAATGTAATTGTCTTACTGAGACTTGTGATTATTTTTCTTGCTTTTATATAGCCTCTTTTAATAATGTGAATGTAAGAACATTGTAGACGCAAATTTTAGATGACTTCCTACCATTTTAACGGTAGGAGTTCAATATTGACTGGTCTGCACTGTCCTTACATAATTTATGTGATGTAATATGGAAATATTGTAAAGATAACAATTTTTTTAAAAGAGTAACCATGGAGTTTCTTGCCGGTTCTTCTCCATAGGAAACGAACAATTTGGAACCGTGCACTAGCATCTGACGTTTTATAAGTGCCCATGTAGGCCCATGTGAAATAAAAATTTTTGACTTTGACTTTGACTTTTGTACCGTAGGTTGGCTACGTTACCAACTCCACACAGGAATTGAACCCGTATGGCGAAGCTTATAAGCTTTATGCGTAAGCACAGGTTGCGGAGTATAGCGGGTGAAAATGAAGGTGAAGAAGAATGAAGGCGTAAAAATGAATGATATTATTACGTGAGAAGCGATAGTATATTGGATAAAATTAATAAAGTAAATAAAGCTAATTTAACAAAATACAGAACAATATAATAATTTTGAGCGAGAATCTATATAATTTTAAGCAAGCGCGGCGAGAGTATATAGGCCGGTAGCCAACGGTAGACTGGCGCTCGCTGCTCGGCTCCCACACTCGAAGCCTGCGCGCACGTCGTCGCCCGGCCGCTCAAGGTCGTCGTCGTCTCCGCCGGTACAAATATCACGCGCGCAGCGGCTGAGTGCGGCACGTGTAAGCGGCGCGGTGCGCTTGCACTCGAGCACAAACAAGGATCGTATGATCTGTAAGGGTTTTTTTTTTTTTATGGTAGGTAAAAATCATCGAATGACGAATCCCACTCTTGGGCGGAGCGGGAAACAGTGTCAGACTCTTACTGACTAAAGAACCTACCCCGTGCCTTCCCTGCCTTATTCCCAGAGCCCCGGTGTAACGCTTTCGCATCAACCCTCAGCTCCGGGAGGCTTCGACCCTGTAGGGCCCCTACGGTGTGCTGACAACTCCTTGAGGCGCGCGGGAACGGTGCGCGCCGTCGACGACTTGGGCTCGGTCTGGACTGCTACCAGACGACCGGACGGCGAGCTACCCATTGCTCACCGTCCGCAAGCCAGTGTCTGCGGTGGCCGGATATCGGCAGGATCGCGGCGGCGACGGCTACGGCGAGTGCGCCGTTGCCTTTGCCTTATGCGGTCAGCCTCCTCCTTTACGAGCATTACTGCCTCGCAGAAGGAGGCGACCGCCTGCCACTCCTCCTCGCTGCGGACCATGGCCTGAACTAAGGCCCGGCGCGAGAGGTCGCCGCCGCCGAATGATCTGTAAGGGTGGTGCAAGAATCATAAGCGGAGCGATTCCGCCCCGGAATCAAAGGTGGCGGTCTAAGTTTGTTGGTCGCGCCACAGTTCCCCCCTGCTAGACCGTTACTACGGTCGATAGTAGTCTGGAAACCTCACGCGCCGCCCGCTTCTGGTTCTTTTTTCTTCACCTACTGTTTCAGAGGTGGTTGGGGTGATGGTTGCTGGTGTTGGCTCTATCTTCGTCTCTTGTTCCTTCATCATAAAGGCTGGTTTGAGTCTGTCAACAGAAACATTATTTTTCTTCCCTTTTACCTCTATCGTGAAGTACTTTGCTTTCCTTTCTAGGACCTTGTATGGTCCCGCATAAGGTGGCTCCAGAGACCCTCGGACGTGGTCACGGCGTAGGAAGACGTGTGAAGCTGTATGGAGGTCTCGAGGTATATAGAATGGTGAAGTTGTGTGCCATGATGTTGGCCTCGGAGTAAGTTGGGCCATGTGCGCTCGGAGACGCGTAGCATATTGCGTGACATCACCTGTGGTAAACTGCTCTGTAGGGGATAGGAATTGACCTGGCAGTCGTATAGGTTCTCCATATACCAGCTCCGCCGGCGTAGCTTAAATATCTTGCTTCCATGAACTCCGCATGCCGAGCAGTACTAATGGTAGGGCTTCGGTCCACTGTGAAAGGGAATGACACATAATGGCTGCCTTAAGCTGTCGATGGACTCGCTCAACAATGCCATTCGCTGCAGGGTGGTAGGCAGTGGTGCGGAGATGGTACGCACCAACCAGGGTAGTGAGGGCCTTGAAAAGGTGGCTCTCGAACTGGCGACCCTGATCCGTGGTCACGCGTGCGGGACAGCCAAATCTAGCTATCCAGCCAGACACCAAGGCAGCTGCGCAGGCCTCGGCAGTGATCTCCTTCAATGAGTATGCCTCAGGCCATCGAGTAAATCGGTCGATGACAGTGAGGCAGTATCTGAAATCATAAGAAGGGGTTAGGGGCCCTATTATGTCGAAGTGTATATGGGTGAATCTGGAGGATGTGGTTGGGAAAGTGGAGAGAGGTGAAGTGGTATGGCGGGTAATTTTGCTAGTTTGGCATTGCAAACATTGTCTTGCCCACTCTCTACAGTTTTTGCGAATCCCTGGCCATACAAAGTTTTGAGTTACCAGTCGCACTGTAGCAGAACATCCCGGGTGATGTAGGTTGTGTAGTGAGTCGAAGGCTTGCTTCCGTAGCTGTGGTGTCACGTATGGGCGAGAGTTTGCCGTGGAAGTGTCACAAAATATGTGCTTGTTACAGTTTAGGATTGAAACCTTTTCTAGCTTGAGGGATGAGCCGTTTTTGATAAGGCCTTGCAGTTCTGAATCATTGTTCTGAAATCTTGCGAGGTCTTCGTAGTTGATGGCTGATGACACTTCTTCCACTCGTGACAAGGCGTCGGCCACGACATTCTCTCTTCCTGGCAAATACCTTATGTCCGTTGTAAATTGTCCGATGAAATCGAGGTACCGGAATTGTCTTGGGGGTAAGTTCTCCCTGTTTGCCTTGAATGCGTACACCAATGGTTTGTGATCTGTATATATGGCAAAGACTCTGGCTTCTACCATATGACGAAAGTACTTCACAGCCTCATACGCCGCTAGTAACTCGCGTTCGTACGGACTGTACTTCTTCTGTGCGGGGCTGAGCTTGTGAGAATAAAATGCTAAGGTTTGGTGGTCGTTACCATTTCGCTGTTGTAACACGGCGCCTATGGCGGTGTCCGATGCGTCTGTGATGATTGCCAACTCAGCTGATGGATCCGGATGAGCCAGTAGAGCTGTGTTGCAAAGTGAAGTTTTGGTTTCCTCAAAAGCCTTTAGTAGCTCTGGAGTCATGACCACTGGATGGCTTCCTTTTATTTTGGGGCCAGCGAGGACGGCATTTAACGATGCTTGAGTTTTTGCTGCTTGAGGAATGAATCGGTGATAAAAGTTTACCATGCCTAAAAATCGTCGTAGCTCCTTGACTGTCTTGGGTACTGGGTAATCCTGGATGGCTTGAACTTTCGATTGAAGAGGCTTCGTACCTGCTGCTGACACACAGTATCCCAGAAAGGTTACCTCTGAGCGTCCAATGTTGCACTTTGTTGTGTTCACGACGATACCGTAGTCTCTGAGGCGCTCGAACAGTATACGTAAATGTTGTTTGTGTTGTTCTGGTGTTTTTGAATATACCAAAATGTCATCAACGTATCCGTAGCAAAACTCCAGCCCGATCAGAACTTTGTCGATAAAACGCTGAAATGTCTGTGCTGCGTTTCGCAACCCAAAGGTCATGTACCTGAATTCATATAGGCCGAACGGTGTTGTTATGGCAGTCTTTGGAATGTCTTCTGGGTTTATAGCTATTTGATTATATGCTTTGACTAGGTCTATCGTTGAGAAGACTGTACACCCTGCCAGCTGGTGAGAAAAATCATGTATGTGACGGATGGGGTACCTGTCAGGTATTGTTCTGGCGTTTAGTGCCCTGTAGTCACCGCATGGTCTCCAACCGTCGTACTTTTTTCTTACCAAGTGAAGAGGGGCTGACCATGCACTCTCCGAACGTTTGGCTACCCCACTCGCCAACATATCTTCAAACTCTTTCTTAACTGCCAGGGTACGAATGGGATCCAGTCGTCGGGGTTTGGATGATACAGGCGGTCCAGGCGTCGTCCTAATATAATGCATTGTTGAGACGATTTATGTTTACATTAGGTACGTATTTAATAGGAAGCTCTCTTCCCACAAATCAGTAGCTAAATATACTTGAGCCACAACGCACGTCCTTTTATTTCCTTTCCTTTTGTTTTTTTCCTTTTATTTTTTTTCGTTTTTTATTTTTTCGTATTCGAGCCGAATGCAAAAACTACGGAGCGAAAAATATCGAGTCATTTGAACAAAAGAACCGCATTCCACAGCGATAAGGATTCTTAGAAAAACACCTCGTTCTAATGGATCGTAACTTATGAATGCAAAGAAGTAATTAGTGTTATAACGGAATATTACCAAGTTTTGCGAATAATTTGATTGAAGATTTGTTTATTCATTTGCAAATATATTGTAAATAAATTATGAATACTACGCAAGAACAACAGAGATATCTCGCAGCGTTGGAAGATGGCGCTAATTTACTTCAAAAAACGCAAACAAACTTGAAAAAGTGTCCAAAGGCAAGATTAACAAAGGGATATATTGAAGCACGTTTGAAAATTATTGATTAATATTGGATTTCATTCAAAAACGCACATGATGGGTTAGTAAAAATAACGCCCAAGGAACAAAAAGGAATTTTGCCGTACTTTTTGAATGAAGAATTCTTTATTTACGAAGAGTTATACAGTACATTAAAAGGTGATTTGAATGATATGGTTACGTCGTTAACGGAACAAACACCGATGGATTCGCAAAATTCAAGTATGAACGTAACATATGCCTCGCAAAATATTGTGCATTTACCCAAAATAGAATTACCTAAGTTTAATGGAAATTATGAAAGATGGCCGACTTTTAAAGATTTGTTTACTTCCTTGGTGCATGAAAACAATAACCTCAGTGATGTACAGCGATTACATTATTTGAAAACTAGTGTGAGTGGAGAAGCTGAGGCGTTATTGACTCATATACAAGTGACATCCAGTAATTACGCAACTGCATGGAATGTTTTGAATAAAAGGTATGGTAACAGACGCATTATACTGAACTGTATCATGAAAAGGTTGTTTTATCAAAAGAAAATGACTTCGCAATCAGCCGCCCAATTAAAAGGCTTATTAGATACCACTACAGAATGCCTTAATAACTTAGAAAATTTAAAAATAACTACAGGCTCTTGGGATCATATAATAATATTTCTACTCGTTCAGAAGTTTGACCCAGAGACACATAGGGGCTGGGAAGAGTTTGCCTATAAGGAAGACAGCGAAGTGTTGCCTACTTGGAGAGAATTAAAGACCTTCATGGAGTCCAAGTTCCGCACCTTGGAGTTAGTTACCGGCGTTACCTCTAGCAATAATTCTAAAGAGAAACAAGTCAAAGAGCGTTCTTACCATGTTGCTACACCAAATAAAGAGAAGACGTGCATCATGTGCAAAGAAAATCACACGTTGTGCCACTGAAAGAAATTCACTGATATGAAGCTCGACGAACAAACCGAATTTGTCAAAAACAAACATTTATGTTTTAATTGTCTAGGACTTGGGCACTCTGTAAAGAAATGTAATCTACGAGTGTCTTGTCAGAAATATCACCGACGCCATCATTCTTTACTACATGAGACTAAGAACACAGAACCAGCGGCTACACCGAGCACCTCACAACCGATGGCTTCGCAGCATGTAATAGAAGAGAAGGAAGCAGTTCAAGTGAACACAGTGATCGCGTCGCATCATACAACTAGACAGGGAATAGTACTGTTAGCGACCGCTATAGCGGTCCCTAACAGTACTATTCCCTGTCTGTTTGATGCTTTCACTATAGTGAAAGCATCAGATCAGATCATGGCCTCACATCGATGGGCTGAACTTGGCTGATCCAAGTTACTTAACGGTTCCATAGATCTGCTATTAGGAGTCAAAGAATATGCACAGATTATACAACCAGAGCTAATAAAGGGTCCACCAGGAACTCCAACAGCACAAAAAACAAACCTGGGTTGGATTATTTTCGGAGACATCTGTGAAAAACCAGAAAATGATACTTACCTTGTTATGCATCACCAAGTCGACGTGGATGAAATTTTAAAATCGATCTGGGAAATAGATATTGACAAGGACAGACACCTAACAAAAGAAGTAAAGATTTGCGAAGAGATCTACCAGAAAACAACCACTAGAAATCAAGAAGGTAGGTACATTGTCAAATTACCATTCAAAACTTACAGTCCACAACTAAATGAAACGAGCACGAGTACAAAGTTACAAACGCCTAAAGGAAATACAAAGGAGATAGCGAAACAAAGATTCTTGCAACTGGAGCGAAAGTTTAAGAAGTCACCAGACCTGAAAAAAGAATACACAAAAGTTATTAATGAATATATAGAACAAGGACATACGGAAAAAATACCTGAGAAAGAAAAGGAAATTATATCAGTGTACTTACCTCACCACGCCGTAGTTCGTACTGCCAAGGAGACATCTCGAACACGAGTTGTCTTTGACGCTTCCTGTAAAGGCACAAACAACATTTCACTAAATGACGAATTATTGGTAGGTCCACAGCTGCAAGATGATTTGAGAAATCTTCTTATGAAATGGAGAATGAAGCGGGTCTGCTTTATGGCAGACATCAAACAAATGTATCGTCAAATATTGGTAACTCGCGAAGACGCAGACTTCCAGCGCATTCTCTGGAGACCCAATGAAAGCGACGATTTTGACGAATACCGTTTGCTGAGGGTCACATTCTTCACAGCATCTGCACCATATTTGGCTGTTCGAACCCTTCACCAAACAGCTGATGATGAAGGAAAGGAGGAACCACGCGCTGTGCAATCCATCAAGAGTAATTTTTTTATGGATGACTGGCTTGACGGAGCTGATGACACCGAATCCGCTATTTCTTTGGCCAAAACTGTTACGAATATACTACGAAGGGGTGGTTTTCAACTCACAAAATGGTCGTCAAATGATATTCATTTTCTGAAATCAATAGATGAAGAAAGAAGGTCAACGAATGCACGTATTGATATGCATCTTGATGGAACAATAAAGGCATTGGGTATAGTGTGGAACCTTAAAACAGACATATTTCAATACAATTTGACTTTACCTGCACCTGCATCCGAAATCTACGTAACAAAACGAAGTATTTTATCTGATCTACAAAAGATATTCGATCCACTTGGTTGGATTGCACCGAGCACCGTAATGGCAAAATTACTGTTACAGAAGCTATGGCTCGAAAGGGTTACCTGGGATCAGATCGTAAATGACGCCTTGCGTAAAGAATGGAACAAGATAAGGTCAGATCTTGCAACCGTGAACGATATCCAATTGAACCGATGGCTTGGTACCACTGAAGCAAACAAAACCAATATTCAAATTCATGGATTCAGTGACGCTTCGACACGAGCTTACGCCGCAGCTGTTTATATGAAAACTGAAACAAATGACAAGGTTGAAATAAACCTCATTGCTGCTAAAACAAGAGTAGCACCCCTGAAAACAATATCCCTACCAAAATTAGAGTTATGTGGTGCATTACTTCTCTCAAAGCTTATGAAACAAATTGGGCTAGCTATAAAAATCCCCACTTCAGATATGTATGCATGGACAGACTTCTCTATAGTTATAGCGTGGCTAAGTGGTGATCCCAATCGATGGAAAACGTTTGTTGCCAACCGCGTTATCGAGATTATAGAAAACCTACATAACAATCGTTGGTATCATGTACAGTCGAGTGATAATCCCACAGACATAGCCTCTCGAGGAATGTTGCTTTCCGAACTGAAGAAATCCGACTTGTGGTGGAAAGGACCTGTTTGGCTATCCGAAAAGGAAATACACATTAGTAAACAAGAAGTAATTACAACAGACATGGAAATTAAAACAAAAAGGGTTAATACTCACCTCAGCACAGAAGAACAGGAAAAATCCTTAACTACACAGTTTGAAAATATGAACAGTTTATCAGAATTACTTATGGTTGTTTGTTACTGCAAAAGATTCTTGAAGTATAAATACAATGTGAACGTGACTAAACAAATAACTACACAAGAATTAGAAGATGCACTTACAATTTGTGTTAAAAGAGTTCAAGAAGAAGAATACATAGAAGAAATAGAAAGATTAAAGATGAATAAACAAGTGAAAAGGAGAAGTCCGTTGCGATCCCTCGCCCCCTATCTTGATAGCAAACATATACTCAGGGTGGGCGGACGCCTCAGACACGCAAACTTACCTGATGACAGAAAACATCCAATTATCCTCGGAAATAAGAACACGTTGACACCTCTGATTATAGCCGACGCGCATCATAAGACGCTTCACGGAGGAGTTCAACTGATGTTATGCTATTTACGTTCAAAATACTGGATTATAAAGGCAAAGTCAATAGCTAAGAAATATGTTCACAAATGCATAATTTGCGCAAGACTTAGCGCTACCTCTAGAGCTCAGATTATGGGTGATTTACCTGATGAGAGAGTAACTCCCACTAGGCCATTCTTGAATTGTGGTGTAGACTTCGCGGGGCCTTTTCAAATTTTGTTATCTAAAGGCCGAGGAAACCGGACAACAAAGGCCTACGTTTCAATATTCATCTGTATGTCCACTAAGTTTTCGCCCGCGGCTTCGCCCGCGTGGAAATCGGTTATATCGTGCTTTTTAGATTTTCCCGTGGGAATGAGAAGTTCTACCACGGTAAAACATTGCTTATCCAGGACTCAAAACTACCTCCATACAAAATTTTATCAAAATCCGTTCAGGCCATTAAGTTGTTAAACCATAACTGAGTGGTAAACTATACACCGTGAAATTTAAATGGTTGTTTTCCCTCAGCAAAATGGTTGTGTCTTGGTAATACAAACATTTGATAAAAAAATAAAACATTTAAAACAAAAAATGGACCTTTAGAGTGCAAGCTAATTATGACGTATCACAACGTGCGAGAGCTTATTTTGGTTTAAATATTGTATGAATCGGTTTCCTTTGACGGCGGGCTGCGCATGCGACTCTGGTAGTACCTACAAATTACGTAAAATGTTACTATTGTTTTCGCTTTTTTGAGTTGATGAATATTTTTAATAATTATTTATAAAAAAAAAGCTTTTTATTTTTTTATTTTTACTCTATGCTTCAAAAGTACTCCTTATGGCAAGTCATTCTGCCGCAAGAAAACAACCATTTAAATTTCACGGTGTATTATATGTGTTACCTTGGGAAGCAAAAACATGCAGATTTTGGGCACTGGAAACCCGAGAACACGCTACATAGAGCTGAACATGCGAAAAACAATGTTTTTCCAGGTGTACTCAAGCAGTCCTTAGAGTTTAGCCTTGTGCTTTATTAATGGTCATTGCAAATGAAACCCTTATAGGAAACTGAAATCTTTTAAATTGAAATGGGAGGCCTGTTGGAATAATCGGTATCCGAGAAATGAGTACACTGTCACCTTTTGCTGCGCTAGTCAAAATAGTTGCGGTAATAATATTCAGTAAAAGCTGAGTGACACGCAGCCTAGTACCATTACACAGTCGTGGGGCATCGAGATTACGCATCAGTATCACCGGAACCCCTACTTTTAATTTTGCAGCTGCTTTTGAAGAGGCGTCTCATTAGCCCTCAAAATAGCTAGTCTTTCAGCTTGCTCTTCCAAACGTAGCTGCGTTTGAAGGGGCGTTTCATTAACTCTCAAAATAGCTAGTCTTGCAGCTTGCTCTTCCAAACGTAGCTGCGTTTGAAGAGGCGTCTCATTAGCTCTTAATATAGCTTGTCTTTCTGCTTGCTCTTCCAAACGTAGCTGCGTTTGAAGAGGCGTCTCATTAGCTCTCCAAATACCTGGTCTTTCAGCTTGCTCTTCCAAATGTAGCTGCGTTTGAAGAGGCATCTCATTAGCTCTTAAAATAGCTTGTCTTTCTGCTTGCTCTTCCAAACGTAGCTGCGTTTGAAGAGGTGACTCTGCTGTCTGACGTTGAGCCTGTTGCGATAAACGGACTTGACTACGAATATCATTCTCAGAAGGCCTCAAAGAAGCTTGGCGAGCGGCTTGCTCCTCAAATCTTTGCTGGCGCTGAGATGGTAGCTCAGCAGCTCTCAAAGTAGCCTGACACTCTGCATGATCGCACCTTCTTAATCCAGCATGGAGAGACGATTCTTGAGATCGGGCAATTTTCATTGCCCGAGCTAAAATTGCCCGAGCTTGAGATGAGATGCTCGACAAATTAGATTTACGTTTGCAAGGCATTGTGAAATAATGAGTAAGTAAACTAAAAACTATAAACCTAAACTAAAGTATAATCCTACAGTAATGTTAGTTCAATGTCCTAAACTATAACAATCTAAATGACGAACAAAGCGACGTAATTACCTTTAAATAATCTATACCTAGTGAATCGAATTAAGCTAAGCTATGATAAAACAAAACGGCAAATAATGAAGTCGAAAAGTGCATTGAATAATTATAAGTAGCATATGAGCTATAGGTTTATCATACCACAACTTACATAATTATCTTCAAAAACACAACGTAACCACGTTTTAAAATACACCCAGCGCCATCTATCGCTTACATAAAGAATTAGCTAGCGTAAAGACTACTTATACTAAATACCTACTTATACAAATTAGTAATTTCGGTGACTTATAGTTATTTCAGTATTTGTTATAATTATGTGCATGTTATAACCTGTTTTGATTATTCATAAACGTTGTTAATCTTCTGGAACAGTCTATTATACCTCCCAGGATAAAGGGTAGGTAAAAAAGTACAGAAGTTTTTGCTTAGCTACGTAAAAACAATACTTAGTACACAGAATAAGCAGATGTAAAAATCAGTTTAGGCGATAAACCAAATTGTCCGTCATCCCTCGGGAATTCCTTATTTCCGGGGATAATTTATCGTATCATTAAGCTTTGTTTTAAACGACACACAGCGCCATGTGTCACCAAACTGTTACTGACAGCTTCATATGAAGCTAACAATATTTTCGTTTTCCCTCGAGAACATCACATTTTTTCGGGATAAAAAGTAGCCTATTATTTAATCCGGACTTCTAACTTTACATCTGCAAAATTTCAAAGCAAACGGTTTAGTAGTTACGGCGTGAAAGCCTAACAAACAAACAAACAAACTCACATTCCGATTTATAATATTAGTAAGGACTAGTAAGGATTTAATACTTCTAATAGGTACGAGAATCCGTTCCTTCAGACGGTCTGGTGTGATAGGACAACAAAAATAAAATAGGTATATATCCCACAGGAACACATGCGTTTTTTTCAGGGGCAAAAAGTAGCGTATGTGCTTTTCCAGTGTATAAACTAACGCCGTGCAAAATTTCATTCAAATCTATTCAGGCTAAATAAAATATATATATATATATAGCCTACAGGAATTTTTGTCGGGATAAAAAGTAACATATGTGCAATCCCGGAGTATACTCTATACCTGTGCCAAGTTTCATATAGATCCATCTGGCCGTTTTGGCGTGATTGTGTAACGAAACAATAATAAGAAGTAGTATATTCCACAGGAACCTTATGTTTTTCCGGAATAAGAAGTAGCCTATGTGCTATTCCACAGTTTGTTCTATGTCTGTGCCAAATTTCATACAGATCCATTCAGACAAACTAAAATTGATTAATATCCCACAGGAACCATGCGTTTTTCAGGGATAATAAGAATCGTATGTGCTATTCCAGAGCATAAACTATCTCCATACAAAATTTCATCCAAATTTTTTTAATTTTTTTTATTTATCATTTATACAAATATTATTTATGTTAAATAGCAACCAAAAAACCACTTAGGTTTAAACTTGTGCTATCATGAATCATCTCAAATCAAAACAAATTTAGTTACAGTTTTATATGTGTACGTTATTGTCGAAATTAATTTATACAATCTTTGTGTAAATCAGTAGGAGAAAACATTCTTAAATAATACTTAAGTAATATTTCTTAAGTTTACATTTAATATTTTTGGGTGTAATATTACTTTTTATTTCTGAGGGTATGCTATTAAGAAGTCTCGGCACAATATACCCGCTAGTTCGGTCGCCATACGTATTGTTGGCGCGCTGTGTACGAAGCTTATTCTCAGAAACTGCCCGAGTGCATACAGGATGTTCGATTTTGTTTATTAAATTTTTATTGAAAAATTGTTCTTTTAATAACAGAAAATGTGTTTGAGTATAAACTGGTAGGACATTACAGTGCTTAAAGAGACCATTTATATTATCATAAAATTGAATTCTTATTTTGGGAGATACTTACTATTGTTTTTATAATTTATTTTATAGATACTGTCAAGATAGGTCTTATAGGTACGACCATAGCTACTAAGGCCATACTGGATGTAGGATTCCGCCATCGCGTAATAAAGCATTATTTTCACTTTGAAGGGCAGACGGTTTTTTAGTATGGTCATAATAGCAAGAAATTGTCGAAGTTTATCGCAAACACGTTCTATATGATAACTCCAGTTAAACTTATCGTCTATAATTACGCCCAGATATGTTTGTTTATCGACAACATCTATTTGCGGGCAGTTACAGTTGGTCGTATTGATTGTATGCAAGCAGTCATGGTCATGGGCTATTAAGTTCTGAACGGGTAATCCTTACTAATATTATAAATTGGAAAGTGAGTTTGTTTGTTTGTTTGGCTTTCACGCCGGAACTACTGAACCGCTTTGAAATTTTGCAGACGTAAAGTTAGAAGTCTGGATTAAATAATAGGCTACTTTTTATCCCGGAAAAATATGATGTTCCCGAGGGAAAACGAAAATGTTTTTAGCTTCGTATGCAGCTGTCAGTATCAGTTTGGTGACACATGGCGCTGTGTGTCGTTTAAAACAAAGCTTAATGATACGATAAATTATCCCCGGAAATGAGGAATTCCCGAGGGATGACGTGCAATTTGGTTTATGGCCTAAACTGATTTTTACATCTGCTTATTCTGTGTACTTAGTATTGTTTTTACGTAGCTAAGCAAAAATTTCTGTACTTTTTTACCTACCCTTTATCCTGGGAGGTATAATAGACTGTTCCAGAAGGTTAACAACGTTTATGAATAATCAAAACAGGTTATAACATGCACATATAACAAATACTGAAATAACTATAAGTCACCGAAATTACTAATTGGTATAAGTAGGCATTTAGTATAAGTAGTCTTTACGCTAACTAATTCTTTATGTAAGCGATAGATGGCGCTGGGTGTATTTTAAAACGTAGTAACGTTGTGTTTTTTAAGATATGTAAGTAGTGGTATGATAACCTATAGCTCTCAATCAACATATATAACTCTCTTCCTTCTGGCGACGCTTCGGATCGGACGTGTTTTTGGTGGTGCGCGCGAGTGTTTTTGAATTTTAAATTTTATTTAAATTGTTTCTTTAAATCGATCGACAACCATACTCGGATCCTCCTTGTCTTACTTGCGGGAGCCTCCATTAAGTGTAGCGGCCATATTGGACTGTGTCGGAAGTCTCACTCACGCATTCTGTGCTGTCAGCGAGTGCGTTATCGAAGACATTAAAGGCCCTCTAAGGCCGAATAAACCATCACCAACAAACTTTAAAAAGTGCCCGGTGTCAGCGGTGAGATTTGAATCCGGAACGACAAACGCGTCGCATCGAGCCCGTAGCCGCTGTGCCAAGTCAACGTGTGCGTCGTCGCGCGAAATTGGTCACCTGCCTACGAACGATTAACTGTTCTACGTCACACGCGTTGCTACGGCGCGGTCCCACATCGAGTGCTACGCAGCTACAGTGCTACGCCGCCCGCTTACCAGCACTGCTACGCGCGGATCGGCTACGCCGTTGCCGCTTATTACGTATTTGAATATTAGATAAGTAGAACATTTTGGTATTTGTGCGGACTTGTGTTGTAGTCTTGTTGCACGACAAACCAATTAACAAGATGACATCGCAGTTGAATAAGTCTTCTTCAGAGACGGAGATTGACCGAATGGCAACGGATGATAATCGAACGCCACCAAACTTTGTATGCCAGAGATCTAAGAGGGGCCGGGATGACGTATTCATTAGTGAACGATTGGATGACTTGAAGAAAGAAATGAAGGATATGTTGGCTTTTATGTTGACTCAGAAAATACAAGAAATCACCTCAACTTTAAAGGAAATACAACAAACTAATCTAAACATTGAAAATACAGTCACACACCTTATGTCACAAAATCAAGTCTTGGAAAACAAAATATCTCTATTAGAAAAGCAGTCGAAAGAAGACAAGAAATATATAAAACTTTTGGAAAATAAAGTAGAAGAAATGGAAACAGGAAGCCGCAAGGCTAACTTTGTTATTAAAAATGTACCCAAATTAGCTGGAGAAACTAAAGAAGAACTTATTGGTCTAGTCATGACCCTTTCCAAAGGGTTAGACTGTTTGCTTACTAAATCTGACATAAAAGACATTTATAGAGTGCGGGGAAAAAATGACTCCCAAAATACTCCAATAGTTGTAGAAACTGGATCAACTCTTATAAAAAATGAGATACTAAAAAAGGGAAAGTCATTCAACAAAAAACAAAAGTCTAAGTTATGTTGCAAACATCTCGGGTTTAAATCCCAAGAAGACACTCCGGTCTTTCTGTCGGAGCATCTAACGGCTAAAGGATCTCGTTTATACTTTCTTGCTAGAGACCTAATAAAATCTGGAGAGTATAAATATTGCTGGACTGCCTATGGCAAAGTATACATAAGGAAGGATGATCATGCGGCAATCATAACTATAAGAAGTGAAGAACAAATACACCAACTTATAGTGAAAAATTGACTATTTTCGGTGTATCTTTTGTCATCCTATAATAGTATTTTCTGCGTAGCATTAAGGTATTTATTAAGGTACTTATCTATCGTTACTGTTATAGTTATTCAAACTGATTGTGTTCCTAATCGATATAAACTCACTACACACTCACATACCTACCGTCTATATTCACTTAAAATACTTCACAATAACACAAACTCACATAAACAAACAAAACATAAGTTATACATCTACTCCATAACACAAAAACACTTTATTAATCGTGCAACTAACTTTTACACAACACTAATTATTATGAATTTGAAAATATACACAAAAAAACTGGATCAATATCATAATTATATCAATTGTATACAAAAATTAATGATTAAATATAAACATTCGAAATCATCATTTCACAAAAAATCCTATAGAAATATTAACATAATAAGCACTTTACTTTCTCTCATGATTTACCTCTATTATGTACGTATAACAAAATGGTGTTTACGACAGACTTGTGATGACCTCAGTAATATCTGGTATCATTTATGAGTAACACGTTGCAAACAGTCAATGACATAGATAAAATTGAAATTTCGAGGTCATTTGAATGTGATCCTTCAGATATTTCTGCTCATATATACGTCAAAAAACATGATTTCACTATTATATCCCAGAATATAAGAAGTATATACGGCAACTTTGATGATCTGGTCGTTATGTTGTCGACTTTTAAATTCGAAACGGATGTGATAGTGTTGACAGAATGTAGACTAAATAACAACAAAAATATACCTCAACTCAGCAATTATCATTCTTTTGTATCAACACGGCAGATGAACGTTGTGTTTATTAAAAAAACTTTAAAACCAAAAGTACAAGAAATCCAGCTGGACCAGGCAACCTGTCTGCAATTAGACGTGTTAGATAACATTATTCTGTGTATATACCGCTCTCCATGCAACACTAATCTGGATAATTTTTTTAAATTCGCTCAGTCATCATTTAGAAACGTTGCCACAAAGGAACATAATAATAGCTGGTGACATAAATATCAATATTAGAGTAAAAGATTCTGAAACGTCTCATGATAAAAAAAACCGTATGAACTATCTTAATATGTTGTCGACCTATGGTATCTTACCTGGACATACATTACCGACCAGAGAACGTAACTGCTTGGATCATTTTATGTTGAGGATTCATAATAAAAATACATCCGCTTCAATTGCTGTCTTAAAAACTACAATTACAGATCACTATACTACATTTTTATCACTTTCCAAAATAAAAAATAGGGAACCCGTTAACAAAATCAATACGACCATAAACTTTGAAAATGCATTAAAATATTTGCAAGAAAAAAATCTTGCTGATTTGCTTTTTTGTGACGACCCGAACTTGCTAACGGATAAACTTATTCAAAAACTAAGCGATTCTATAACATGCAACACTAACACAAAACATATTCCTTGCAGCAAACGTATTATTAAACCATGGATCACCCCAGGATTACTAAAGTGTATCAAAAACCGTAATAAATTGCAAAGTAGATATCGATTAGATCCGTATAATGACATTTTAAAAATAACTTACAGTCGGTACAGAAATCACTGTAACAAGCTCATTAAAAAAATGAAAACAAAATATGAAAGAGAACTACTCGCAAATTCGGTTACAAATTCGAAATTATTATGGAAAAATATAAAATCAATAACCTATACAAATAAACCAAAAAATCAAAGTGCTGGATTATTAAATATCTTGCCCTCGCCAATATCTTCAGTAAATTCTGTAAATAACTATTTTGCTAACATCGGGAAACAACTGGCTCAACAAATTCCAACGAATAGAAGTTCTAGCCGATCTAATATTACACCAACACAAATAAATTCTTTTGTTCTCTTGGACACTGATCCAAAAGAAGTAGAAAGTGTTCTGATGAATTTGAAATCCGACAGTGCTCCAGGATGGGATAACATTCCAACAAAATTCCTAAAATATATTAGCAAAGAAATTGTGCCAATCATTACCCATCTGATAAATCTTTGTTTTAGTAAAGGTATCTTTCCAAATCTTCTTAAACAATCGATAATTACTCCTGTTCACAAGGGGGGGAACAGCGACGACGTTAATAACTACAGACCTATCTCGGTCCTACCAGGTATATCCAAGGTTTTAGAAAAGATTGTTAATATAAGACTCCTGCAATACTTAAACAAATATAAAATACTAGCTTTTGTCAGCGGCTTCGCCCGCGCACATAAAATATAGCCTATGTCACTCAGGAGTAAAGCAGCTTTCTATTGTTGCTAAAATTTTTCCAATCGGACCAGTAGTTCCAGAGATTACCCCCTACAAACAAAAAAACATAAAAACAAAAAAATAAACTTTACCTCTTTATTATATTAGTGTAGAGTGTAGATTATCACCAACACAATTTGGCTTTAGGCAAGGAATATCAACCGAGGATGCAGTTTCTGCACTCAGTTCATTGTTAATTGATCATGTCGACTCGGGGAAAAAATGTTTAACAGTTTTCCTTGACCTTAAAAAAGCTTTTGACACCGTTGCTGTTCCAACCCTTGTATCTAAGCTAGAAAGAAATGGAATAAGGGGTACTCCTCTTGAGTTTTTTAAAGACTATCTCTCAGACAGACAACAGAGGGTTAAGATAGGGACATACATCAGCAATGATGAGAAAGTATCCTTCGGCATTCCTCAAGGAAGCGTATTAGGACCAACACTCTTCCTACTGTATATTAATGACCTTTGTGACTTAAAAGTAGATAATGCAAAAATATTCTCTTACGCCGATGATACTGCCATTGTGTTTTATGGGAATAACTGATCCGAAGTAAAGATCAAAGCTGAAATAGGTATGGCTCGAATTGCTAACTGGCTTAATGAAAATCTTCTTACGTTAAACGCAGCTAAAACGAACTATATTTGTTTTACAATCAGAAATCGCTCACAACCGGATCTCGATTTAAACCTCAAAACACATTCTTGTAATCAAGCCACTAACTCTGCTTGTACGTGTCCAATAATTAAAAAGGTAACACAAATAAAATATTTAGGTGTCATAATTGACCAACACTTAACTTGGTACTCCCACCTCGAACATGTTAGTGGCAGAATACGAAAATTAGGCTGGATATTTAAATCATTGAGATATGCGGTCCCTGCAAGTCATCATCATCAGCCTAGCGTAAGTCCCGGTTGCTACCTTGGCTTTCACCTCGGTGCCCGGAGTCCGCTTTCCTGCCAAACCGCCAGCGCGATGTCGTCTGCATACATGAGCAGCCATGGCGGCTGCTCATGTAAGTCCCTGCTGGTGGAGGACAGCACGTCCAGCACCACGCTGAACAGAAACGGACTAAGGACAGAGCCCTGGTGAACTCCGACGGTGATGGGGAAGGGTTTCGTATCGCCAACATCGGTCCGAACCACAGAACCGGAGTCTCGGTACATGTCTCGGATGATGTCAACATAGGTCTCGGGCACTCCTTTGGATCTCAGCGCCCACCAGATCACATCACGGGGGACACAGTCGAAGGCCTTCTGCATGTCTAGGAACAAGAGGTGCAGAGGCGTATTCTTCGATCTGTATCCCTCCATGGTCTGTAACCCTTAGGGCAAAGATGGGATCCATGGCGCCATGGCCTGGTCGAAACCCATATTGACATCCCGAGACGGTGCACTCCTGTCGGATCCGAGAGTCAATCACCCGCTCGAAGAGCTTCATGGTGTGGGACATAACCTTAATCCCACGGTAGTTGCCACACTCCTGCACCGATTCCTTGCCTTTGAAGACTGGAGTGATAATACTCAGTCTCCATTGACTCGGGATCTTTCCGGTGAGGAGCATGCGGTTAAATAGGTGGGTTAAGATGCCCACACCATGAGGACCCATCGCCTTCCAGGCTTCAATGGGGACTCCTTCGGCACCGACAGCTTTCCGGTTCTTCATGCGGCGAAGGGCCACATGCACTTCTTCAGGCGTAACCGGGGGCACAAGTCCCTGATTTGGAGGGAGAACCGGAGACAGCACCTCTTTGTGCTGCTTGTTCAGCAGCTCGTGGAAATACGAGCGCCATCTCTCCTTCACCGCGAGGTCCTCGCATAACAGATTGCCGTCAGGGTATCTTACACAGCGGCACTTAGAGATATCCAGTGCCGCTTTGACCCTGGAACGTGCCAACTTATAAATGAGCTTCTGCCCCTCAGACGATTCCAACTCATCATAAAGTGGCTGTAAGTGGTCTCGTCTGGCTCTGGCTACGGCCCTCTTGGCGGCACGTTTTGCGGTTCTGTATGCGTCGCGGTCTTCGGGAGATTTGGAAGCTTGCCACGTTTTGAAGAGGGCTTTCTTCTCTCTGATCTCCCTCTGGACTGTGTCATCCCACCACCAAGTCTCCTTGTCACACCTGCGACCGCCCCTGGACAGGCCGAGCACCGACTTTGCCGCTTCAGTGATGGCAACCTGAATCCTGTCCCAGTGGCTTTGCACAGGTTCGCCATCGGTACCATCGCACTTATCGCCGATGGCCGACGCGAACGACTGGGACGTGGCTTCATTCAGTCGCCACCACCGTATACGGCGTTGTTGGCGCTCAACAACCTTGACCCTAGGCTTGACGCGCAAGTCCATGACAAGGAGACGGTGTTGTGCAGTGAGACTCTCACCGGGTATGACCTTGCAGTTGGCCACCCTACTGATATGGTGCCTCCGTGTGAGTAAGAAATCGATTTGGGTAGCGTACCTCCCGCTCCTGTAGGTAATCAGGTGTTCGGATTTCTTTTTGAAATACGTGTTCACGATGGCAAGGCCGGCAGCCGCACACGTTTGGAGGATAGTCTCCCCTTCAGCGTTACGGCTACCGTATCCAAAGCCACCGTGAACATGCTCAAAGTCCTTGCACCTGTCACCCACATGACCGTTCAGATCACCACCCACGGTTTGTTTGTATTTTGTAACTGTTTTCATTTATTTTAGTAATGTTTCTTTTATGTTTTAAGTATTATACACGTTGTTTTGTTTTTTGTTTGTTGTTGTAGAAAAATAATGCAATTTATGACAGATGCCATAGATAAAATATGTAATTTTGGGCAACTGGTATATATGGCTTTTCAGCCTAGGATCTATGGTGCAAAAAATAAAACAGATTGTAATATTACGTGTGTCGTTACGTGTTTTGGGCAAAATAAACACTTTTTCTTTCTTTTTCTTTCACCCAAAACGATTCCCTGCGACAACGGGATGCCACGAAGCACCCCACCGAGTTGATCCCAGAACGCAGCCTTTTCAGCGTCGCTGCAACCGACCTGAGGCGCGTAGGCACTTATCAAGTGGGTTATAACCCCATCAATAAGCACACCTACGACCATAAGCCAATCACTGTAGCGTTTCACCTCCAGGACTGCGTCGTGAAACTCCTCGGAGAGTACAACGGCCACCCCGTTCTCCCCACCGGCTGCACCCGTATAAATCAGCTTGTAGCCATTCCCGATGAGTCGGGACCTGCGGCCTTTCCACCGAGTCTCCTGCAGGAATGCCACGGCCACCCTTCGCCTAAGCAGTACATCGGCCAACTCTCTCGCGCGTCCGGTCAGCGTGCCAATGTTCAGGCTGGCGAAGCGGAGTTTACGGGCTGGGGCTCGCGTCTTTAACCGTGTTCGCCCCATACACGGTAGCCCTCGCCCACTTGCCACAGGAGTCGGGCGAATCTCCTGCGCGCCGTTTTGCGGCGGCGCCCTATCCGTGGCAATTTTCTTTTCCGACCTATCCATGAGAATTTGACTTTTGTGGCCTTTACGGGAGCGACTGCCGTCTGACCTCCCAACCCTAAAAGGGAAAGCCAGCGCCAGAGCCTCGTCCGTTGTTCGGCAGGTGCCCCAACTTGCAGGGGAGGTTGACTTGGGCCCCAAAGATCGTGGTGGGGCCCCATATGCACCCAATGCGGTCCCTGCAAGTGTAACTACAAAACTGGGCGCTAAGAGAAATCTCCTAAATGAAATCTGCATATCACTAGCACAGTCTGTGATAGTCTATTGTATAACTGTATGGGGTGGGGCAGCGAAATCGAAATTTATGGACATAGAGCGAGCGCAAAGAGGTCTGAGAAAAATCATGTATTTTAAGAAACGGAGGTTTCCTACGGAGAGTCTCTATGAGATCAGTGATCTGCTATCTGTCAGGAAATTATATATCAGTGCAGTAATCTTGAAAAGGCACAAGACACTATCCTATGATAAAAACATAATATTAAAAAGAAGAAAGGATATTATAGTGCAAGTCCCACGATCCAAAACTGACTTTGCAGCTAGACAATATTGTAAGCAATCGGTACGTTTATATAATAGAATTAACAAAGACGTGTATATGTATATATGATAAACACTTTCATGAAGGTAAAAAAATATTAGTGCAATGGTTAAAATCACGCACGTACGCTGACATTGAATCACTATTACAATAAGTATTAGTCATACGCCCTTACACCGTCACATACATTTCACACTCACACCACACACAGTTATTTACACACACATTCACACCACCCACACACCTCTCACATCCCACAAACCTCAAATCACACAATCCACGAGCGAACGAATGTGTCTGTGTTTTTTTTAAATATGTCATTGTTATTCAACGTAAAGCAGCCATCGCTCGCTCGATAAAATATTATATTAGTGTATCTTTAGTATTTTAATATAACTTTGTAAACAGCCAAAGCTATGGAGGAGCGGAGTCCCCTAATACAAGCATTATCATGCTTAAAAGGGGGCTCCAATCATAAACTAATATGTACTAGTTTTTAATTAAATAAAACATTTTGTATTTGTATTTGTATTTTGTATTTGTATAGCTCATATGCTACCTATAATTATTCAGTGCACTTTTCGACTTAATTATTTGCCGTTTTGTTTTATCATAGCTTATGAAAAATGAAAATGAAAAATGTTTTATTCATTTGCAAGTTTGGTTCACAATATTGAGGTTGACCTCTCCTTTTAAGTGTTAAGACACCTGTGCCAGGAGAGGCCGCTCTCCCATATCTTGATTACATTTGTGTAGTTTAAAAACTAATATTAAATTAAATCTATATTTAGCGTACGCAATGTGCGCACGTGTGTATTAAGTGCGAGTTGTAATGTTTGTTTATGCAATGGTGGTGTTGTGGGTGTTTGTCTGTGTGTGTGCGTGCGCGTGTGTGTGTGTGTGTGTGTGTCAGTGGCTGTGTATCGTGTATCTATGCGTGTACGTGAAAAAATATAATATAGTAATTTAAATGTATGCATGTATATTAATCGGGATTTGTTGTTTTTATTTTATTTATACCTAAGTTTTATTTTATTGTATTTATTTGTAAGTTATCACCAAGATTGTATTTATTTATACTTATATTATTAATAAGTAGGTATATACACCAACGTATACTTGACATTTGGAACATTACTACTTACCTTGTAATATGGACAATCATATTTTCTGCATCTTCATAGTCTAGAGTTTTTAGCCACTCTGTCACCATCCGTTTACATTCCATAGAAGTTTTTGTATATATTTTAAGATTTTTATTAACGGAGTTATATATATACGAAGATTGGCTTAAGTATTGATGTCTAGCGAAGTAAGTTCTACATGTACGCGTTTTACTTACTATGTCGTTTCGTCTTTTTGTTAGTATAGTGGCATCAACAGGAAGCGACTTATGTTTTTTTAAAGTGACATGTAGGATGTACAGTTTACGTATACTTAATAAGTTGGCTATTGAGTAAAGAGTAGCTGTGGGAAACCTGAGTTTTTTAAAAAACATAACTTTTAGAAGTATCCTTTGTGCACGTTCCACTTCGAGGAATTTGACTTTAGATGCCCCTCCCCACACAGGAATGCAGTAGATCATGATCGACTGAGCCAAAGCAACATAGACCTTCTTCAGTAACTCAACACTAGCTGAATGTCTAAGGATTTTAAAGATCCAGATCAACTTCCTAACTCTACCACCAATTAGGTCAATCTGAGAGTGCCAAGACAATCTTTTGTCGATCATGACTCCCAAGTACTTCGTGGTATCTACCTGGTTTATTATTGGGCAGTTGCAGTTGTTACTAATGCTACTACGACTTAGGCAGCTATGTATTTTAAGACTATACTCGGCGCGAGGTTGAGTTCTACTGTCGATTGCAAAGCACATATAGTTAGTCTTTGATGTATTCAAGGTGAGCAAATTATTCCTCAGCCACAGGGCCGTGATACCTAGAGCAGATTCAGCATCTCTTTTTACGGAGTCCCAAGATTTTCCTGTTATTACCATGGCAGTGTCATCAGCATATGAAAAAACCTTAGTGTTGCTATATTTCAAATTGCAAAGATCATTAATGTAAATCAGAAATAGTGTTGGCCCCAAAACTGATCCCTGGGGCACCCCGAAAGTCGGTTTATCTTCTGCACTTACAAATTGCCCCACCTTGACCCTCTGAATCCTCCCTCTCATATAATCTTGAAGCAAATCCAAGGCAGTGCCTCTAATTCCAATATTTTCTAGTTTTTGCACAAGAATGTTAGCAGAGACGGTATCAAATGCCTTTTTTAGGTCCAAGAATACCGTTAGACATCTACCTCCATTGTCCAATTGATCAGTGATAAGAGAAGTTAGAGCTAGTACAGCATCCTGGGTTGATTTACCTGATTGAAAACCATATTGTGAGTCTGATAAAATGTTGTACTTGTTGAGGTAATCTGTTAATCTATTATTAATAAGCTTTTCCAGTATTTTGGACAGTGAAGGCAGGACGGAGATTGGTCTATAATTGTTGATATCCTCTCTGCTTCCACTCTTGTGCACAGGGGTAACGATTGCTTGTTTCAAGAGAGATGGGAACACACCCATTTTAAAACATGTGTTAACCAAATGGGAGATTATTGGAGCAAGTATGTGTCTAGCCAGTTTTAGGAAGCTAACTGGTATACAATCCCATCCAGGAGCACTATCGGTTTTTAGACTCATTATAACTTCGAGTACCTCATGTGGATCAGTGTCCAGTAGGACAAAGGATGAGAGCTGAGACTGGCGTGGAAAATGGGAGTCAGACAAATTTTGATTGGGACCTAATGGTGTAATCTCGCCAGCTAGGCTCGCCCCTACGTCTGCAAAAAAGTTGTTAACAAAGTTGACTGATTCCATTTCAGTGGATTTGATGTTAAGGAGTTTGTCATTATCATTTTTAGTCTGTTTTATGTGAGTTATATTTTTAATATTTTTCCAAAGAGATTTTGAATTTTTAACAGATTTTTCGAGCAATTGTTTTTCATAATTATGTTTGAGTTTCTTTATTAGCTTATTGCAATGGTTGCGATAACGTTTGTAAGCAACACTAAGGATTTCATCATGGGGATGAGCACGTAGTTTTTTCTGCATATTATTCCTATTTCTAATGCATCGTAACACACCCTGTGTTATCCAAGGCCTAATGACCCGATGACTCTTTGATATTAGTTTCTCTCGTGTGTTCTTTATTAGTGATTCTGTGATATTTGATATCAAACTTTGACATATTATTTCAGGGTCGTCGCAAAGAAGTAAGTAGGAAATATTTTTGTGTAGGAGACTGTCTACTGCGCCTTCATAATCAACCACAGTAGCTACTTTTGTAATTTTTGATTTAGTCTTTACGTTGGACAAGTGTAAAAAAGTCTTTAAATGGTCTGTTATTGAGGTCTCGAGTACTGTCACCTGAGCAGATGTCTTACTTTTGTTTAATTTAAGCATAATGTGATCAAGGCAACTTCCATCACGAGTTGGCAAGCTATGACCAGGCATGATACCGTGGATACTTAGCATGTTAAGATATTCCAATCTATTTTTTCTCATGTATCCTTGGTCATTAGGGTTATCAATTATATTTATATTTATATCACCTACAATAACTATTCGTTTATTTAATTTATTTGATTCAAGATAGGAATTCAGTGAGTCAATAAATCTTTGCGCATTGAGGTTCGACGGCGATCTGTATATAGCCAAAATAGTAAAGCCGGTAGACTCAATTTGTAAGCATGATGCGTCATCCAGCATCACTTCTTTTACACTAACCGAAATCCCGTCTTTGACGTAGGTAATAACACCATCGTTTTGATTGAAACGCCGAGTACTAATATAAGAAACATAGTTTGGTAAATTTGGGATTGCTTTATCATTATTAATCCAACATTCAGTAAGGACCACTAAGTCCAGATTAAAATTTAATTGAGCGAGTAATACTTGCAGGTCGTCAAAATTTTTATAGACACTCCTGATATTCTGTGACATTAATGTTAGATCATTAGTTGTTTTAATATTTATTGTTTTACTAAATTGCTCAATGTCAGCAAAGGACTCATAGGATATCTCTGCTGTGTCTAGGTCATTTAGCGTATTTAGGGCGTCATCCATTACAGTATGAGCAAAATGTCATATAGGCGTTGGCTACATACAATTGATTTTTGAAATATATTTTAAAGAATAATGATAAGGCCGTTATATAACTTCCAGTTCGATATAGTATATTATTTTGGCAATATATGGTAGTAAAATCTTTGTTTAAGCGGAGCGGGTTGGTGATGAGATGAACTAGCATAAGATCGTGATATATTATTATGTGTGAGGGTGTGTATGTATGCAGAGTACTAATGAGGTAGTGAAAAATGTGTGTATATGTGTATGTCTGAGAAGACGTGTGGGTAGGTGAATGATAGGTATGTGTGTATGTGTGAGTTACCATTAAGATTAAGATTAGAGTCCATTTTAACAATTTAGTTGGAGACAATAAAAATAAAAATACAATACGGAACCAATAAACCAGACATGTAGGCATTATTATCTGTAAGAGTGTGTATGTATGCAAAGTACTAATGAAGAAGTAAAAATTGTGTGTATATGTGTATGTCTGAGAAGACGTGTGGGTATGTAGATGATAGGTATGTGTGTATGTGTGAGTTATCATTAAGGTTAATATTAGAGTACATCTTAAAAATTTAGTAGGAAACAATAAGAACAAAAATACAATACGGAACCAATAAACCGGACAAATCGCACTAACTGATCCACAGGAGTGTATAATATATAGTCAGTCACCATTAAAAAGCTGCTGCACTTGAGCCTCTGATTTAACTGTTATGATTGGGGTGTTTTCTGATTTTCTAATGTAAACACGCCCATAGGCAGTCCAGCAGAACTTGTATTTACCAGCTTTGATGAGATCTCTTGCTAGGAAGTGAAGCCGGGCACCTTTTGCTGTCAGCTGCTCCGACACGAAGATTGGAGTATCCCCGCCAACACGGAGACCCAGGTGTTTGGCGCACAGCTTATACGCCTTAGTAGTGTTGAAGGCCTTGCAGAGTTTTAAGATGTCTGTTTTAATGAGGGTGGATGCCAACTCAACTACAATCGCAGTGTTAGAAGACTCCTTCTTTTTCCCTCGGACTCTGTAAACGTCCTTAATGTCAGTTTTGCTCAGGGTACCTCCAACCGTAGAAGATAGACATAGCACCATTTGAACTAAATCTTCTTTTGTTTCACTGGGCCCGCGAGGAACATTTTTTATTTCTAAGTTTGATTTACGCGCCCCCATCTGCAAGTTTTCTATTTTTTCCTCCAGTAATAAAATATGATCCCTTTCTTTCTTTGATTTTTCTTCCAATTGCACAATTTTTCTGCTCAGTTCTTCATTTTGAGCCGTAAGTAACGAGATCGAGTTTTCAATATTAAGATTACTCTGCTGAATCTCCTTTAAAGTAGCAGGGATAGATATTATTTCTTGCTGTTGTGCCTTCCATAAAGTAGTGATCATACTCTTTATCTCCTCCTTGAAGTTATGAAAATCATCCATAGTAATAGTTTTGCCGCGCGCAAAAACAAAGTTCGGCGGGGTAACATCAATTGTTGTCGTATGCGTGGTATCATCAAGATCACATACAGACATGTCGGCCGAATGTTCCATTCTGTTTACGTTACGAGGCGTAGCCGATCACCGTCGAGCTGTTTTGTAGGCACCGCGTAGCAGATCCGAACGGCAGTCGTAGCACCGTAGCACACGTAGCACGCGTAGCCGATTCTCACTGACGTAGCGCACCAGTAAGCAGCAGAGTTATTTCGCCCGATGACGTATTCGTTAACTTGGCGCAGCGGCTACGACCGCAGTCCCTACACTCGATGTGGCCTGGGTTCGAAACTCCACCGGCTGCTACACTTTTTCCAAGTTTGTAAATCATCAAATCAAACAGGGGACCGGAACGCAGCCCGCGGCGACGATGATATACCTTCGGTGGCTGGCCCGTTGGTTGACAGATGGGCTTGCGTGAGCGAGAATTCCGACACAGTCCAATATGGCCACCGCACTCAATGAGGTTAACCGCAAGTTAGAGCAGGAGGGTCCGAGTTTATAACAAAGTTCGAGTGAAATATTTAAAATATAATTAAATTTAGTAAAAGTACACTATCTCACAACAAAAAAACACATCCAGTCCGAACTACCGTCGAGAGGGGAAGTGCTTAAGCTTAAGCTTAGCTTAATTCGATTCACTAGGTATAGATTATTTAAAGGTAATTACGTCGCTTTGTTTGTCATTTAGATTGTTATAATTTAGGACATTGAACTAACATTACTGTAGGATTATACTTTAGTTTAGGTTTATAGTTTTTAGTTTACTTACTCATTATTTCACAATGCCTCGCAAACGTAAATCTAATTTGTCGAGCACCTCATCTCAAGCTCGGGCAATTTTAGCTCGGGCAATGAAAATTGCCCGATCTCAAGAATCGTCTCTCCATGCTGGATTAAGAAGGTGCGATCAAGCAGAGTGTCAGGCTGCTTTGAGAGCTACTGAGCTACCATCTCAGCGCCAGCAAAGACTTGAGGAGCAAGCCGCTCGCCAAGCTTCTTTGAGGTCTTCTGAGAATGATATTCGTAGTCAAGTCCGTTTATTGCAACAGGCTCAACGTCAGACAGCAGAGTCACCTCTTCAAACGCAGCTACATTTGGAAGAGCGAGCTGAAAGATCAGCTATTCGGAGAGCTAATGAGACGCCTCTTCAAACGCAGCTACGTTTGGAAGAGCAAGCTGCAAGACTAGCTATTTTGATAGTTAATGAGACGCCTCTTCAAACGCAGCTACGTTTGGAAGAGCAAGCTGCAAATCTGAGTGGTAAACTATATTATATGTTTTACTTTGGGGAGTAAAAACATACAGACTTTGGGCACTGGAAACCCGAGAACACGCTACATATAAAAGAAAACCTAATTAAATCGGTCATAGCCTACAATAAGGAAAAACCTGCTGATCTGAGGCTGAACACTTTATCCCTTAAAATGGATGGGCCGGCCAAACCTATTTACGTAGCCGAGTCACTAACAAAAAAAGTCAAACGGCTCCATTACTTGGCTAGAGTATTTGCTAAAGAAAACAACTATGATAGCTGCTGGACTTCCTATGGAAAAGTATATTTGAGGCGCAACAAAAGTGACCACCGAGTATGCGTGGATAGTGAAGAATCTCTGAAGAAACTGAAGAGTTCAGTCTGACTAGTCAGTTTTTCTATAATATTTTTAGTATTTTCAAATTCTAATGCATGCCTAATTTATTATTGTTATAATTATCCAATTTATTTTTCAATCAATTATTTCTCAATTCAGTTATTTCTACGGGTATTTCATTCTAAACTAATCAAAATTTTTCTAAATGTTGGAAAAACGTTAGCAGAAAAGGTGCAAAAAAAAAACATTTATGCCCCACAATATATGCCTAGGTCATGTTCAAGTTCATTTGTGCTGCTTCCAATTGATGTAAATGAGATTTGCGCTTTGATAAAAAACCTTAACGGTGACAGCGCAGTTGGACTGGATAAGATCCCAGCGAGCATCATAAAGGGCAATGGCGATATATTGACAAAACCAATAACCTGCATTTGCAACTTGTCACTATCAACTGGAGTATTCCCTGAAGCCTTCAAAAAGTCAAGAATTTGCCCAATTCATAAAAGCGAGGATAGAGACTGGGTCAACAATTATAGACCTATTTCTATACTCCCTACATTATCTAAAATTCTCAAGCGTGTTATTAATGGAAGACTGGTAAATTATCTTGAATGCAACAATCTTCTATCTCCAGCACAATTTGGTTTTAGATCCAAAAAGTCAACCTCAGATGCAGTTCAAGAAATATTAAACTTTGTAGTTACTAATCTTGATAATAGAAAGAAAACCATTGCAATATTTCTAGACCTTACTAAAGCATTTGACACAGTCTCTATTTCAATTCTGCTGACAAAACTTGAGCGACTAGGAATCAGGGAACTTCAGTTAGAATTATTCGAAAGCTACCTATCGGAAAGAACACAATGTGTCAAACTAGATAATCTTTCAAGTGACGATGATGCCGTGGTTCTCTTCGGTGTTCCCCAAGGTAGCACCCTGGGCCCGACGCTTTTCCTTGTGTATATCAACGACCTGTGGCAACTTAGTCTTTCCAATGCCAAAATTGTCACGTTTGCTGATGACACGGCATTACTATTTAACGAGGATACATGGGGTGAAGTTTTTGCGCATGCACAAGCGGGCATTCAGTTCTGGAATGGCTATAATACAAAATTCTGACCCTTAATGTGTCTAAAACTAAATATATTTTCGTTTTTCGTTTTCACTGAGAAAGCCAGATTCAGACGTCTTTCAAAATAAAATAATATCTCATGAATGTTCCGACTACCATGACTCCCACTGCTTGTGTCCAGAAATTGAATAAAACAAATTCAATTAAATACCTAGGTGTCATTTTCGATGGTCGATTAAGTTTTCAAGAATATATTGATATGTTGGCAGGTAGAACACGGAAACTTATCTTTATTTTTAAAAACTTACGCCATGTTGTTGACAAAAAATTAATAAGACGTGTCTACCTGGCTCTTGGCCAGTCACAACTCAGCTACTGTATCTCTACCTGGGGTAGAGCAGCAAAGACACTCTTGCTGAAAACAGAAAGGGCTCAAAGAGCTGTCCTGAAGGTTAGTATGTTTCTACCATTCTTTCATCCAACCATCGATGTCTACAGGCAAAGTAAAGTTCTTACAGTTCGTCAGCTTTATATTCTGTACACTGTCACTAAGCAACATTCTCTAATAATGTATAACCCAAATGTGAAGGATAAGCGCCGCAGGAAAGACATTGTCTGTACAAAGCTTCCTTTCAAAACCTGTTTTGCACATCGTTTCTTTTGCTATCAGGGGTGTAACCTATACAACAAAATTAACAGGACATTGTCAATTTACCCTCTTCCGATGACCAAATGTAAAGCTGTAGTAAGAGACTGGTTGCAGGCAATGGACTACACTTCCACGGAGAGATTACTGCAGCAGTAATCGTTTGATTGTTTTCATGAGCGTCAGTTGAGGCTGATTCTCTTGTTCTAGAGTTTAAAGTGGTTTTAGGCTCAAGTAAAAGTGTAGACTCACATTCTTGAAATTACACACACACGCACACACAAACTCAAATGCACATCATATCACACTATTTTGCTCTTACACACTACCATTCATTGTAGACTCACAAGCTCATTTAGTAGGTACTGGAAATAGGTGGCATTTTTGTTTTTCGTTTTTGTTGGATCTCCTTTACAATTAAAGAGATTATTTCTGTAAATTCTATCCCTACGAATAATCCTTAATAATATTATTAACTAGCTTTTTGCCCGCGGCTTCGCCCGCGTGGAAATCGATTATATCGCGTTTTTTAGATTTTCCCGTGGGAATGAGAAGTTCTACCACGGCAAAACATTGCTTATCCAGGACTCAAACTACCTCCATACCAAATTTTATCAAAATACGTTCACGCGTTTAGGTCGTTGAGTTGTTAAACCAAAACTGAATGGTAAACTATATTATATGTTTTACTTTGGGGAGTAAAAACACACAGATTTTGGACACTGGAAACCCGAAAACACGCTACATAGAGCTGACCATGTGAAAAGCAATATTTTTCCAGGTGTACTCCAGCAACCCTTAGAGTTTGGCCTTGTGCTTTATTAATGGTCATTGCAAAGAAACCCTTATAGGAAACTAAAGTCTTTTAAATTGTAATGGGAGGTTTGTTGGTATAATCGGGATCTGAGGAATGAGTACACTTTCACCTTTTACTGCGCCAGTCAAAATAGTTGCGGTAATAATATTCCGTCCAAGCTGAGTGACACGCAACCTGGTACCATTACAGTCGTGGGGCATCGAGATTACACATCAGCATCACCGGAACCCCTACTTTTAATTTTGCAGCTGCGTTTGAAGAGACGTCTCATTAGCTTTCAAAATAGCTTGTCTTTTAGCTTGTTCTTCCAAACGTAGCAATTTTTTTTAATTTTTTATCATCATGTCAACCGAGCGACGCCCACTGCTGGGCATAGGCCTCCCCCAAGGATCTCCACAACGATCGGTCCTGTGCTGTCCGCATCCAGCGGCTTCCCGCGACCTTCACCAGATCGTCGGTCCACCTTGTAGGGGGCCTGCCCACGGAGCGTCGTCCGGTACGCGGTCGCCATTCGAGAACCTTTCCACCCCAACGGCCATCGGTTCTCCGCGCTATGTGTCCCGCCCACTGCCACTTCAGCGATACAATCCTTCGAGCGATGTCGGTTGATTTCGTTCTCCTGCGGATCTCATCATTCCTGATTCGATCAAGCAGGGAAATACCAAGCATCGCTCTCTCCATTGCTCGCTGGGTGACCTTGAGCCTTCTTAAGAGACCCATAGTAAGCGACCACGTCTCACTACCGTAAGTCATCACTGGCAACACGCACTGGTCAAAGACTTTTGTCTTGAGACACTGAGGTATTTCGGACGCGAATATATGCCGAAGCTTCCCGAACGCTGCCCATCCGAGTTGGATTCGACGAGAGATCTCTTTCTCGAAGTTGGACTTACCTAACTGGATTGTCTGTTCCAGGTAAACATAGTGGTCAACAACTTCGAGTGTAATGTTCCCAACGTTAACTGAAGCGGGTGCAACATGGGCATTTAACATGATTTTCGTCTTGTCCATGTTCATCTTAAGACCCACTCTTTTGGAAGCATTACCGAGATCTTCGAGCATTATGTTCAGGTCTTCCAATTTAATTTTTTATGGTAGGTAAAAATCATCGAATGACGAATCCCACTCTTGGGCGGAGCGGGAAACAGTGTCCGACTCTTACTGACTAAAGAACCTACTCCGTACCTTCCTTGCCTTATTCCCAGAGCCCCGGTGTAACGCTTTCGCATCAACCCTCAGCTCCGGGAGGCTTCGACCCTGCAAGGTCCCTACGGTTTGCTGACAACTCCTTGAGGCGCGCGGGAACGTAGCGCGCCGTCGACGACTTGGGCTCGGTCTGGACTGCTACCAGACGACCGGACGGCGAGCTGCCCAGGTGTAGGTGTTCAAAAAGTATAGACATACAGATTTTTTCAGAATTTTATTTAAAATATTTATACAGTGAAATCTTTATTAATCTAAAAGTTTTCCTAGTCTACATTAGTTATAATAGTAGTACTCACGTTTGTGGCATATTTATGCAAAAATAAACACTATATAAACACCACCTGCCAGCTGATCACAAATAACTGTCACTACACCATACATCAGCACTTCAAAACATAATGTCACAGTTTGCTGAGGTTCTTGCTGCTCAGCAGACCCTTGAGGAGAACTTCTTGAAGAAGAAAGGCAGGCTGCCTTTGCTAAGGCGCGCGAGCACTTCGGCATGCGGTCGTGCTGGACTCAAGACGGCGTCATCTTCATAAAGGCCCCTGATGGAAGTCGGCATAGATTAACTTCAACAGATGAGCTGAAGCCTTTGGTGATTAAATACCCGAGGATTCCATCTACTACCGGTAGGAGTGTGGACAAGGCCGGGAACCTGAAAAAAACGTAAATAGTTAATCCATATTTTCTTGTTGTTTCAATGTTTTTTTTCTTTTTTTTTGTTTGTTTAGAATTCAAGTCTGTACTAACCGTAGTGTTGTGTTCTCGTGTCATAGTTATTCCTCTTCTATTTTTCCAACTACTTATCTGTACATATTTCAACCGTGGATTTGTATTTGATGTATTTCAACTTTATTTTATGTTTCCAATACCCTCTTCTATTCAACTGTTCTTGTTCGTTTTCTTTACAAACTTGTGTTATTGTTATCTGTCAAACTTGTCAAAGTCGGATTGACGTAAACATGCATTTGATTACGTCAAATTTGAATTGACATTTAGAGCATCGTTTAAAAACTTTGTGGTTGTGGTCATACTAGTAACTAGTATGACCACAACCACAAAGTTTTTAAAAAAACGACAGTAACTAGTAACTAGTTACTGTCGTTTTTTTTTACTTTGTTTACGTGTAAGTGCTGTCATGTTTCTTATTTTTTTTTTTTCTTTCATTGGTGTCAGTTTCTTTTTTTTTTTTTGTATTTTTGTAAGTTAGCTGGCGGGTGGTGCAGAGCTAGTGGGCAGAGTTATTCTGGTTTTTTGGTGTATATAGTTATTATTATTATTTAAATTCACTATTATTTATGCCCGACAATGATTCTTATTTTTCAGCTAATGAATCGACTGCCTCCTCAAGCGACACCAGTTTTTGTTCTCTCGGTGACACCCTTGGTGACTTTGTGCTACGTAGTTTTGGTGATGAGTCTTGTCGGTTGCTGAATGTTTGTCATATTAACGCTCAAAGCGTTGCCAGTCACTACAGTGAGTTGTTCAATACTTTTAATAACAGCAACGTTCATGCCATCCTAATATCTGAAACATGGCTCAAACCACACCTTCTGTCCACCACTTACCCCCTCACTGGTTTCATTCTTATACGAAATGATAGGATTGGAAGGGGAGGGGGAGGGGTGGCCATTTATCTCCGTAGTGATTTTCCTTATAAAGTTTTAGCTTCTTCCTCTTCAAACTCTTCTGCCTCAGCTGAATACCTCTTTCTCGAAGTTTGTGTCAGAGGAGCTAAAACCGTCTTAGGTGTTATCTATTGTCCTCCCACTGTTGATTACTTCACTGATATCGAATCGGTACTTGAATCAGTGGGTTCTGAGTATGCACATCACATCATAATGGGTGACTTCAACACAAATCTCCTTGCCCAAAACTGCCCTCGGTCCCGTAAGCTTCTTCATCTTATTGAGTCAGCGAGTTTGCATATATTGCCACTCTAACCCACTCATCATTCGGCGGCGGCGACCTCTCGCGCCGGGCCCTGGTTCAGGCCATGGTCCGCAGCGAAGAGGAATGGCAGGCGGTCGCCTCCTTCTGCGAAGCAGTAATGCTCGTAAAGGAGGAGGCCGACCGCATAAGGCAAAGGCAACGGCGTACTCGCCGTAGCCGTCGCCGCCGCGATCTTGCCGATATCCGGCCACCGTAGACACTGGCTCGCGGACGGTGAGCAATGGGTAGCTCGCCGTCCGGTCGTCTGGTAAGATCGAGTCCAAGTCGTCAACGGCGCGCACCGTTCCCGCGCGCCTCAAGGAGTTGTCAGCAAACTGCAGAGGTCGAAGCCTCCTGGAGCCTAGAGGGTGGTGGAAAACTGTTACCTCGACTCCAGGAATAAGGCAAGGAAGGTACGGGGTAGGTTTTTTAGTCAGTAAGAGTCTGACACTGGTCTCCCACTCCGCCCAAGAGCGGGTTTCGTCATTGGATGATTTTCACCTACCATAAAAAAAAAAAAAAAAAACCACTCACCATAACACTGTGGGTGCAGACACCTGGCTTGATCCGATGTTCACCTCTAATCCTTCCCTCGTCTCTATCCATGGTCAACACGACGCTCCTGGTTTCTCTCATCATGACATGATTTTCCTTTCCTATATCCTTAAACCTCCTAAAACAAAACCCAAGGTTCTGTACAGGCGTTGTTTTGCGAGGATGGACGTTGAAAAACTCACTAAGGATGCGTCTATGATTGATTGGGAGCTTATGACGGAGGCCACCTCAGTTGATGACAAGGTGTTGATTTTTAATAATATTATAGCAAATCTCTATGACATCCACGCCCCTATCAGAAAGGTAAAATTGAAACGTCCTCCTGCATCTTGGATGACAAAAGAAATACAGATGGCCATGCGACGCAGGGACTGTGCATTTCGCAAGCATAAACGGGATCGTACTGACGAGAACTGGATTCTATTTAAGTCAGCAAGAAACAGATGTAACCAGATGATACGCAATGCTAAACGCCGCCATATTCTCAAAAATATTTGTTCTTCTTCTTCAGCCGATGTTTGGAAATTCCTTGGAACTCTTGGCTTCGGCAAACAGCGACATTTAGACTTTACAAATTCCATTGGCTTAGAAGATCTTAACCGTCATTTCTCCACAGTACCTACCTTGGATCATCTTACTAAATTACAAACTCTGTCTCTGATCTCTGGTCTATCGCGTCCTCAAATTAATCCTTTTCGTTTCATTCCAGCTGAACCGGAAGAGATCAAAAAAATTATTCTTTCTATCAAATCCAAGGCGGTAGGATGTGATAACATCTCTCGTGGTATGATCGTTACTATTCTTGATCACCTCTTACCTGCCATCTCCCATATTGTAAATTTTTCCTTGTATTCCGGAGTATTTCCCTCTTTATGGCGTAGAGCCTACGTTCGTCCCCTACCCAAAGTTTCCAATCCTACTCTTCCAACCCATTTCCGCCCAATTTCTATCCTTCCCTTCCTATCCAAAGTGCTTGAGGCCTGTGTCCACAAACAACTCTCTAATTTTGTGCGGGTTAATTCACTCATAAGCCCTTTGCAATCTGGATTCAGGCCAGGGCACAGCACTGTTACCGCCCTCCTCAAAGTGACTGGCGATATAAGGGCAGGACTGGAAGACACCAAAGTTACTGTACTAGTGTTGGTCGATTTTTCAAACGCCTTTAATACCGTCAGTCACGAGATCCTCTTAGCCATTTTGTCCTATATTATGGTCTCTCCCGAGGCGCTGGAGTGGTTCTCTTCCTATCTTCAGGAACGTCAGCAATCGGTTCATGTGGGTGATTCTTCATCTCGTTGGTGTGGGTTGGTAACTGGCGTTCCTCAAGGCGGTATCCTTTCTCCTCTTCTGTTTTCTATTTTTATTAACATCACTAGCTATGCCCGCGACTTTGTCCGCGTGGAATAGTTATTTTGGGCATCATATTTATTTTTGAAAACAACCTCAGCTTTATAAATTATAGCTGTTACCCACGACTTTGCCCGTGTCAATTTCTGTTATTAATTTAGACAATTTAGTTTTTAAAAGAACATAATTATCAAAAAGTACTTCATAGAGCTACACCCCCTACTTGGGCACTGACACTGTTTCCCGCTCCGCCCAAGAGTGGGATTTGTCATTGGATGATTTTTATCTACCATAAAAAAAACACCTCCGTGCCGCCCGCAAGCAACCCGTCTCCTCGCCCGCCGGCCAGGCGCAGCGTCATATTTTGCACATCATGCGGCGCGTGTGAATTTTATATCGGAGTTATTTTAAAATTGTAATATCTTCTAAGATGTTCATTGAAAATAAGTGATGTCAAAGACAATTTTGTTCCCAATTACATACTCTTAATCAACAACACATTTATTTGGATAAAGATTAATATTATTATGTTGATACAACTCATTGGTTGCATGCAGTAACTTCGGCCAAATTTGATTCCCATAAAAACGGTTCTAGTGAGTTAATCTTCAAAGATAGTCATATACTGTCGCGGACATTTTTTTACACCATTTTAAGAGAAATAATTCTTTGGTACATATTTTTTTGGTATCTTCTACCGTTTTCGCAGCGCACGCAACGGAAGCCCTCAAAGATGAATATTTTCCCCCGTTTTTTCCATATTTTCCATTGTTTCTTCGCTCCTATAAGTCACAGCGTGATGTTATATAGCCTAAAACCTTCCACAATAAATGATCTATTCAACACAAAAAGAATTTTTCAATTCGAACCAGTAGTTCCTGAGATTAGCGCGTTCAAACAAACAAACAAACAAACTCTTCAGCTTTATAATATTAGTATAGATAAAGCCTTCCTCGATAAATGATCTATTCAACACAAAAAGAATTTTTCAATTCGATCCAGTAGTTCCTGAGATTAGCGCGTTCAAACAAACAAACAAACAAACAAACTCTTCAGCTTTATAATATTAGTATAGATTTATGGTTTACTAGCTGTGCCCACGACTTCGTCCGCGTGGAATAGTTATTTTGGGCATCATATTTATTTTTGCAAACAACCTCAGCTTTATAAATTATAGCTGTTACTCACGACTTTGCCCGTATCAATTTCTGTTAATAATTTAGACAATTTAGTTTTTAAAAGAACATAATTATCTAAAAGTGCTTCATAGAGCTACACCCTCCACTTGGGCACGCCAAAATCTCGGCGGTAAGTGCCCTCTTTGAGGCGTGGTTGGATAGACATCACACAGGACATGACGCAGGTTCTCACCGGACATGGGAAGTTCAGGAGATTCCTGCGCCGGATTCGTGCGGAAGAGTCGCCCGGGTGTCGCCACTGTGTGGCCAGCACGGAGGACACGGTGGAGGTGTGCCCCGCTTGAGAAGAGAATCGCCGTGTCCTCGTGGGGGTGATCGGCGGCGGTGGCCTCTCGCGCCGGGCCTTGGTTCAGGCCATGGTCCGCAGCGAAGAAGAATGGTAAGCGATCGCCTCCTTCAGCGAAGCAGTAATACTCGTAAACGAGGAGGCCAACCGCATAAGGCAAGGGCAAAAGCGCCCTCGCCGTAGCTGTTGCCGCCGCGATCCCGCCGATATCCGGCCACCGTAGACGCTGGCTCGCGAACGGTGAGCAATGGGTAGCTCGCCGTCCGGTTGTCTGGTAACAGTCCAGACCGAGACCAAGTCGTCGACGGCCTGCACTGCTCCCGCGCGCCTCAAGGTGTTGTCAGCAAACTGTGGGGCTCTTCAGGGTCGAAGCCTCCTGCAGCCGAGGGTTGGTGCGAAAGCGTTATACCGGGGCTCTGGGAATAAGGCAAGGGAGGAACGGGGTAGGTTGTTTAGTCAGTAAGAGTCTGACACTGTTTACCGCTCCGCCCAAGAGCGGGATTCGTCATTGGATGATTTTTTACTACCATAAAAAAACCCCTCCGCGCCGCCCGCAAGCAACCCCTCTCCTCGCCCGCCGGCCAGGCGCAGCGTCATATTTTGCACATCATGCGGTGCGTGTGAATTTTATATCGGAGTATTTTAAAATTGTAATATCTTCTAAGATGTTCATTAAAAATAAGTGATTACAAAGACAATTTTGTTCACAATTACATACTTTTAATCAACAAAATGAATTTTGCAGACGAAAAGTTAGAAGTCCGGATTAAATAATAGGCTACTTTTTATCCCGAAAAAATGTGGTGTTCCCGAAGGAAAACGAAAATATTGTTAGCTTTGTATGAAGCTGTCAGTATCAGTTTGGTGACACATGGCGCTGTGTGTCATTTAAAACAAAGCTAAATGATACGATAAATTATCCCCGGAAATGAATTCCCGAGGGATGACGTACAATTTGGTTTATCGCCTAAACTGATTTCTACATCTGCTTATCCTGTGAAGTTAGTAATGTTTTTACGTAGCTAAGCAAGAACTTCTGTACTTTTTTACCTACCCTTTATCCGGGTAAGTATAATAGACTGTTCCAGAAGGTTAACAAAGTTTATGAATGATAAAAACAGGTTATAACATGCACATCGTAGGGACCCTGCAGAAGGGTCGAAGCCAATCAGGGCCACGGGTTTGTGTCTGAAAAGGAAGGCTCTGGCCCTGGTATGTATGGTGATGTAGGAACGGGGTAGGTTTTTTAGTCAGTAAGAGTCTGACACTTGTTTTCCGCTCCACCCAAGAGCGGGACTCGTCATTGGATGATTTTTACCTACCATAAAAAAAAAAAAAAAAAAAAAAACATGCACATATTCCTATGCTTACTATATTTACTTCCTTAATCTTACTAATATTATAAATCGGAATGTGAGTTTGTTTGTTTGTATGTTTGTTAGGCTTTCACGCCGTAACTACTGAACCGTTTGCTTTGAAATTTTGCAGACGTAAAGTTAGAAGTCCGGATTAAATAATAGGTATGATAGACTGTTCCAGGAGGTTAACAACGTTTATGAATAATCAAAACAGGTTATAACATGTACATATAACAAATACTGAAATATTTATAAGTCACCGAAATTACTAACTGGTAAATAAGTAGGTATTTAGTATAAGTGGTCTTTACGCTAACTAATTCTTTATGTAAGCGATAGATGGCGCTGGGTGTATTTTAAAACGTGGTAACGTTGTGTTTTTTAAGATATAGTAGTGGTATGATATCTCGCGCCCTAACCTATAGCCGTATAGTATTTACCGTTTTGTTTTATCGTAGCTTAGCTGATTTTGATTCACCAGGTATAGTTTATTTAAAGGTAATTACGTCGCTTTGTTCGTCATTTAGATTTTTATAGTTTAGGACATTGAACTAACATTACTATAGGATTATTCTTTAGTTTAGGTTTATAGTTTTTAGTTTACTTACTCATTATTTCATAATGCCTCGCAAACGTAAATCAAATTTGTCGAGCACCTCATCTCAAGCTCGGGCAATGAAAATTGCCCGATCTCAAGAATCGTCTCTCCATGCTGGATTAAGAAGGCGCGATCAAGCAGAGTGTCAGGCTGCTTTGAGAGCTGCTGAGCTACCATCTCAGCGCCAGCAAAGATTTGAGGAGCAAGCCGCTCGCCAAGCTTCTTTGAGGCCTTCTGAGAATGATATTCGTACTCAAGTCCGTTTTTCGCAACAGGCTCAATGTCAGACAGCACTAAGGGCGTTAGAGTCACCTCTTCAAACGCTGCTACGTTTGGAAGAACAAATTGAAAGACTAGCGATTTTGAGAACTAATGAAACGCCTCTTCAAACGCAGCAACGTTTAGAAGAGCAAGCTGAAAGACTAGCTATTTTGAGAGCTAATGAGACGCCTCTTCAAACGCAGCTACGTTTGGAAGAGCAAGCTGAAAGACAAGCTATTTTGAGAGCTAATGAGACGCCTCTTCAAACGCAGCTACGTTTGGAAGAGCAAGCCGAAAGACTAGCTATTTTAAAAGCTAATGAGTCGTCTCTTCAAACACAGCTACGTTTAGAAGAACAAGCTAGAAGACAAGCTATTTTGAGAGCTAATGAGACGTCTCTTCAAACGCAGCTGCAAAATTAAAAGTAGGGGTTGCGGTGATGCTGATGCGTAATCTCGATGCCCCACGACTGTGTAATGGTACCAGGTTTCGTGTCACTCAGCTTGGACGGAATATTATTACCGCAACTATTTTGACTGGCGCAGCAAAAGGTGAAAGTATACTCATTCCTCAGATCCCGATTATTCCAACAGGCCTCCCATTTCCATTTAAAAGACTTCAGTTTCCTATAAGGGTTTCTTTGCAATGACCATTAATAAAGCACAAGGCCAAACTCTAAGGGTTGCTGGAGTACACCTGAAAAAACATTGTTTTTCGCATGGTCAGCTCTATGTAGCGTGTTCTCGGGTTTCCAGTGCCCAAAATCTGTATGTTTTTACTCCCCAAAGTAAAACATATAGTACAGTTTACCACTCAGATTTGGTTTAACAACTTAACGGCCTAAACGCGTGAACGGATTTTGATAAAATTTTGTATGTAGGTAGTTTAAGTCCTGGATAAGCAATGTTTTGTCGTGGTAGAACTTCTCATTCCCACGGGAAAATCTAAAAAACGCGATATAACCGATTTCCACGCGGGCGAAGCCGCGGGCGAAAAGCTAGTATTAAATAAAATAAATACCCATTGCTCGCCGTCCGCAAGCCAGTGTTTACGGTGGCCGGATATCGGCAGGATCGCGGCGGCGACGGCTACGGCGAGGGCGCCTTTGCCTTTGCCTTATGCGGTCAGCCTCCTCCTTTTCGAGCATTACTGCCTCGCAGAAGGGAGCGACCGCCTGCCACTCCTCCTCGCTGCGGACCATGGCCTGAACCAAGGCCCGGCGCGAGAGGTCGCCGCCGCCGATCACCCCCACGAGGGCACGGCGTTCCTCTTCCCAAGCGGGGCACACTTCTACCGTGTGCTCCACCGTGTCCTCCGGACTGGCCACACAGTGGCGACACCCGGGCGTCTCTTCCGCACGGAGCCGGTGCAGGAACCTCCCGAACTTGCCATGTCCGGTGAGAACCTGCGCCATGCGGAAGGTGAGGACGCCGTGAGGTCTATCCAGCCACGCCTCAAAGAGGGGCACTACTGCCGAAATTATGGCGTGCCCAGCGCTGGGTTGCGACAGTCGCTGTTTCCATTCCACCGTGAGATCCCGCCGGAGCTCTTTCCGCCATGCCTTGACATGTTCAGGCAGCGGAGTTTCGCCCCGGCGTTGCATCTCCACGCGCAGATCGTGCATGTGTGCAAGGACTGTTGCCTCCAAATCCCATGGTGGTAGGCCAGCAAGGAGGCTCGCCGCTTCGCGGAACACCGTGCGGTATCCCCGCACTATCCGGATGGCCATGACCCTCTGGCAGGCGTTTAGCTGGGCCGCCGGGCGTTTACGCAGCGACGGCGCCCACACTGATGCCCCATAAAGGGCCATGGACCGAACGATGCCAGCGTAGAGCCTTTGGCAGGAGGCGTCTGGATCCCCCAGGTTCGGCAGGAGCCGCTTGAGGGCAGTTCCTGTCCGATTGAGTTTAGGAGTCAGACGTCGGAAATGCTCCTCGAAATTCCACCGGCTGTCGAGCACAAGTCCCAGGTACTTCATCGTCGACCCGACGCCGAAATGAACTCCTCCTACCGTTAGCTGGGATCCTATTGGTGGCGCGTTCCGAGGGCCGTGAAAACACATGGCCTCGGACTTGTTCAGCGCCACCTGGAGTCCCAACTGCTGGATCCTCTCTACGACTGTCGCAACCCCACGTGTCGCTAGTTCCACCGCCGCCTGGTACGACTCTCCCCGCGCTAGGACCAGCGTGTCGTCTGCGTAACAGACCACGTTGACCCCGACGGGGAGGTCGGCGCGCAGCACGTAGTCGTACCCGATGTTCCACAAGGGCGGCCCTAGTACCGATCCCTGTAGGACACCGCACGACATCTCTCGCCGTTTCCATTCACCCTGGTGACCGGGGTAGATAATGAACCTCTCTGACAGGTAGGCCTCGATCACACGACAGAGGTAGTCAGGCACCCGGTGATACCGTAGTGCCGTCCTAATGTAACTCCAGGGCAGGAAATTGAAGGCGTTGGCAATGTCCAATGACACCGCCAAGACACACCTGGCCCGGGACACCGCATCCCCCGTCGTGAGGGCTCGCACGCGCATGATGGCGTCCACCGTGGAGCGCCTCCTGCGGAACCCGAACTGGTCGTCCGCTAGATCGGGCCCCTTCAGTGTCAGACGCTTGACGAGGCGGTCTGCAATGAATCTTTTAAAGAGCTTGCCCACCTCGTCAAGCAGCACAATGGGCCGATACGCGGAAGGAGAGTCCGCAGGACGCCCCGGCTTCGCGACGAGGACCAGCTTTCCCGTCTTTCAGGGAAGTGGGAACTGGCCCTTCTCCAAGCATGCGCTAAAGAGCCCCCCCAATCGAGACCCGAGAGCCTCCATGGCCAGGACCCAGGCCTTCCCAGGCAAGCCGTCCGGTCCTGGGGCGGTATTTTTGGCGCCCATCCGCCGTACCGCCACTCTCATCTCTACCTCGGTCACCTCCGGAGTAACACCATCGTCGCTGATGTGGTCCGCGTCGGATTCCGCTGGTGGCGGAGCCATGGGCGGGGGGGAGTGGTCCCCTCGCGTAGGGAACAGCGTGCTCACCACACCCTCAACGAGCTGTGGCCGGAGACTCTGCGTCAACGGGGGAGCCCATGGGCGGAGTTTCTCCCGCACCATCTTGTATTGGCGTCCCCACGGATCAGCGTTGAGGTTCCCCAGCCACACTTTGCAGGCCTCCTGCTTGGCCCGCTTTATCTCGGATCGGAGGGTGCGTTTTGTCACCCTATATCCCTCGTAAAGCTCCGCCTCCACGGCTTCCGCATCCGGCGGGCGGATGCAGCGCCTGCGGAATCTAGTATGCCGGCGTCGCGCAGCGGTACATGCGTCACGTAGTGTCGCAAGCTCTGGCGACCACCAGTACACCTGGCGCCGGGCGCATCCTGGGTGGAGTCGGGGCATTGCCACGTCGCAGATTTGCGACATGGCCTCCCGGAACCACTCCGCCTCGACGTTGATGTCGGCAGGCCTGACCGGTGCTTGCACCCAGGCCTACACCATCGCGGCTTCCCGGAAGAGCTCCCGTTCCAGCAGCCTCAGCGCTCAGCGCAGACCACACCGGGTCTGTCGGACCGGCGCGGTCGAGGTCTGGGCGGAGACGTCAAACGGGATATACCGGTGGTCCGAGTATGTCTCCACCCCCTCCATGACGCGCCAGTCAACTACACGCGGTGTCAGAGCGAGGCTGGCGAACGAAATATCCACCACAGACTCGCCCTGCACCCGAACACATGTGGGGACAGAACCCCGGTTTAGGACGACTAGGCCTGTTTCTAGAGCCCAGTCCTCCACCATCCGACCCCGCTGGTTCGTGAGCCGAGAACCCCAAGCCAAGTTCCAGGCATTGAAGTCCCCGCAAACGACCACGGGGAGGGAACCATACCTAGCGACGACGGTATTCAACTCCCTGAGGGAGTCGTGTAGATCGGCGAGAGATCTGTTCGGGGACAGGTGGACGCCTACCACTACAATGTCCCCGAACCGTGCTGCCACGCAACCTCATCCCCTCGTGATGGTCTCGAGGGTCGGGGTACCAGCGGCGGCCGACGAGATAACGGTCACCGAGCCGTTCAGGTCCTGTACTCAGTCAGCTCCGGGCAGGACAAAGTACGGCTCGGAGACCACGGCGACGTTTCTCGACCACTGCGCCATGCTCTGGAGCAACAGATCCTGAGCGGGGGCGCAGTGGTTGACATTGTGACGACAGCGACAGCGGCGGCGGCAGATGCTACGGTCGCGGCGGTGGCGGTGGGAGGCCGACGGAGTTTGACCTTCACGTTGGCCGGGGGGTCACAGGACATGCCTCCAGCCCGGTGGTAGGCCTGCTTGCCTGCAGCTGCACATGCGTAGCAGTGCGGCGCACTCCGGCATTCAGCAGACCTGTGACCAGGCTTGCCACACTGGTAGCAATGGTCGCTGCGATCCACCTCCGCGGCACAATAGGCCCCCACGTGGTGCCCCACGTGGCAGCGGAAACACCGCAAAGGTCTGGGCTCCAGCAGTTTAACTTGCGCAGAGACCCAGCCCGCCAGAAGCCGTCGGCCTTCTCCGGTGATGGCCTTGGCCACCGACACGGGGCAGCTCACCGTTACGGCTCGCATGCCCGTGCTGTCAGCGCGGATGGTGCCCACCCGAACCTGTTCGGGCGTGCAACCGCCTGCCCTGACGATGGCCGCCACCACCTCTTCCACCTCGACGGAGTCGTCCAAGCCCATTACGCAAGCTTGTGACACTCTGGCCTCTTCTGCGTCGAGAGCCGCCCTGATCTTATCGGTCAGGATGTCTGCGACACTGGCCGTACCGGGGACCTCGAGAATTCGGGCCCCCGTGATCGAACGCCTCATGCAAAAGCCCCCAGAGACCCCGAGTTCGTCGAGGTGGGGTAACACCGCCCGCTTCGCCTTGGCCATGACGGAGTCATAGTCCGCGCCCTTTTTACCCGCTTCAGGCTGTAGTGATCACACTAACACTCGGTTTTCGCCTGCTTTTTGGCCACCCAGGCCGCCTTGCCCGCCTGCCTCTTAGCACCGACGACCGTCCATTCGGCGCCAGCAGAGGGTTGTTCAGGCGGGAGAGTCACCCGGCGCGGCCCAGTCGCCGCTTGACAATGACCTTGGACAATCTTTGGGGCTACGAGTCAAACGGTGGCAGAAGGAGGAGGAACTCTTCCTCCTGCCTGCCCGGTGGCAGGGTGAGTGCACACCGAGCCCGCTCTTACTTCGCCACTGTGCCCTCTGCTAAGGCAGAGGGTCACGCGTTGAAGTGATCCTCCAGACAGAACATTCGCAGGCAGCCATCAGGACCCCTCGGGCCTCAGTGCCCAAGAGGGGCTGTTGGCTGCCTCCCAGGGTGCACCGTCCCGCAGGCTGGCCTTCACTACAGACGTATCCGCAAGTGACCTACAGCCTGCGGGCACTCGTGGAGGTTTTCTGTCGTGGCACCCCCTTCCAAACGTAGCTGTATTTGAAGAGACGACTCATTAGCTCTCAAAATAGCTAGTCTTTCAGCTTGCTCTTCCAAACGTAGCTGCGTTTGAAGAGGCGTCTCATTAGCTCTCAAAATAGCTTGTCTTTCAGCTTGCTCTTCCAAACGTTGCTGCGTTTGAAGAGGCGTCTCATTAGCTCTCAAAATAGCTAGTCTTTCAGCTTGCTCTTCTAAACGTAGCTGCGTTTGAAGAGGCGTTTCATTAGCTCTCAAAATAGCTAGTCTTTCAGCTTGTTCTTTCAAACGTAGCAGCGTTTGAAGAGGTGACTCTAACGCCCTAAATGCTTCTGACATTGAGCCTGTTGCGAAAAACGGACTTGAGTACGAATATCATTCTCAGAAGGCCTCAAAGAAGCTTGGCGAGCGGCTTGTTCTTCAAATCTTTGCTGGCGCTGAGATGGTAGCTCAGCAGCTCTCAAAGCAGCCTGACACTCTGCTTGATCGCGCCTTCTTAATCCAGCATGGAGAGACGATTCTTGAGATCGGGTAATTTTCATTGCCCGAGCTTGAGATGAGTTAGTTCAATGTCCTAAACTATAAAAATCTAAATGACGAACTAAGCGACGTAATTAGCTTTAAATAAACTATACCTAGTGAATCGAATTAAGCTAAGGTATTATTAAACAAAACGGTAAATATATATATAGGCTATAGGTTAGGGCGCGAGATATCATACCACTATTTACATATCTTAAAAAACAGCCAACATATTCATAACTCGGTCCAGAATGGGGACGCATCCAAAGTTTGGAATTTCCTTAGATCATTGGGAGTTGGTAAAACACGACAAGAGTCGGTTCCTAAAGATTTAGACATCGATGCGATGAATCGTCATTTTAGAGCTTCGTCCAATTTTGATAGGACAACAAAATTGAATACATTGGATTATCTTTTATCTCTTCCGACTCCCAGTTATTCTCCATTCGTAATCGGTCAATTCTCCGCATGTCATGTTAAGAAGAGCATACTAGCGAATACTTCCAATGCAGTGGGAAGTGACTGTATCAGCCGTAAAATGTTACTGCCGGTGCTAGACATAATTCTCCCTGTCATTTGTCACATCCTTAATTTTTCTACGTCTAGTGGTGTCTTTCCATGTTCTTGGAAGGATGCTCAAATTATTCCTCTTCCTAAAAAGTCTAATCCCATGTCCTTTTCTGAATACGGTCCAATATCCGTCTTATATACTACTCTATATCTACTTTCCTCACCAAAAATAATCTCCTCAACCCCTTCCAGTCCGGCTTCCGTCCAGGTCATAGCACCTTTACAGCGCTGCTCAATATTACGGAAGATATAAGGTCAGCCATGGAAAGTAGTAACCTAACGGTCATGGCATTACTAGATTTCAGTAATGCTTTCAATACTGTTGATTTTGATGTTTTGCTTGGTATTCTATGCTCTCTTAATATATCTCCATCGGTAATTGACTGGTTTCGTAGTTACCTGTTCGGTCGACGGCAACGTATTTGCATCGGTGAGATCATGTCTTCCTGGTGTAGTACTTCTGCTGGTGTACCACAGGGTGGCGTTTTATCTCCTTTACTTTTCGCAATTTTTACTAACTCAATCTCCAACAAATTAACTTCTTCCTACCACCTTTATGCAGATGACATTCAAATATATTCACGAGCTCCTCTTGGAAAGCTGTCTGAGGCTGTATCGGACATTAATCTTGATCTGGCCCGTATATGCGACTGGAGTAAAAGGTACGGACTCATGGTGAACCCTGTGAAGACGCAGGTTATGGTGGTGGGTAGTTCTAGGATGGTTTCGAGGATTGACTGGACGACTCTTCCCCAAGTGTCTTTTGACAACTCAATTATTCCATATAGTGAGAAAGTTAAAAACTTGGGGATATTCATCGATACGACTTTCTCTTGGACTGCCCAGCTACAGGAAGTCAGTCGCAAGCTATTTGCATCTGCTGGATCTTTGAGGAAATTACGTAATTTTCTGCCAATTGCCACTAAGATAACGCTTGCACAATCTCTCCTTCTACCCATCCTTGATTATGCTGATGCCAGCTATCTTGACCTCACTGAAGTACAACTGGATAAACTTGAGCGACTTCAAAACTTTTGTATAAGGTTCATATTTGGTTTGCGCAAATATGACCATGTATCGGAATTTCGTGTTAAACTCAAGTGGTTGCCAATTCGCCTTCGCCGTAATGCTCATATTCTTTCCCTCTTGTATAAGGTACTCTTTTTCCCTTCTTCTCCTCTTTACCTCAAAGAACGGTTCCAATTCCTTTGTGACTCCCACATAAAGGTTCTTAGATCATCAGATAACTTAAAACTAAAAATGCCAATGCATTCTACTACCTTCCTGGATAAGGCATTTAGTGTCCAGGCCGCTCGCCTATGGAATGCGTTGCCTGTTACAATTAAACGTGCGCACACCCTACCTTTGTTTAAAAGGCTTGTGAAGGAGCATTACTTGACGCTGTGATCTTGTGTTCGTTTTACCTCTTACTCTCTTGCCTGTATATATTTTGTATGTATGTATATATGTATCTATTTTTTAGTATTTAGTTCTTTAATATGATTGTTTTTCTTTTGTATTTGCACCAAGTGTAACCCCATTTTGTGTCCTGGAAATTACTATCTATACAGGGTTGCCTGGAAGAAATCGCCGAGTGCGATAAGGCCGCCGATTGTATGTTTTTTTATTATAAGTTTTCCTTTCCAATGTATTTTAGTCTTGGTGTACAAAGTGTATAATAAATAAATAAATAAATAAAACACAACGTTACCACGTTTTAAAATACACCCAGCGCCATCTATTCACAGCAATTAGTAATTTCGGTGACTTATAAATATTTCAGTATTTGTTATATGTGCATGTTATAACCTGTTTTGATTATTCATAAACGTTATTAACCTTCTGGAATAGTCTATTATACTTACGAGGATAAAGGGTAGGTAAAAAAATACAGAAGTTCTTGCTTAGCTACGTAAAAACATTACTAATTTCACAGGATAAGCAGATGTAAAAATCAGTTTAGGCGATAAACCAAATTGTACGTCATCCCTTGGGAATTCGTCATTTCTGGGGATAATTTATCGTATCATTAAGCTTTGTTTTAAACGACACACAGCGCCATGTGTCACAAAACTGATACTGACAGCTTCATACGAAGCTAACAATATTTTCGTTTTCCCTCGAGAACATCACATTTTTTCGGGATAAAAAGTAGCCTATTATTTAATCTGGACTTCTAACTTTACGTCTGCAAAGTTTCAAAGCAAACGGTTCAGTAGTTACGGCGTGAAAGCCTAACAAACAAACTCACATTCCGATTTATAATATTAGTAAGGATTAGTAAGGATAAGGAGAAGGATTATTATTATTATTAAAGGTCCAGAGTGGCTTTCAAAGTGAGATATTTATTTTACAAAACCAGAAATAATGTCCACAGAACTGGAAGAAAAGAAAAGTAGACAAACCTTTACAATTACCAAAACTGAAGAAGAAGAGAGAAGATTGTCAGAACAATTTGAAAACTACAACTCATTGAAAGAATTACTTAGAGTAATCGCGTTTTGTAGGAGATTTCTTAAGCACAAAAAGCTAAAAGAAGACACAGATAGTTCTTTGACAACAGAAAAATTAGTAGATGCATTAAACATATGCATAAAAAAGGTACAAGGTGAAGAATATGAAGAAGAAATTGAGTCTCTAAGGAAAGGTAAAACAGTTAAAAGAACTAGCTCACTGAAAACTTTAGATCCATACTTAGACGAGTTACAGATACTTCGGGTTGGCGGACGCCTAAGAAACGCTAATATTGCTGATCAAAGTAAGCATCCAATCATATTGGGTCATAGAAATAAACTTACTCCTTTGATCATAGGTGATGCACACTCAAGAACGCTACACGGAGGAATCCAACTAATGTTGAGCTAATTGAGAGCGAAGTATTGGATAACGCGTGCTAAGTCACAAATCAAACTGTACATACACCGATGCTTGATATGAGCAAGGGAAGAGGAGTCAAGACACATAAGGCGTACAACTCAATTTTTGTTGGCATGGCCACCAAAGCCATTCATTTGGAATTGGTTGGTGATATGACGTCAGAGGCATTCATAGGCGCATATAAAAGATTCTGTGCACGAAGAGGCAAGTGCGCTCATTTATGGAGTGACCAGGGGAGGAATTTCATCGGCGCAAATAAAGAGTTAGTAGCTATGTGGAAGGAGGCAAGTTTGGAATTCTCTGGAGCACTCGCAGACATGCTTGCATCTGAAGGCACACAATGGCATTTCATTCCCGCATACAGCCCAAATTTCGGCGGCCTCTGGGAGACAGGAGTAAAATCCACGAAATATCACTTGAAGCGGATACTAACTTGTAATTTGACTTACGAAGAGATGTTGACAGTGGTGTGTGAGATAGAGGCTTGTTTAAACTCTAGACCTTTGTGCTCACAGGATGATTTGGATAATGAAAATATTGAGCCATTAACACGTGGGCACTTTTTAATTGGAGAAGCACTCATAGTCATACCTAGTCCCAATTTACAAAATTTGAAAGTGAATTACATTGTCACGGTGGCTATAATTACGGTGTTATTTGGGAAGAGAGAAGTGACGAACAGGTTTTTAAATACAGTAAGGAGTGTCATAAAAGATTAAAATCAATTGATTTTCCATCGGAATGTATACATTGTGCGGATTACTTATGTAGTGACCCTGACCACGCGCGTGTCCTAAATAAACTTTACTCTGATATTGTGACCAGGGCGCTGCTAAGGTTAGTTGGGAGGGCACGCGGGCGCGGACGGGCGGACGTGGTCCACGCTTGGCGGGATGGAACAGGCATGTGGGCGAAGCTCACAGGGTGGCCAGGTCTAGGTTTAACGAGTGGGTGCTGTGTGGTAGACCCAAGTCTGGTTGTGTGTATGAGGAGATGAGAGCAAGCAGGAAAGTCTTCAAATCCAGGTTAAAGTGGTGCCAGAATAACCAGGATCAGATAAGAATGGACGCCCTCGCTGGGCAACACTTAAAAGGAGACTTCCGTGGCTTCTGGCGGAATACAAAAAAAGTCAACTCTCGACCTGGCCTTCCTGGGAGCGTTGATGGCGCAAGTGAGCCGAGGAGAGTTGCGAACATGTTCAGAGAGCAGTTTTCAATTCGTTCGCCTCTTGGTCCGGCGCGTGGGATGCTGAATGTTGATTAGGATAACAAACCTAACAAAATAGGAATTAGTTTCCTGGCGAAAGATGTTGCGAAAACAATAAAAGAGATAGGGAGAGGAAAGTCACCTGGGCATGACGCACTCAGCATTGAAAATCTGCAGCACGCCAGATCACACTTGTCGAGAGTTCTGGCAATGTTCTTTTCGCTGTGCGTGTGTCACTCCTACCTGCCTGATGACTTTTTGAGGACGGTTGAAAATAAAACAGGCAATATTGCTGACTAGCTTTTTCCAGCGGCTTCGCCCGCGTACATAAAATATAACCTATGTCACTCAGGAGTGAAGCAGCTTTCTATTGTTGCTAAAATTTTTCCAATCGGACCAGTAGTTCCAGAGATTATCCCCTACAAACAAAAAAACATAAAAACAAAAAAACAAACTTTACCTCTTTATTATATTCACCGGATCCGTGCGGAAGAGACGTCCGGGTGTCGCCACTGTGAGGCGAGCCCGGAGGACACGGTGGAGCACACGGTGGAGGTGTGCCCTGCTTGGGAAGAGCATCGCCGTGTCCTCGTGGGGGTGATCGGCGGCGGCGACCTCTCGCGTCGGGCCCTGGTTCAGGCCATGGTCCGCAGCGAAGAGGAATGGCAGGCGGTCGCCTCCTTCTGCGAAGCAGTAATGCTCGAAAAGGAGGAGGCCGACCGCATAAGGCAAAGGCAACGGCGTACTCGCCGTAGCCGTCGCCGCCGCGATCCTGCCGATATCCGGCCACCGTAGACACTGGCTCGCGGACGGTGAGCAATGGGTAGCTCGCCGTCCGATCGTCTGGTAAGACCGTGTCCAAGTCGTCAACGGCGCGCACCGTTCCCGCGCGCCTCAAGGAGTTGTCAGCAAACTGCAGGGGCCCTTCAGGGTCGAAGCCTCCTGGAGCCTAGAGGGTATGTGAAAATTGTAACCTCGACTCCAGAAATAAGGCAAGGAAGGTACGGGGTAGGTTTTTTAGTCAGTAAGAGTCTGACACTGGTCTCCCGCTCCGCCCAAGAGCGGGTTTCGTCATTGGATGATTTTCACCTACCATAAAAAAAAAAAAAAAAAAAAAAAACCTCTTTATTATATTAGTGTAGATAAAAATAACTACAGGCCTATATCACTTGCCACTGTAGTAGCGAAGGTATTTGACGGTGTGCTTAACGCGCAGTTAAATAGACATGTTTCCCTGCACAGTAATCAGTTTGGGTTTCGACCTAAACTGTCCACAGAGAGTGCGATACTGTGTTTAAAGCATACCGTTAATATTACACGACGAGAAAGACTCCGGTATACGCGTGCTTTCTCGATTTATCCAAGGCATTTGACCTTGTCTCGTACGATATCCAGGCCCACCAAGTGCATCGACATGCGCATCATGGGCCTGGTCGACTCAGTCAAGGTGGACGAGGTGGTGGACGAGGTGGTGGTCGCCATCGTCAGGGTGGGGGGTTGCACGCCCGAACAGGTTCGGGCGGGCACCATCCGCGTTGACAGCACGGGCATGCGAGCCGTCACGGTAAGCTGCCCCGTGCCGGCGGCCAAGGCCATCACTGGCGAGGGCCGACGGCTTCTGGTGGGCTGGGTCTCCGCCCAAGTAAAACTGTTGGAGCCCAGACCTCTGCGGTGCTACCGCTGCCACGTGGGGCGGCACGTCGGGGGCCTTCTGAGCCGCGGAGGTGGATCGCAGTGACCACTACCAATGCGGTAAGCCCGGTCACAGATCTGCCGAGTGCCGGAATGCGCCGCACTGTTACGCATGTGCGGCGGCAGGCAAGCAGGCCGACCACCGGGCTGGGAGCAGGTCCTGCGACCCCCCGGCCGAAGTAAAGGCCAAATTAAGTCGCCCCCCCACCACCACCGCCGCCGCCGCAGCTGCTTCTTCAGCCGCCGGCGCGGTTTCTGTCGCCGCCGCTACCGCTGTGACGGCGCCCTCTCAGGGGGCTAGGGAGGAGACAATGGACTGCCAATAACGGCCCCATTACGTCTCCTCCAGGCGAATATCAACCACTGCGCCCCAGCTCAGGATCTGTTGCTCCAGAGCATGGCGCAGTGGTCGATAAACGTCGCCGTGGTCTCCGAGCCGCACTTTGTCTTGCCCAGAGCTGACTGGGTTCAGGACCTGAGCGGCTCGGTGACCCTTATCTCGTCGGCCGCCACTGGTACCCCGACCCTCGAGGCAGTCACGAAGGGTCGGGGTTGCGTGGCAGCACAGTTCGGGGACATTGCAGTGGTAGGCGTCTACCTGTCCCCGAACAGAACTCTCGCCGATCTTCACGACTCCCTCAGGGAGCTGAAGACCGTCGTCGCTGGGTATGGTTCCCTCCCCGTGGTCGTTTGCGGGAACTTCAACGCCTGGAACATGGCTTGGGGTTCCCGGCTCACGAACCAGCGGGGTCGGATGGTGGAGGACTGGGCTCTGGAAACAGGCCTGGTCGTCCTAAACCGGGGTTTTGTCCCCACGTGTGTGCGGGTGCAGGGTGAGTCCGTGGTGGACATTTCGTTCGCCAGCCCCGCTCTGACACCGCGTGTAGCTGACTGGCACGTCATGGAGGGGGTGGAGACATACTCGGACCACCGGTATATCCGGTTTGACGTCTCCGCCCAGACCTCGACCGCGCCGGTCCGACAGACCCCATGTGGTTCGCGTTGGGCGCTGAGGCAGCTGGAACGGGAGCTCTCCCTGGAAGCCGCGGCGGTGCAGGCCTGGGTGCAAGCACCGGTCAGGCCTGCCGACATCGACGTCGAGGCGGAGTGGTTCCGGGAGGCCTTGTCGCAAATTTGCGACGCGGCAATGCCCCGTCTCCGCCCAAGACGCGCCCGACGCCAGGTGTACTGGTGGTCGCCAGAGCTTGCGACGCTGCGCGCCGCATGCAATGCTGCGCGACACCGGTATACCAGACACCGCAGGCGCCGCATCCGCCCGCTGGATGTGGAGGCCGTAGAGGCGGAGCTGTATGAGGGATTCAGGGTGGCAAAGCGCACCCTCCGATCGGAGATAAAGCGGGCCAAAGATGAGGCCTGCAAAGCGTGGCGTGGGGACGCCCATACAAGTTGGTGCGGGAGAAACACCGCCCATGGGCTCCCCCGTTGACGCAGAGTCTCCGGCCACAGATCGTGGAGGGTGTGGTGAGCGCTCTGTTCCCTGCGCGGGGGGACCACTCCCCCCCGCCCATGGCTCCGCCACCAGCGGTGTCTGACGCGGACCACATCAGCGACGACGGTACCAATGATCCGGAAGTGACCGAGGTGGAGATGAGAGTGGAGGTACGCAGGATGGGTGCGAAGAATACCGCCCCAGGACCCGACGGCTTGCCTGGAAAGGCCTGGGTCCTGGCCATGGAGGCTCTCGGGTCTCGATTGGGGGGGCTCTTTAGCGCATGCTTGGAGAGGGGCTAGTTCCCACTTCCCTGGAAGACGAGAAAACTGGTCCTCGTCGCGAAGCCGGGGCGCCCTGCGGACTCTCCGTCCGCGTATCGGCCCATTGTGCTGCTTGACGAGGTGGGCAAGCTCTTTGAAAGAGTCATTGCAGACCGCCTCGTCAAGCACCTAACACTGAAGGGGCCTGATCTCGCGGATGACCAGTTCGAGTTTCGCAGGAGGCGCTCCACGGTGGACGCCATCATGCGCGTGCGAGCCCTCACGACGGGGGATGCGGTGTCCCGGGGCAGGTGTGTCTTGGCGGTGTCACTGGACATCGCCAACGCCTTTAATTCCCTGCCCTGGAGTTGCATTAGGACGGCACTCCGGTATCACCGGGTGCCCGACTACCTCTGTCGTACAGTCGAGGCCTACCTGTCCGACAGGTATATTATCTACCCCGGTCACCAAGGAGATTGGAAACGGCGAGAGATGTCGTGCGGTGTCCCACAGGGATCGGTACTAGGACCGCCCTTGTGGAACATCGGGTACGACTACGTGCTGCGCGCCGACCTCCCCGTAGGGGTCAGCGTGGTCTGCTACGCAGACGACACGCTGGTCCTAGCGCAGGGAGGGTCGTACCAGGCGGCGGTCGAACTAGCGACACGTGGGGTTGCGACAGTCGTTGAGAGGATCCAGCAGTTGGGACTCAAGGTGGCACTGCACAAGTCCGAGGCCATGTGCTTTCACGGCCCTCGGAACGCGCCACCAACGGGTTTCCAACTAACGGTAGAAGGAGTTCACATCGGCGTCGGGTCGACGATGAAGTACGTGGACTTGTCCTCGACAGGCGATGGAATTTCGAGGAGCACTTCCGACGTCTGGCCCCCAAACTCAATCGGACGGGGGCTGCTCTCAAGCGGCTCCTGCCGAACCTTGGGGGTCCAGACGCCTTCTGCCGGAGGCTCTACGTCGGCATCGTTCGGTCCATGGCCCTTTATGGGGCACCAGTGTAGGCGCCGTCGCTGCAGTATCGCCCGGCGGCCCAGCTGAACGCCTGCCAGAGGGTCATGGCCATCCGGATAGTGCGGGGATACCGCACGGTGTCCCGCGAGGCGGCGAGCCTCCTTGCTGGCCTACCACCATGGGATTTGGAGGCAACAGTCCTTGCACGCATGCACGACCAGCGCGTGGAGATGCGACGCCGGGGCGAAACTCCGTTGCCCGAACATGTCGAGGCGTGGTGGAAGGAGCTCCGGCGGGATCTCATGGTGAAGTGGAAACAGCGACTGTCGCAACCCAGCGCTAGGCACACCGTAATTTCAGCGGTAGTGCCCCTCTTTGAGGCGTGGCTGGATAGACCTCACGGCGTCCTCACCTTCCGCATGACGCAGGTATTCACCGGACATGGAAAGTTCGGGAGATTCCTGCACCGGATTCGTGCGGAAGAGACGTCCGGGTGTCGTCACTGTGAGGCGAGCCCGGAGGACACGGTGGAGCACACGGTGGAGGTGTGCCCTGCTTGGGAAGAGCATCGCCGTGTCCTCGTGGGGGTGATCGGCGGCGGCAACCTCTCGCGCCGGGCCCTGGTTCAGGCCATGGTCCGCAGCGAAGAGGAATGGCAGGCGGTCGCCTCCTTCTGCGAAGCAGTAATGCTCGTAAAGGAGGAGGCCGACCGCATAAGGCAAAGGCAACAGCGCCCTCGCCGTAGCCGTCGCCGCCGCGATCCTGCCGATATCCGGCCACCGTAGACACTGGCTCGTGGACGGTGAGCAATGGGTAGCTTGCCGTCTGGTCGTCTGGTAACTGTCCAGACCGAGTCCAAGTCGTCAACGGCGCGCACCGTTCCCGCGCGCCTCAAGGAGTTGTCAGTAAACTGTAGGGGACCCTTCAGGGTCGAAGCCTCCTGGAGCCTAGAGGGTGATGAAAACTGTTACCTCGACTCCAGGAATAAGACAAGGAAGGTACGAGGTAGGTTTTTTTAGTCAGTAAGAGTCTGACACTGGTCTCTCGCTCCGCCCAAGAGCGGGTTTCGTCATTGGATGATTTTCACCTACCATAAAAAAAATAATAATAATAATACCCTGAGCGCAAAATACTGTTATACAAATCTAATACCTTAGTTCTCATCCCGCGAGCATTTTGATAGTTAAAACTTAACTGTGTATTAGCCATAAATAACTTCATAAATATATATAGATAGGACATTTAAAAAGCCACAAGTGGGTAGCTTGATCGTGAGAAACGTATCGATTTGATGGGCTATAGCTTAAACGGAGTGAGAATAAAGCTCGAGAGAAAACATTATCAAAAGTCATTACGACTAAAATATCACGTAATTGCAAAACATCTGGGCGATAGTAAACAATCAGTACAGATCTGCTCAAAACATAATTATATTGCCGACTGCACACGAATAGAAGGTTTTTTTTATGGTATGTGAAAATCATCGAATGACGAAACACGCTCTTGGGCGGAGCGGGAGACCAGTGTCAGACTCTTACCGACTAAAAAACCTACCCCGTACCTTCCTTGCCTTATTCCTAGAGTCGCGGTAACAGTTCTCACAACCCGAGGCTCCAGGAGGCTTCGACCCTGAAGGGTCCCCTACAGTTTACTGACAACTCCTTGAGGCGCGCGGGAACGGTGCGCGCCGTTGACGACTTGGACTCGGTCTGGACAGTTACCAGACGACCAGACGGCAAGCTACCCATTGCTCACCGTCCACGAGCCAGTGTCTACGGTGGCCGGATATCGGCAGGATCGCGGCGGCGACGGCTACGGCGAGGGCGCTGTTGCCTTTGCCTTGTGCGGTCGGCCTCCTCCTTTACGAGCATTACTGCTTCGCAGAAGGAGGCGACCGCCTGCCATTCCTCTTCGCTGCGGACCATGGCCTGAACCAAGGCCCGGCGCGAGAGGTCGCCGCCGCCGATCACCCCCACGAGGACACGGCGATGCTCTTCCCAAGCAGGGCACACCTCCACCGTGTGCTCCACCGTGTCCTCCGGGCTCGCCTCACAGTGACGACACCCGGACGTCTCTTCCGCACGAATCCGGTGCAGAAATCTCCCGAACTTCCCATGTCCGGTGAGAACCTGCGTAATGCGGAAGGTGAGGACGCCATGAGGTCTATCCAGCCACGCCTCAAAGAGGGGCACTACCGCCGAGATTACGGTGTGCCCAGCGCTGGGTTGCGACAGTCGCTGTTTCCACTTCACCATGAGATCCCGCCGGAGCTCTTTCCGCCATGCCTCGACATGTTCGGGCAGCGGAGTTTCGCCCCGGCGTTGCATCTCCACGCGCTGATCGTGCATGTGTGAAAGGACTGTTGCCTCCAAATCCCATGGTGGTAGGCCAGCAAGGAGGCTCGCCGCCTCGCGGGACACCGTGCGGTATCCCCGCACCATTCGGATGGCCATTGTGGGGTATATGGATATAATGTGTACAAATGTAATATGTGGGTGGATGAAAATAAACCAGTTGTCTATCGGACTCCGTAGTTTCATTCGACGCTCCCGCTAATATATTTCCTCAAATACAACTGGCGACGAGAATAATAACCGAATTCGCGTGTTTAGATCGTATACGTCTAGGACTTCAATATGCCAATTGGAAAAATTGAAGAATTTGATCTATCTTCTAAAAAGTGGTTATCGTATATCAGACGCGTGGAACAATTTATAACCTTAAATGGAATAGCGCCCGAGTTACAAGTGGCAACGTTGGTGACGCTGGTGGGAGCAGCAACGTACGACCTGATGTGTGATCTATGTGCACCAAACCATCCCGAAAGCAAAACTTTCCGTGACTTGGTTAAAATTGTGGGAGACCATCTTGAACCAAAGCGTTCCGAAATCGCGGAACGCCATGTTTTTAGACAAAGACGTCAGAATACGGGTGAATCTCTCAGTGAATACCTACAGACACTCAAGCACTTGGCCAGTACGTGTAATTTCAATGCCGCCCTGGAGGAAAATCTACGCGATCAGTTCGTGTCGGGGTTGGCTAGTGATGAAATGAGATCTCGTATTTTTGCGGAACCAACAATTACATACAAAAAAGCCGTTGAATTGGCGTTGGCGTTGGAAGCAGCCGAGCGACACTCGCAGACCAGCGGTGCGAACGCCGCGGGCGGCGGGAACGCGGCAGCGGCTGGCGCGCACATCTGCGAAGCGGTGCACCGAGTGGGAACGGCAAAGCGAGCGGGCCGACCGCCCGAGCGCGGAACTACGAGGAGTGACAACTCGTCTACCGAGGTAAGTGCGGGAACATCGCGCTCACCGCGTGCTTGTTGGAGGTGTGGCAGAAACCATCGTCCGGAAGTGTGTCGATTTAAAAATTATTCGTGCGATACATGTGGTAAAAAAGGTCACATTAAAATACAGTGTAAATCCAACAAAGAGCGAATTGTCGAGACAAACCAAGACATTTCAATACAAACGCGGCGTCGTAATAATTATCTCGGAAATAGTGATAGTGAATCGGAGTGTGATTTTTATAATCTAAGTGTGTGCGGTGTAAATGACAAGCCGTATATGGTGAGGGCGCAAGTAAACGGTAGAAATATAAGTTTTGAACTGGACACTGGCAGTAAGTTATCGTTTATAAGTTTAGATTATTATAATAAAAACTTTTGTGATTTACCAATAATTAGCAATGATATTTCTTTGTATTCATACGTCGGTTCAATAATAAAACCGATAGGTTTTGTGTCTGTGCATGTTGTTATTGGAGAACATTCAGCCGGAAATCTTAAGTTGTACATTGTGAAAAATGGTGGACCGCCTCTTTTAGGTAGATCGTGGCTGACTAAATTAAACATAAACAAGATTAGTATTGATGAATTTTTACTAAAGTTAAATGAAAATAACGTAGTTGAAATGTTACAACGTGAATTTCCGACTGTATTTGCTCCTGGACTTGGAACATGTACGAAAAAAATTGCTTTAAAATTGGTGGATAAAAACCCAGTGTATATCAAAGCTAGGCCGTTACCGTTGGCGTTACGTAAACCGGTTGAGAGGGAGTTAGAACGACTCGAGGCGGAAGGTACCATTCGTAAAGTGGAGTATTCCGATTATGGAACTCCGATCGTGCCGGTTATTAAAAAGAATGGAGAAATAAGGATTTGTGGTGACTACAAGGTCACGATTAACCCGAAACTTATGCGCGAGCCTTACCCGTTGCCGCGAATTGAGGAGCTGTTCGCAGCATTGAGTGGGGGTGAACAGTTTTCCAAAATTGACCTCACGCACGCATATCAACAATTATTTTTAGAAGAGGAGTCACAGGCATGTACCGCTATAACGACACATATTGGAACATTTGTGTACAATCGTACCCCTTTTGGACTTACGTGTATTCCGGAAAAATTTCAGAAGTTTATGGAACAAACGGTTAAAGGTCTAAAGGGGGTCGCAGTTTTCATAGATGATATAGCATGTACAGGAAAAACCCGTAGTGAACATATTAATAATTTAAAAGCATTATTCAGTCGCTTGCGTGAGGTCGGTTTAAGAATCAAGTTAGATAAGTGCGCATTTATGCAAGATAGTATCACTTATGTGGGGTTTGTTATTGATAAACACGGCTTGCATCCCGATAAAAACAAAATTAAGGCAATTGTCGATGCACCAAGGCCACAGGATGTGACACAACTTAAGTCTTTTCTTGGCATGGTGAACTACTATGCAAAATTTATATCGAATTTAAGTTCAATATTATACCCATTACATAAGTTGTTACGTAAAAACGCGGAATGGATTTGGTCGTCAGATTGTGATGACAGCTTTAACAAAGTTAAAAAGGCTATTTCAGGTAGCAAAGTGTTAGTACATTACAACCCGGAACTTCCCTTAGTTTTAGCAGTGGATAGCAGTTCGTATGGCATTGGTAGTGTGTTGTCGCATAGATATCCCAATGGTGAGGAACGCCCCATATGTTTTGCGTCGCGAACGTTAAATTCAGCCGAACGCGCCTATAGTCAACTTGACAAAGAGGCATTGGCTATAATTAGTGGAGTCATAAAACACCACCAATATCTTTACGGTCGTGCTTTTATAATCAAAACAGACCATAAACCGCTGACATTTATTTTTGGTCCTAAGTTTGGTTTGCCGCAGACGGCTGCAAGCAGATTGCAAAGATACGCTACGAAGTTAGCCGCCTATGACTTCACTATAGAATTTGTGAAATCAAAAGATAATTATAATGTGGACGCCTTATCACGCCTACCACTGCCGTATGAACGTAAAATAGAAACAGAGTTGAATACGGTGTCATACATTAATTACGTTGAAGAATCTATCCCTATTAGGGCAAAAGACGTCTCAAATAGCACACAGAAGGATGAGATTCTAAAAAAGGTTTATGATTACATTATTAATGGGTGGCCCTCAGTAGTTACACATAGTGAAGTGAAACCTTATTTTTATCGTAAGGACAGCCTTACTATCGATAGAGGGTGTATATTGTACAATCACAGGGTGGTCATTCCTAAAGCACTTAGACAGCAAGTCCTCCGTGAATTGCACGAGGGACACTTAGGGGTTGTTAAAATGAAAAACATATCTAGGAGCTATGTTTACTGGCCTCAATTGGACACTGAAATTGAGACGGTGTGTCGAGAATGCAGTGCGTGCCTACAGCAGCGCGACGCGCCGCCGCGTGCTCAGTTGCATCCGTGGGCCTTCCCTACGCGACCATGGCAACGACTAAACATTGACTTTGCGATATTTCGAGGAACATATTACTTAGTAACGGTAGACGCACACAGCAAATGGATAGAAGTTCAAAAAATGTTAGGAACCAATGCGAACACAACTATAGCTAAGTTAAGAGAACTCTTTGCTCGCTTCGGAATACCATCTCATATCATTAGTGATGGTGGCCCTCCGTTTAACTCTCTGGAATTCACAAACTATTTAAATAAAAACCTAGTTAACCATACAATCACAAGTCCATATCGACCAGCCGGTAACGGAGCGGCTGAAAATGCGGTAAAATTAGTCAAACGTGCCATGAAAAAAGCAATACATGAAGGCCAGGATGTCGATACTGCTGTCGCGAAGTTTTTGTTTCAATATCGTAATTGCGAGCACGCCACTACGGGAGTGGCACCGGCGGTAGCCATGTTCGGTAGGAGATTACGAGGTCGGTTGGATATTATAAAACCGTCCACTGAGCGTACAGTGGAATCGTCTAACGAGCGAGCGGGGCGCGCGCGGCCCGGCGCCGAGCGGCACGCGGAGCCCGGCGAGCGGGTGCTGGCGCGGGACTACCGCGCGCGCGCCGACAAGTGGGCAGCAGCCACCGTGCTCGCGCGAACCGACCCACTCACCTACAAGGTACGCGTGTCCGATGGACACGAGTGGAAACGTCATATAGACCAACTGTTACCTATTAAAAAACGTTACTCCCGACATTCCATCACTGGTAGCACGGAAAAGCCGGTAAAAGAAATTGACGCTGCTGAGTCCAGTCAGGACAATAAATTTGATACCTCGTCATTCTCAAATGAAGTTGATACTAATCCGAGTCAAAAAGTAGTAGAAACTAATCAGGACAGTCAAAAAGATATAACTACAGAACCAACTCCGATTCCGGGTGAACAAAGTGTTAGACTTAGACGTCAATGTTTATTCCAAGGTAAATACGCGAAGTGATTAATATCATACCAATGGTAAAGCGTTCATTGTAAAATAGGTAATTATATCATTATGTAACCGGCACAAAGGTAGAATACTTAGTGGTTATTTCGTTTATTTCTAATATTGACTACTTATTATTTATTAAAAATAACAAGTAAGGATAATAAATAACATTTATAACAAATCACCACTAGGTATACTCCTAGGGTATCAGGAAAGTAGTGTGATGACATTGTCTGTAGTGTATCTTATGTTTTTATTTTTCATAAAAATGTATTGATTACATGTCCAATGACCACAATACTTTCTTCTACAACAATACTTCTTGTACACTATTATATTTTGTTAACTTTCATATCAAGTCTGATGTTCAAATAGGCATAATATAGTTTTTTTTTTAATAAGTACTTACTATTAGTTAAAACATACAACTTATTGTACCAACATGTCAAGTAGATATAAGTCAATTAGAAACCAATCATTTAGTATCTATTGTTTCAAAGGGGGAGGTGTGGGGTATATGGATATAATGTGTACAAATGTAATATGTGGGTGGATGAAAATAAACCAGTTGTCTATCGGACTCCGTAGTTTCATTCGACGCTCCCGCTAATATATTTCCTCAAATACAACTGCCATGACCCTCTGACAGGCGTTCAGCTGGGCCGCCGGGCGATACTGCAGCAACGGCGCCCACACTGGTGCCCCATAAAGGGCCATGGACCGAACGATGCCCGCGTAGAGCCTCCGGCAGAAGGCGTCTGGACCCCCAAGGTTCGGCAGGAGCCGCTTGAGAGCAGCCCCCATCCGATTGAGTTTGGGAGCCAGACGTCGGAAGTGCTCCTCGAAATTCCATCGGCTGTCGAGGACAAGCCCCAGGTACTTCATCGTCGACCCGACGCCGAAGTGAACTCCTCCTACCGTTAGTTGGGAACCCGTAGGTGGCGCGTTCCGAGGGCCGTGAAAGCACATGGCCTCGAACTTGTGCAGTGCCACCTTGAGTCCAAACTGCTGGATCCTCTCAACGACTGTCGCAACCCCACGTGTCGCTAGTTCGACCGCCGCCTGGTACACTCGGTGACTTAGATAGCGTAGCAGGGCACACTAACGTTATAAATGTGTGAGTAAACACTAGCGCGTGAAATATATGGAATTATCGTGTGATACAAAGTAACTCGTTTCTACACTCACACTCTTGCAAAAAAAAAATAGTAACCGTATAAGTTACACGACTATGAAAATACAGCAAAAATTGGCCACTATTATTAATGGCACCGTGGCGCAATGCGTATGATACATAACTGACGAGTAAAAGCTCCCAAGTTTGAATCCAATTATCTGTTATTTTCTTTTTGTTTCACTCTTGTTTTTTTTGAATAGTAATGTTATGGTTATTCTAGTAATAATTAAAATATTTGAAACTAGCTTTTCGCCCGCGGCTTCACCCGCGTGGAAATCGGTTATATCGTGCTTTTTAGATTTTCCCGTGGGAATGAGAAGTTCTACCACGGTAAAACATTGCTTATCCAGGACTCAAAACTACCTCCATACAAAATTTTATCAAAATCCGTTCAGGCCATTAAGTTGTTAAACCATAACTGAGTGGTAAACTATACACCGTGAAATTTAAATGATTGTTTTCCCTCAGCGAAATGGTTGTGTCTTGGTAATACAAACATTTGATAAAAAAATAAAACATTTAAAACAAAAAATGGACCTTTAGAGTGCAAGCTAATTATGACGTATCACAACGTGCGAGAGCTTATTTTGGTTTAAATATTGTATGAATCGGTTTCCTTTGACGGCGGGCTGCGCATGCGACTCTGGTAGTACCTACAAATTACGTAAAATGTTACTATTGTTTTCGCTTTTTTGAGTTGATGAATATTTATTTGGATGGAGAGGAAGGGGGAGACCAAAGAAGAGATGGATGGATTGTGTGAGGAGTGATATGAAAGAAAAGGGAGTTACTGATAGTGTGACGGGTGACAGGACAGAGTGGAAGAAAAAAACATGTTGCACCGAACCCAAATAAAATGGGATAAGGGTAGGATGATGATGAATATTTTTAATAATTATTTATAAAAAAAACTACTCTATGCTTCAAAAGTACTCCTTATGGCAAGTCATTCTGCCGCAATAAAACAACCATTTAAATTTCACGGTGTATTATATGTGTTACCTTGGGAAGCAAAAACATGCAGATTTTGGGCACTGGAAACACGAGAACACGCTACATAGAGCTGAACATGCGAAAAACAATGTTTTTCCAGGTGTACTCAAGCAATCCTTAGAATTTAGCCTTGTGCTTTATTAATGGTCATTGCAAATGAAACCCTTATAGGAAACTGAAATCTTTTAAATTGAAATGGGAGGCCTATTGGAATAATCGGGATCCGAGAAATGAGTACACTGTCACCTTTTGCTGCGCTAGTCAAAATAGTTGCGGTAATAATATTCCGTAAAAGCTGAGTGACACGCAGCCTAGTACCATTACACAGTCGTGGGGCATCGAGATTACGCATCAGTATCACCGGAACGCCTACTTTTAATTTTGCAGCTGCTTTTGAAGAGGCGTCTCATTAGCCCTCAAAATAGCTAGTCTTTCAGCTTGCTCTTCCAAACGTAGCTACGTTTGAAGAGACGACTCATTAGCTCTTAAAATAGCTTGTCTTGCAGCTTGCTCTTCCAAACGTAGCTGCGTTTGAAGAGGCGTCTCATTAGCTCTCAAAATAGCTAGTCTTTCAGCTTGCTCTTCCAAACGTAGCTGCGTTTGAAGAGGCGTTTCAGTAACTATCAAAATAGCTAGTCTTGCAGCTTGCTCTTCCAAACGTAGCTGCGTTTGAAGAGGCGTCTCATTAGCTCTTAATATAGCTTGTCTTTCTGCTTGCTCTTCCAAACAGCTGCGTTTGAAGAGGCGTCTCATTAGCTCTCCAAATAGCTGATCTTTCAGCTTGCTCTTCCAAATGTAGCTGCGTTTGAAGAGGCATCTCATTAGCTCTTAAAATAGCTTGTCTTTCTGCTTGCTCTTCTTTAAACGTAGCTGCATTTGAAGAGGTGACTCTGCTGTCTGACGTTGAGCCTGTTGCGATAAACGGACTTGACTGCGAATATCATTCTCAGAAGATCTCAAAGAAGCTTGGCGAGCGGCTTGCTCCTCAAGTCTTTGCTGGCGCTGAGATGGTAGCTCAGTAGCTCTCAAAGCAGCCTGACACTCTGCTTGATCGCATCTTCTTAATCCAGCATGGAGAGACGATTCTTGAGATCGGGCAATTTTCATTGCCCGAGCTAAAATTGCCCGAGCTTGAGATGAGGTGCTCGACATATTAGATTTACGTTTGCGAGGCATTATGAAATAATGAGTAAGTAAATTAAAAACTATAAACCTAAACTAAAGTATAATCCTATAGTAATGTTAGTTCAATGTCCTAAACTATAACAATCTAAATGACGAACAAAGCGACGTAATTACCTTTAAATAATCTATACCTTGTGAATCGAATTAAGCTAAGCTATGATAAAACAAAACGGCAAATAATTAAGTCGAAAAGTGCACTGAATAATAAAATTATAGGTAGCATATGAGCTATAGATTATCATACCACTACTTACATATCTTAAAAAACACAACGTTACTACGTTTTAAAATACACCCAGCGCCATCTATCGCTTACATTAAGAATTAGTTAGCGTAAAGACTACTTATACTCAATACCTACTTATACCAATTAGTAATTTCGGTGACTTATAGTTATTTCAGTATTTGTTATATGTGCATGTTATAACCTGTTTTGATTATTCATAAACGTTGTTAACCTTCTGGAACAGTCTATTATACCTCCCAGGATAAAGGGTAGGTACAAAAGTTCATTGCTTAGCTACGTAAAAACAATACTAAGTACACAGAATATGCAGATGTAAAAATCAGTTTAGGCGATAAACCAAATTGCACGTCATCCCTCGGGAATTCCTCATTTCCGGGGATAATTTATCGTATCATTAAGCTTTGTTTTAAACGACACACAGCGCCATATGTCACCAAACTGATACTGACAGCTGCATACGAAGCTAACAACATTTTCGTTTTCCCTCGGGAACTTCATATTTTCCGGGATAAAAAGTAGCCTATTATTTAATCCGGACTTCTAACTTTACGTCTGCAAAATTTCAAAGCAAACGGTTCAGTAGTTCCGGCGTGAAAGCCTAACAAACAAACTCACTTTCTAATTTATAATATTAGTAAGGAAGTAAGGATAAGGATATATTTTTGTAATTTTATACATATAAACTAAAACTAAACTATGTATATTTACGAAATTAAGGAACGAAATTTTTGTATGTAACTTGTAATATAAATAATTTTATTATAAACTAGCATTTGTCAGCGGCTTCGCCCGCGTACATAAAATATAGCCTATGTCACTCAGGAGTAAAGCAGCTTTCTATTGTTGCTAAAATTTTTCAAATCGGACCAGTAGTTCCAGAGATTACCTCCTACAAACAAAAAAAAAACAAAAAAACTAACTTTACCTCTTTATTATATTAGTGTAGTATATATTATTTACGTAATATAAATACTTAGTTGACAATCCTTTCATTGTCAACTTTTTATTTTTATTTTCGCGAACATTCACTTATGAAATTATTATAGTTATTTAAATTAACATCAAACACTTACACTTAATCTTTAGACAGTAATTTTTATGATATGGGTAGGTAATCAGCAATAATGATTACAATAATCAAGTAGCTGTGGGTATCAATACAAACAGAAGTAAAACCGAGCGTGCCATCCCACAATAATTCACCTATTCAAATAATAATTTATGTCTCCAGCTCAACTCGCAAACAAAATAAAACTCGTTTACTACTCGATATACACGCACACATATTTATATATGTGTTTGATTATCAAGTGCTTGCCTGCCGTTAAAGGTGTATCGAGTTCGATCCTAGCCATTGACAAAACATTTTTTTCTACTTTATTATAGTACTAGCTTTTCGCCCGCGGCTTCGCCCGCGTGGAAATCGGTTATATCGCGTTTTTTAGATTTTCCCGTGGGAATGAGAAGTTCTACCACGACAAAACATTGCTTATCCAGGACTTAAACTACCTACATACAAAATTTTATCAAAATCCGTTCACGCGTTTAGACCGTTAAGTTGTTAAACCAAATCTGAGTGGTAAACTATATTATATGTTTTACTTTGGGGAGTAAAAACATACAGACTTTGGGCACTGGAAACCCGAGAACACGCTACACAGAGCTGACCATGCGAAAAACAATGTTTTTTCAGGTGTACTCCAGCAACCCTAAGAGTTTGGCCTTGTGCTTTATTAATGGTCATTGCAAAGAAACCCTTATAGGAAACTGAAGTCTTTTAAATTGAAATGGGAGGCCTGTTGGAATAATCGGGATCTGAGGAATGAGTACACTTTCACCTTTTGCTGCGCCAGTCAAAATAGTTGCGGTAATAATATTCCGTCCAAGCTGAGTGACACGAAACCTGGTACCATTACACAGTCGTGGGGCATCGAGATTACGCATCAGCATCACCGGAACCCCTACTTTTAATTTTGCTGCTGCGTTTGAAGAGACGTCTCATTAGCTCTCAAAATAGCTTGTCTTTTAGCTTGTTCTTCTAAACGTAGCTGTGTTTGAAGAGACGACTCATTAGCTTTTAAAATAGCTAGTCTTTCGGCTTGCTCTTCCAAACGTAGCTGCGTTTGAAGAGGCGTCTCATTAGCTCTCAAAATAGCTTGTCTTTCAGCTTGCTCTTCCAAACGTAGCTGCGTTTGAAGAGGCGTCTCATTAGCTCTCAAAATAGCTAGTCTTTCAGCTTGCTCTTCTAAACGTAGCTGCGTTTGAAGAGGCGTTTCATTAGCTCTCAAAATAGCTAGTCTTTCAGTTTGTTCTTCCAAACGTAGCAGCGTTTGAAGAGGTGACTCTAACGCCCTTAGTGCTGTCTGACGTTGAGCCTGTTGCGAAAAACGGACTTGAGTACGAATATCATTCTCAGAAGGCCTCAAAGAAGCTTGGCGAGCGGCTTACTCCTCAAATCTTTGCTGGCGCTGAGATGGTAGCTCAGCAGCTCTCAAAGCAGCCTGACACTCTGCTTGATCGCGCCTTCTTAATCCAGCATGGAGAGACGATTCTTGAGATCGGGCAATTTTCATTGCCCGAGCTTGAGATGAGGTGCAAATTAGATTTACGTTTGCGAGGCATTATGAAATAATGAGTAAGTAAACTAAAAACTATAAACCTTAACTAAAGTATAATCCTATAGTAATCCTTACTAATATTATAAATCGGAATGTGAGTTTGTTTGTTTGTTTGTTTGTTTGTTAGGCTTTCACGCCGGAACTACTGAACCGTTTGCTTTGAAATTTTGCAGATGTAAAGTTAGAAGTCCGGATTAAATAATAGGTATGATAGACTGTTCCAGGAGGTTAACAACGTTTATGAATAATCAAAACAGGTTATAACATGTACATATAACAAATACTGAAATATTTATAAGTCACCGAAATTACTAATTGGAAAATAAGTAGGTATTTAGTATAAGTGGTCTTTACGCTAACTAATTCTTTATGTAAGCGATAGATGGCACTGGGTGTATTTTAAAACGTGGTAACGTTGTGTTTTTTAAGGTATAGTAGTGGTATGATATCTCGCGTCCTAACCTATAGCCGTATAGTATTTACGGTTTTGTTTTATCATAGCTTAGCTTAATTCGATTCACCAGGTATAGAAAGGTAATTACGTCGCTTTGTTCGTCATTTAGATTAGTTTACTTACTCATTATTTCATAATGCCTCGCAAACGTAAATCTAATTTGTCGAGCACCTCATCTCAAGCTCGGGCAATGAAAATTGCCCGATCTCAAGAATCGTCTCTCCATGCTGGATTAAGAAGGCGCGATCAAGCAGAGTGTCAGGCTGCTTTGAGAGCTGCTGAGCTACCATCTCAGCGCCAGCAAAGGTTTGAGGAGTAAGCCGCTCGCCAAGCTTTTTTGAGGCCTTCTGAGAATGATATTCGTACTCAAGTCCGTTTTTCGCAACAGGCTCAACGTCAGACAGCACTAAGGGCGTTAGAGTCACCTCTTCAAACGCTGCTACGTTTGGAAGAACAAACTGAAAGACTAGCTATTTTGAGAGCTAATGAAACGCCTCTTCAAACGCAGCTACGTTTAGAAGAGCAAGCTGAAAGACTAGCTATTTTGAGAGCTAATGAGACGCCTCTTCAAACGCAGCTACGTTTGGAAGAGCAAGCTGAAAGACAAGCTATTTTGAGAGCTAATGAGACGCCTCTTCAAACGCAGCTTCGTTTGGAAGAGCAAGCCGAAAGACTAGCTATTTTAAAAGCTAATGAGTCGTCTCTTCAAACACAGCTACGTTTAGAAGAACAAGCTAAAAGACAAGCTATTTTGAGAGCTAATGAGACGTCTCTTCAAACGCAGCTGCAAAATTAAAAGTAGGGGTTCCGGTGATGCTGATGCGTAATCTCGATGCCCCACGACTGTGTAATGGTACCAGGTTTCGTGTCACTCAGCTTGGACGGAATATTATTACCGCAACTATTTTGACTGGCGCAGCAAAAGGTGAAAGTGTACTCATTCCTCAGATCCCGATTATTCCAACAGGCCTCCCATTTCAATTTAAAAGACTTCAGTTTCCTATAAGGGTTTCTTTGCAATGACCATTAATAAAGCACAAGGCCAAACTCTAAGGGTTGCTGAGTACACCTGAAAAAACATTGTTTTTCGCATGGTCAGCTCTATGTAGCGTGTTCTCGGGTTTCCAGTGCCCAAAGTCTGTATGTTTTTACTCCCCAAAGTAAAACATATAATATAGTTTACCACTCAGATTTGGTTTAACAACTTAACGGCCTAAACGCGTGAACGGATTTTGATAAAATTTTGTATGTAGGTAGTTTAAGTCCTGGATAAGCAATGTTTTGTCGTGGTAGAACTTCTCATTCCCACGGGAAAATCTAAAAAACGCGATATAACCGATTTCCACGCGGGCGAAGCCGCGGGCGAAAAGCTAGTATATAGTAATGTTAGTTCAATGTCCTAAACTATGTATAAAAATCTAAATGACGAACAAAGCGACGTAATTACCTTTCTATACCTGGTGAATCGAATTAAGCTAAGCTATGATAAAACAAAACCGTAAATACTATACGGCTATAGGTTAGGACGCGAGATATCATACCACTACTATACCTTAAAAAACACAACGTTACCACGTTTTAAAATACACCCAGCGCCATCTATCGCTTACATAAAGAATTAGTTAGCGTAAAGACCACTTATACTAAAATACCTACTTATTTTCCAATTAGTAATTTCGGTGACTTATAAATATTTCAGTATTTGTTATATGTACATGTTATAACCTGTTTTGATTATTCATAAACGTTGTTAACCTCCTGGAACAGTCTATCATACCTATTATTTAATCCGGACTTCTAACTTTACGTCTGCAAAATTTCAAAGCAAACGGTTCAGTAGTTACGGCGTGAAAGCCTAACAAACATACAAACAAACAAACTCACATTCCGATTTATAATATTAGTAAGATTAAGGAAGTAAATATAGTAAGCATAGGAATATGTGCATGTTATAACCTGTTTTTATCATTCATAAACTTTGTTAACCTTCTGGAACAGTCTATTATACTTACCCGGATAAAGGGTAGGTAAAAAAGTACAGAAGTTCTTGCTTAGCTACGTAAAAACATTACTAACTTCACAGGATAAGCAGATGTAAAAATCAGTTTAGGCGATAAACCAAATTGTACGTCATCCCTCGGGAATTCGTCATTTCCGGGGATAATTTATCGTATCATTAAGCTTTGTTTTAAACGACACACAGCGCCATGTGTCACCAAACTGATACTGACAGCTTCATACGAAGCTAACAATATTTTCGTTTTCCCTCGGGAACACCACATGTTTTCGGGATAAAAAGTAGCCTATTATTTAATCCGGACTTCTAACTTTACGTCTGCAAAATTTCAAAGCAAACGGTTCAATAGTTCCGGCGTGAAAGCCTAACAAACAAACAAACAAACTCACATTCCGATTTATAATATTAGTAAGGATTAGTAAGGATCATTCATAAACTTTGTTAACCTTCTGGAACAGTCTATTATACTTACCCGGATAAAGGGTAGGTAAAAAAGTACAGAAGTTCTTGCTTAGCTACGTAAAAACATTACTAACTTCACAGGATAAGCAGATGTAAAAATCAGTTTAGGCGATAAACCAAATTGTACGTCATCCCTCGGGAATTCGTCATTTCCGGGGATAATTTATCGTATCATTAAGCTTTGTTTTAAACGACACACAGCGCCATGTGTCACCAAACTGATACTGACAGCTTCATACGAAGCTAACAATATTTTCGTTTTCCCTCGGGAACACCACATGTTTTCGGGATAAAAAGTAGCCTATTATTTAATCCGGACTTCTAACTTTACGTCTGCAAAATTTCAAAGCAAACGGTTCAATAGTTCCGGCGTGAAAGCCTAACAAACAAACAAACAAACTCACATTCCGATTTATAATATTAGTAAGGATTAGTAAGGATCATTCATAAACTTTGTTAACCTTCTGGAACAGTCTATTATACTTACCCGGATAAAGGGTATTTAAAAAAGTACAGAAGTTCTTGCTTAGCTACGTAAAAACATTACTAACTTCACAGGATAAGCAGATGTAAAAATCAGTTTAGGCGATAAACCAAATTGTACGTCATCCCTCGGGAATTCCTCATTTCCGGGGATCATTTATCGTATCATTAAGCTTTGTTTTAAACGACACACAGCGCCATGTGTCACCAAACTAATACTGACAGCTTCATACGAAGCTAACAATATTTTCGTTTTCCCTCGGGAACACCACATTTTTTCAGGATAAAAAGTAGCCTATTATTTAATCCGGACTTCTAACTTTACGTCTGCAAAATTTCAAAGCAAACGGTTCAGTAGTTCCGGCGTGAAAGCCTAACAAACATACAAACAAACAAACTCACATTCCGATTTATAATATTAGTAAGGATAATGATAACGAAGTTTGTTAAAGCTAAAACTTAGAATATTTGCTTTAAAAACTAAGTGTATGAATATTATCATCTACCCACTTTATTGGTCCGTATGGTGTTCGGACCTAAAGAATGGCACCATCTCATGTCTTCCCGTGGGTGTCGTAAGAGGCGACTAAGGGACACACCAGAGAATGGGCAGCAGCATTCTCTATGGAATTTTAAGTACCACACTGCGATCGCCAACCCGACTGCCAAGCGTGGCGATTACGGCAAATCCCCCCACATAATGAGCACCAAAAATAAAAGATGGCCTCTAGTACCCGGCAGCTCGTCTAACCTTGGCTACGGTAGCGGTCAAGGTAATGGCGTGGCAAGGGGTGCGAAGAATCTCCGGACGGGATCCGGCTACCTAAATAGAAAAAACCGACTGGACCTGGCAACATATAACGCACGTACTCTGAGGACTGACGAGAAGATTGCCGAACTTGAGGAGGAATTGATCAGGTTGCGTTGGAGTATTGTAGGATTATCTGAAGTCCGAAGACAGGGGGAGGACACGATAATTCTCGAATGCGGTAACCTGCTCTATTTCCGGGAGGGTGATCCATTATCCCAGGGTGGTGTCGGATTTTTCGTCCACAGGTCCCTTGTGAACAATGTGGTGAGAATCGAGAGTGTGTCGACCAGGGTGGCATTCCTTATACTCAGAATATCTTCAAGATATTCGCTGAAGGTCATACAGGTTTATGCCCCGACCTCGACACACCCCGACGACGAAGTAGAGGCCATGTATGAGGATTTATCCAGAGCTATGCATGGTTATAAGACTCACTTCACTGTGGTCATGGGGGACTTCAACGTGAAACTGGGCAAACGAGACGGTGACGAGCTGCGAGTGGGGCAATTTGGATTTGGACGTCGGAACCACCGGGGACACCTACTGGCTAGTTTTATGGAGAAGGAGGGCCTCTATATGATGAACTCCTTCTTCAGGAAACGTGAGCATAGGAAGTGGACCTGGCAAAGTCCTGACGGTGCGACTAGAAATGAGATCGACTTCATCCTGTCGACCAAGAAGCAAGTATTCAAAGATGTATCGGTGATTAATGCGGTGAAAACTGGAAGTGATAACCGCATGGTACGAGGCACATTGAATATCAATATCAAGCTTGAAAGGTCTCGACTGGTGAAGTCTACGCTCCGTCCAGCACAGATCCAGATCCAAAACCCCGAGAGCTTTCAGCTCGAAGTCCACAATCGTTTCGAGTGTCTAGGAAGCTCCGTGGACGATTACAACGACGGGTTCGTGGAAACTGTCCATACGGTCGGGTCTAAATTTTTCAAGACCCACCGTACAAATAAAAACAAAAGGCTCTCTGATCCGACCCTCGAGCTCATGAGGGAGAGGCGTGAGATGGTTCTGCAGTCTTCAGACGCTACGTGCAGATACCGGCAGCTCAATAGGTGGATCTCGAAGTCTCTGAAACGTGACCTTCGCTGCTTTAATACCGCAAGGATTAGAGAGGCGATTGATTGGGCAAAGCCAGCTCACGAAACTGAAGACCGACGATGGCAGAGTCATATCAGCCAAACCGGAGGTTCTAAAAGAGATCGAGGCCTTTTATGGACAGTTATACACGTCAATCACTAAACCCGCCGCAAATCTAGCAAATGACCCAAGAGCTAGATTGACTCGATACTATACCGAAGATATCCTGGACGTCAGCCTGTACGAGATTAGGATGGCTCTGAAGCAGCTTAAAAACAACAAGGCGTCGGGTGAGGACGGAATCACGGCTGAACTTCTGAAGGCAGGTGGAAAACCGGTCCCTAAGGCCCTTCAGAAGTTATTCGATTCCGTCATACTCGAGGGAGAAACGCCACGGGCATGGAGTAGAGGTGTGGTGGTGCTCTTCTTTAAGAAGGGTCCATCTTACTTCTGAGCCATGTCTATAAGCTGTTTTTCAGAGTCATCACGAACCGTTTCGCGCGCAGTTTCGACGACTTCCAGCCTCCCAAACAAGCTGGATTCCAAAAAGGCTTTAGCACCGTGGACCACATACATACGCTGCGGCAGGTTATACAGAAGACTGAGGAGTATAATCAGCCTCTGTGCTTAGCGTTTGTGGACTACGAGAAAGCCTTCGATTCGATCGAGACCTGGGCTGTACTGCAGTCTCTCCAGCGGTGCCAGATCGATTATCGGTACATCGAGGTGCTGAAGTGTTTGTACAGCAACGCCACCATGTCAGTCCGACTTCAGGACCAGACCTCGAAACTTATCCTCTTGCAGCGAGGTGTGAGGCAGGGAGACGTCATTTCTCCGAAACTGTTCACGGCTGCAATGGAGGATGTCTTCAAGGTTCTGGACTGGAGTGGTCTAGGCATTAATGTCAATGGCGAGTACATCACTCACCTTCGGTTTGCCGACGACATCGTGGTCATGGCTAAGACTACGGAGAAGCTCAGTACAATGCTCGATGACCTCAGTAGAGCCTCCGAAAGAGTGGGTCTTAAAATGAACATGGACAAAACCAAAGTCATGGTTAACATCCATGTAGCGCCCACTCCTATCAAGACCGGAGACTCTACACTCGAAGTAGTAGACGACTACGTCTACCTTGGACAGACAATCCAGTTAGGTAGGTCTAACTTTGAGAAAGAGGTCAATCGTCGAATCCGACTCGGTTGGGCAGCGTTTGGGAAGCTACGCGGTGTCTTCTCGTCTAATATACCACAATGCCTCAAGACGAAAGTCTATAATCAGTGTGTGTTGCCAGTGATGACGTATAGCTCTGAAACGTGGTCGCTTACAATGGGCCTTATGAAAAGACTCAAGGTCACTCAAAGGGCAATAGAAAGGGCTATGCTCGGAGTATCCTTGCGTGATAGAATCAGAAATGAGGATATCCGCAAGAGAACCAAGGTTGCCGACGTAGCGAAAAGAATCGCCAAACTTAAGTGGCAATGGGCAGGGCACATTGCACGCAGAACGGATGACCGCTGGGGCCGAAAGGTTCTGGAGTGGCGACCGCGTACCGGAAGACGTAGCGTTGGAAGGTCTCCCACAAGGTGGACCGATGACCTGGTCAGGGTTGCTGGAAGCCGATGGATGCAAGACGCACAGGACCGGTCTTTGTGGCGGCGCTTGGGGGAGGCCTGTGTCCAGCAGTGGACGTCTTTCGGCTGAAACGTTGACCCACTTTATTAGTTATTTACTAAGAAATGAATCGGATAATAAGTTAACCTGACATAACGCTTTTGCCTATCACGATCGTGTGTTCTACAACTTACTCCGACACAAAAAAATAATCAATCGTTGTGGAAATTGATGCTTTTTACAAGTAATAATTAACATGTCTCATTTGTCTACACTTTTGAGGGCTGAGATAGTAGTATTATACAAACAAAATGTATCCATAAGTGAAATTTCGAGGAGACTAATGCTACCGGTAAGTAACTAATCCAAACTTAACATAATGCAAAATAATTTAACATTGTTAATATTTGTTAGGTTTTAACGTAATTTTGTGATTGTTTACAGAGGAAAACTGTGCAGTTTTGGGTGCATAGATATACAGCTGAAGGGACAATCGATGCCAAACGTCCGGGTCCAAAAGCAATTGCATATACGGATGCCAACCTACTGCATCGAAATATTGTTGCTACGTATAGCGCTAACGGCTTTGCTATGACAATTGTTCGATGCCACTTACGAGCAGCAAAAATTAAATGTCGCAAGCCTGCGAAAAAAATTTTTGACGGCGTTGCATAAGTAGGAAAGGATGCGTTTTGCAAGAAAATTTATAGATTTTGATTCAAAGTCAAAATTTTTTATTTCACATGGGCCTACATGGGCACTTATAAAACGTCAGATACTAGTGCACGGTTCCAAATTGGTCGTTTCCGATGGAGAAGAACCGGCAAGAAACTCCATGGTTACTCTTTTAAAAAAATTGTTATCTTTACAATATTTCCATATTACAACACATAAATTATGTAAGGACAGTGCAGACCAGTCAATATTGAACTCCTACCGTTAAAATGGTAGGAAGTCATCTAAAATTTGCGTCTACAATGTTCTTACATTCACATTATTAAAAGAGGCTATATAAAAGCAAGAAAAATAATCACAAGTCTCAGTAAGACAATTACATTATAATGATGGATGTATAAAATGGAATAAGGAATATTGTGAGAATGTATCAAAATAAAAGAATAAAGAGATGTCGTATATAAATTGGATTGGATTGGTGCAATAACATAGTTATATTTAGTGATGAAAAGTGTTTTAAGTCTGATAAGGATGGGCGTAAAATATTATGGAGAAAAGATGGAGAACGTTACCATCAGAAAAATATTCTCCCATGCAAGTCTAGTGGTCGCATTACGTTAGGTTATTGGGGCTGGATGTCATCGATGGGTCCCGGTGAGTTAGTGGAGGTAGGGGGTCGCAATACCAGTCAAGGTTACTTGGACATTTTACAAAATGTTATGATGCCTACCGTGCGCGTAGCATACCCGGACGAGCATATTTACTTCGTGCACGATAACTGCTCGGTGCACCGCGCACGAATGGTGCAAGACTGGTTAAGTGTCCAAGAAAACTTGACTGTTATTGAATGGCCCTCTAAAAGTCCCGATTTGAACCCCATAGAAAATCTATGGGGTCACATGGTGCTCAACTGGGATTCATCTGATGTGTGATCTAAACGTAATTTAGATAATTTAGTGTCCTCTATGTGGGAATCGTTTCGCGGCACTGACCTGTGTGAAAATTTGTTGGCTAGGATGAGAACGAGGTTACAAGAAGTAATCGACAATGAAGGTGCACCAATTAGATATTAATTTTGATTTAAATAGAATTATAAATATTTTTAAAAAGCTGTATTACTGTATGCTGTTCTTGTTGTTGTTGATTTTATGATGTTATTGTTGTTGAAATCAAGAGTTACGATACCTATCATAGTTCATTTTTTTAAACATGTTGATTGATATGTTATAAGTAAAAAAAAAAGACTAAGAAGTAAGCTGTAGGTAATTATACTGTTGTTGTTATTATGTGACATGAAGTTATTGTTATTGAGATCAAGAGTTGTGATATCTATCATAATTCATTCTTGATAACATGTTGATTTATGTCACTAATAAAAAACTTTAAAAAAAGTGACGTCCATCCTTGTCTGACTTAGAATATTTTCACTTTATATATTGTATTAAAGATAATCATGAACAGATTCGTTAATTGTGACCATTCCGTTTAATGTATGTAATTAATAAGTTGTAATAAACATAGTTGGATCGTTATCGCAGTTTTCTTTGTCACATGCCTGGCTGTTCATTATTTGATATAATGAAAAAAATTATAAAATGTAAATTTCACCAGGACACTATACTTTTAATTTTTGTTGGCAATAGGGGTCATGTGAGCAAAGGAAAATTATTGCAATATTATGGTACTTTGAGTTACTTGAGTGTTAAAAAAATTGTGATGTTCACATTCCCTTATAGTCAAAGTTTGCCACAGGAAGAAAATTTAATGTTACTTTGCACAACTTAACTATTAATAATAGCTTGTTTCATTTAATTGACACCAACAATTATGTTGGCACTCATTTTTATTTGACAAAAGATAGATATCTTGTCAATGGATACTATCTTTCAAAATTTTGTAGGAGACAGATAGCTATGTCGCTATCATATTATTTTTTAATTACAGCCAAAAACTTGGCTAAACAAATTGCTCCTATTGAGCAATGCTTGGACATTTCAAGTGATTTTGCCAATAACTTGGCATCAAATCCTTATCCTTACTAATATTATAAATCGGAATGTGAGTTTGTTTGTTTGTTAGGCTTTCACCCCGTAACTACTGAACCGTTTGCTTTGAAGTTTTGCAGACGTAACGTTAAAAGTCCGGATTAAATAATAGGCTACTTTTTATGCCGGAAAAATGTGATGTTCCCGAGGGAAAACGAAAATATTGTTAGCTTTGTATGAAGCTGTCAGTATCAGTTTGGTGACACATGGCGCTGTGTGTCGTTTAAAACAAAGCTTAATGATACGATAAATTATCCCCGGAAATGACGAATTCCCGAGGGATGACGTACAATTTGGTTTATCGCCTAAACTGATTTTTACATCTGCTTATCCTGTGAACTTAGTAATGTTTTTATGTAGCTAAGCAAAAACTTCTGTGTTTTTTTACCTACCCTTTATCCTGGTAAGTATAATAGACTGTTCCAGAAGGTTTACAACGTTTATGAATAATCAAAACAGGTTATAACATGCACATATTCCTATCCTTACTATCCTTACTTCCTTATCCTTACTAATATTATAAATCGGAATGTGAGTTTGTTTGTTTGTATGTTTGTTAGGCTATCACGCCGTAACTACTAAACCGTTTGCTTTGAAATTTTGCAGACGTAAAGTTAGAAGTCCGGATTCAGTAATAGGTATGATAGACTGTTCCAGAAGGTTAACAACGTTTATGCATAATCAAAACAGGTTATAACATGCACATATAACAAATATTGAAATATTTATAAGTCACCGAAATTACTAATTGGTGTGAATAGATGGCGCTGGGTGTATTTTAAAACGTGGTAACGTTGTGTTTTTTAAGATATGTAAGTAGTGGTATGATATCTCGCGCCCTAACCTATAGCCGTATAGTATTTACCGTTTTTTTTATCATAGCTTAGCTTAATTTGATTCACCAGGTATAGTTTATTTAAAGGTAATTACGTCGCTTTGTTCGTCATTTAGATTTTTATGGTTTAGGACATTAAACTAATTTAAACTATTGGATTATACTATAGTTTAGTTTTATAGTTTTTAGTTTACTTACTCATTATTTCACAATGCCTCGCAAACATAAATCTAATTTGTCGAGCACCTCATCTCAAGCTCGGGCAATGAAAATTGCCCGATCTCAAGAATCGTCTCTCCATGCTGGATTAAGAAGGCGCGATCAAGCAGAGTGTCAGGCTGCTTTGAAAGCTGCTGAGCTACCATCTCAGCGCCAGCAAAGATTTGAGGAACAAGCCGCTCGCCAAGCTTCTTTGAGGGCTTCTGAGAATGATATTCGTACTCAAGTCCGTTTATCGCAACAGGCTCAACGTCAGACAGCAGAGTCACCTCTTCAAACGCAGCTACGTTTGGAAAAACAAGCTAAAAGAAAAGCTATTTTGAGAGCTAATGAGACGTCTCTTCAAACGCAGCTGCAAAATTAAAAGTAGGGGTTCCGGTGATGCTGATGCGTAATCTCGATGCCCCACGACTGTGTAATGGTACCAGGTTTCGTGTCACTCAGCTTGGACGGAATATTATTACCGCAACTATTTTGACTGGCGCAGCAAAAGGTGAAAGTATACTCATTCCTCAGACACCCATTAATCCAACAGGCCTACCATTTCAATTTAAAAGACTTCAGTTTCCTATAAGGGTTTCTTTGCAATGACCATTAATAAAGCACAAGGCCAAACTCTAAGGGTTGTTGGATTACACCTGAAAAAACATTGTTTTTCGCATGGTCAGCTCTATGTAGCGTGTATTCTCGGGTTTCCAGTGCTCAAAATCTGTATGTTTTTACTCCCCGAAGTAAAACATATAATATAGTTTACCACTCAGTTTTGGTTTAACAACTTAACGGCCTAAACGCGTGAACGGATTTTGATAAAATTTGGTATGGAGGTAGTTTGAGTCCTGGATAAGCAATGTTTTGCCGTGGAATGCTACCACGGGAAAATCAAAAAAACGCGATATAACCGATTTCCACGAGGGCGAAGCCGCGGGCGAAAAGCTTGTTGACATAAATATTAATTTAAATTAGAAATTAAGACAACAGAGAAAATCTCTAGCATGAATGTACCGATCGATGAAAGAAATTATTTCCAAATAATAATAATAATAAAAGTATTAATAATAATAATATAATTATTTTTAAGAAATTAGTAGTAGTTAGTAATATTTTGGGGGCTGAGTCACCCGCGTCCGTAAGAGAATACCCACAGTTAGGCCCTACACGTGGTCCCCGGGTAGTGCTAATCAGGTGACATTAACTGGTGGTAGGTTTCGACCGATGGCTTGTAACCACCCACTGGGCAAAGACGTACCGCCAAGCGGCCTAGCCGTGTTCCGGTACGATGCCCTGTGTAGCCAATTTCTGAGGAGATGGGTCGAAGTGGCTGTTCCATAGCATGCAGACCAGCCGGCCTCGCGCTGGTATTGACGTATCGGGAGACTAGTTGAGGAGGGTAGCGGGATCCGAGGCACGGTGCACCGCTGGCCGACCGCAGTTAGTAGGGGGCCCAAGTAATGTGCTAGCCACACGTGAAAGGCTGCCTCGCCAACTGACGAAAAATCCCGGAATGTACCATCGTGCTGGTTGGCGACCAGATGAGAGGGCCCGATGGTCATTTCCGGGGGGGCTCGGGCGTCCCCGCAGTCTCCAGACTAGTACCCCATTGATGCCGTCCCGCCGGTGCGTGACTGAAGGTTAGCAGCATGGGACTCCATCTCACTTCCTTCTCCTCTTACCTTCTTCACTCCTAAGTATGCCAAGGTCTAAAAAGAGAAACGGTATACAGCGGCTGCACTCCCTCTCACTTAAAGTGCACCTCAGTAATATTCGAGGCTTGCACTCAAATCTCGCAGCAGTCCATCACCACCTGGAGACTGAAAAGCCATCCCTCTTTTTTCTTTCGGAGACGCAGATTAGAAGCCCGTCAGATGTATCGTACCTATCTTACCCAGGGTTTATCCTGGAGCACAATTTTAAACCACACGCTGGCGTGTGCTTGTACGCCCGGGACGACATCTGCTATCGGCGTCTCCGTAACCTTGAGGATTCCAGGTTCTCAACGCTCTGGGCTCTGGTGGACACAGGCGTGGATAAAATTATTTATGCTTGTGTCTACCGCTCGCACAGTGGAGATCAGGAGGCAACCAGGCTCACACAGTACCTTAGTGAGGCGGCGGATGCGGCTCACCAGAGGTACCCTTCCTCTCAATTGGTGTTACTGGGGGATTTTAATGCCCACCATCAGGAGTGGCTCTTCCCATACCAGTGCACAGACCATGCTGGTCGAGAGATGCGAAAGCTTGCGCTACCGTTAAATCTCACTCAGCTGGTCCAGGGAGCTACAAGGGTGCCGGATGTTGATTCACACACGGCCAATTGCTTGGACCTTCTGCTGACAACAGATCCAGACCGCTACTCAGTGTCGATTTCATCACCGTTAGGTAGTTCCGACCACTGTCTGGTGAAATCTGTATCAGTCTATTCTCCGCCTGATCTTTGCCCTAGAGGCACCAGGCGGATTTGGCGATATAGGTCAGCAGATTGGGATGGCATGCGATCTTTCTTCGCATGTTATCCTTGGCAGCCTACTTGCTTCTCTTCGGATGATCCATCGTCGTGCGCGGATGCTGTGACGGATGTGCTGCGGCGGGGGATGGAGTACTTCATTCCGTTTTCCGACGTAGCTATGTCTAGCCGAGCTCGTTCTTGGTTCGGTGCTGAGTGCGATCGCGCTAGTGCGCTTAAACACGCGGCGTACCGGGCCTGGGCCGACGCTCGTATGTGCAAGGCGAGTGACGTAAGTCAGAAGAAGAGAGCCTTCAACAGTGCTGCCAAGTCTTGCAAGAAGATAATGCGGAGGTCTCGGTTTGACCACATTAGCCGCATCGGGAACAAACTTGCTTCATACCCCGCTGGTAGCAAAGCGTTTTGGTCCCTGGCTAAGTCTGTTGAATCGAACTTCTGCCACCCCTCACTACCGCCATTGCTGAGGCCCGACGGTTCGCTGGCCCACACTGCCGAGGAAAAGGCAAATTTGTTTGCCTCTCTCTTCGCGGAATCTTCGCGTCTAGATCCCGGTGACGCGCGGCCCCCTACTTATCCTGATGATTGCAGGACGAGTATGTCAGATATTCGCATCCATCAGAATGACGTCCGTAGGGTGCTACGTAACCTAGACGTGAACAGGGCTAGCGGTCCTGATGGGATACCGGCAATCGTACTGAAAACGTGTGCGCCTGAACTATCTCCAATCCTGACACGCCTATTTAGGCTCTCACTTGAGGCTGGAAAAGTGCCGAATGCATGGAAGCAAGCTAACGTACATCCCGTACCCAAAAAGTGTAGTCGAGCTGACCCAGCTAACTACAAGCCCATCTCAGTAACGTCCATTCTCTGTAAGACAATGGAACGTGTACTGAACACTAAGCTCCTGGCATACCTAGAAGCCAATGACATCCTGAGTGACCGACAATACGGATTTCGCCGGAATCGGTCAACAGGTGATCTTCTAACGTATGCCACCCTCATCTGGAGTGAGGCCATCGAGAGACACGGGGAAGCGCTTGCCGTCTCCCTTGACATCTCGAAGGCTTTCGATAGGGTCTGGCACGATAGCCTTATTGGTAAGCTTCCTTCTTTCGGTTTACCTACTGGTTTGTGTGTTTGGATCGCAGATTTTCTGAGGGACCGGTCCATTCGTGTGGTCATTGATGGCTGCTCGTCGGATCAAATGACTATTAATGCCGGGGTCCCTCAGGGATCAGTGCTCTTGGCAACATTGTTCTTGTTGCATATAAACGATCTGCTCAAGCCCGGTACCTTTGGGTATGCAGACGACAGCACTGTTGTTGAGAGTTACACATCCAGCGCACGTGCTAGTGGGTCACAGATCCAGTCTCTCCGAGAGGCTATGGTTGAGCGGTTGAGCTTGTCCCTGGAGGCAGTCTCTGAATGGGGCGATGCCAATTTGGTCAAGTTCAATGCTGCTAAAACTCAGGCGTGTCTTTTTTCAGCTAAAAGGAGTCAATTCGGCCCTGTTCCAACTTTCCGAGGTGTAACCGTGCCGTGATAACTGACCATCTTGATCTTCTTGGTGTGACGCTAACATCTACCCTCAATTTTGGGCCATATATCGAAGCAAAGGCTGTTGGGAAGTTGGGAATTCTCGCAAAGGTCAGACGATACTTCACGCCGGAACAGCTGCTTAAACTTTATCAGGCGCAAGTTCGATCGGTTATGGAGTACTGCTCTCATCTTTGGAACGGATCTGCCCGATACCAACTTGATGCGCTTGAGTCTATTGAGAGGCGAGCCAAGAGGATCATTGGCGATGATGCACTTGTCGAGTCGAGACTTCAAAGCCTTGAGCATCGACGCCGAGTTACTAGCCTGTCGGTTTTCTACCGGTTGCATTTCGGGGAATGTGCGTCGGAATTACACAATTTAATTCCGCCTAGCCATCGGACCACCAGACGTACGGCATTGCGCCACCGGTACATGGTGGATATCCCACATATACGTACAAAACGTTTTGGGAACACATTCATTATGCGTACAGCCAAAGAGTGGAATTCTTTGCCGGAGTCTGTGTTTCCTGATGGCTACAATCCTGGAATCTTTAAGTCAAGAGTGAATAGGTTACTTTTAGGTAAGCGCGCTCCATCGTCGACCGCATCGTCGCTTTCCATCAGGTGAGATAGCGGTCAAGCGCAAACCTATTACCAATAAAAAAAAAAATAGTATCAACCTGGTGCACCAAAATATTCAAGGACTCATGAACAAAGATTTAGAAGTAGAATTATTCCTTAATTGCAATAATGTTGATATTCTTTGCATAACAGAACATTGGCTTAAAAGCCATCAGTTGATGTTTAATTTTAGCAACCACCAGGGTGGTAGTTCATTCTGTAGAGTTGATGCCTTACGTGGTGGTTCATTGATTTTAGTTAGTAACCACCTTAAATTTAAGGAACGTAAGGATATTGTGAGTCTATCTGTTGAGTGGTCAATCGAAATAGCCTGTATTGAGTTGGAGCAGTTTATTATATTAAGTCTGTACAAACCCCCTTCAGGATTATATGACTGCTTTGAAAATGTAATGGATGAAGTCTTAAATAAGATCTGCAATTCTAACAAGTATATATGTAATCACTTCAATATTAATTTATTAGAAAACTCTGCTTCATAAAGCAGAGTTACATATAGCAAAGTTTTAATTTTATTTCAGTCATATAATCTTGTTAATTTGTTTTTGGAGCCCACAAGAGTTACTCCTACTAGTGCCACTTGCATAGACAATATTTATACTGATGTTCTACCTAGCCGCAAAGAAATTATAAATTTGCTAGATTCTAATCATTGTGGACAATTAATTATTTTTCAAAACCCAAACATCATAGTAACAAAAAGAATATCACTGTTAACCCGAAAACTGCAAATCGCTTAGAATCTTTTAAAACTAAGCTCATTAATAATTTACCAGTTTTGTCAACATTGGATGATGTGAATCCACAATATGAAGATTTTTTTAACATGTATTGTAAGCAGTTTAATTCCACTTTTATACCCAAAACTATATCGGTTAATAGTAATGTATCATTCAGTGAATGGGCTACCATTGGTATTCATAAAAGTAGAACGCGACTTTCTTTTTTTTTTTTGCATGATGAAAGAGTTCTTGTAAACACTGCGGAGTTTAGTTTATATGTTAGAAATTATTCAAAAAAGTATGTTCTGTTGCCAAGTCGCGATATTTGAGTTCCAAAATTAAGAATAGTAATAATAAAATTAAAACAACTTGGAACATTATAAATAGTGAGACTGGAAGGTCCACAAAACCATGTAGTGACTATAGCCTTATCATTGATGATAATGTAATCAAATCGGATTCACAGGTTGCCGCAACTTTTGAGAAGTTCTTTTCAGAGATCCCCCTATTAACTACAAAATCTCTGAACTCATCCCCTACTGCTGCAGAGTCTCTGCTTAAAGAAAATGTTAAAGCGTGCTATGTCGATTTTAAATTCGAACATGTGACATATGTAGATATAATTAAAACCTTTAATACTTTGAATGTAAAAAAAACTACAGATTTATTAACTACAAATTCTGTAGATTTTGTGAAGTCCATTATAAACGTTGTAGCTACGATACAATTGTCCATTTCAAATTTAAATGTTAAATTAAATAGTTGCAAATAAAAAAGAGAAATATGTCATAACTAGCTTTTCGCCCGCGGCTTCGCCCGCGTGGAAATCGGTTATATCGTGCTTTTTAGATTTTCCCGTGGGAATGAGAAGTTCTACCACGTTAAAACATTGCTTATCCAGGACTCAAAACTACCTCCATACAAAATTTTATCAAAATCCGTTCAGGCCATTAAGTTGTTAAACCATAACTGAGTGGTAAACTATATTATATGTGTTACTTTGGGAAGCAAAAACATGCAGATTTTGGGCACTGGAAACCCGAGAACACGCTACATAGAGCTGAACCTGCGAAAAACAATGTTTTTCCAGGTGTACTCCAGCAACCCTTAGAGTTTGGCCTTGTGCTTTATTAATGGTCATTGCAAACGAAACCCTTATAAAATAAAATAAAAATAAAAATAGCCTTTATTTCTTACTGCAGTTCCAGCGTTATATATTACATAAGGTAGTCTGAAATAGAGTTGCACGTATGAGTTTTCCTGGATAGTAATGTGTTATAACTTATTTAATTTTCGTAAGTAGTAGTCGCCTCTGCGGCGTAGGCCTCTCCTAAACCTTTCCATACATTTCTATCGCGCGCTTCGCGCATCCATAGGGGTCTACATCTCAGGTTGAAGACGTCCCTCCACCTTTTATTTGGTCTCCCCTTTACTCTTCTTCTGTCCCTTGGTATCCAATATCTGTTAAACGTTTTGGCCATCTCTTGTTCTCCATTCTACAAATGTGTCCTGCCCATTGCCACTTGAGTAATCTTGTTCTTTTCTTAACATCTATTATGTTTGTTTTCTTTCTGATGCTAACGTTTTTGACTTTATCTGATAGTCTTAAACCAAGCATACTTCTCTCCATTTTACGTTGACAGATAGCTATTTTTTCTTCATCCTCTTTTCTCAGTGACCATGTTTGACAACCATATGTAAGACATGGTAATATCACTACTTCGTAGAGTTTTTTCTTTATTTTAATATTAATGTCGTTGTTTTTCATTATTTCTCTTAATCCCCAATACTTCCTCCAGGCCAGAGTTATCCTCCTTTCTATCTCTTCTCCTGTATTATTTTTGAATGATACTAACTGCCCTAGATATATGTATTTTTGGACATATTCAATGCTTTGGTTGTCTATTGTGATATCCTCATGTACTCCATTTGTTAAGATCTTGGTTTTCGACTTGTTCATAGATAGTCCCACTTTTCGACTTTCTTTGGCTAGTTCAGTCACCATACTCTCCAGTTCAGTAGCACTCTCCACAAAGACAACGATGTCATCAGCAAAACGTAAATGGTTCAATCGTTCTCCGTCTATCTGTATACCCTTTGTTTCCCAGTTTAGACGTCTGAAAATGGATTCAAGCACCGCTGAAAATAATTTTGGAGAGAGAGGATCTCCCTGCCTTACTCCTTTTTGTATGGGGAACTCTGTATCTTCTCGTTCAAGGCGCACTTTTACGTTACACTTTGTATAAATACTTTTGATTACGTTGATATATTTTTCATTTACACCTTGTTGCGCTAGTGATGTCCATATAGCGTCGAAATGTAGAGAGTCGAACGCTTTAGAATAATCAATAAAACACATATATAACGTCTTTCTATATTCTTTTGTTTTTTCCACTAGTTGCGTTATTACTTGTATGTGATCTGTAGTCGAGTATCCTTTGCGGAACCCTGCTTGTTCTCGAGGCTGGTTTTCATCGAGGTTTCTCGTTATCCTGTTAAGTATGACTTTTGAAAATATCTTGTATAAATTTGCCATGAGACTAATTGGTCTATAGTTTCCCAAGTCGCTTCTATCCCCTTTTTTGAACAATAGTATAATTGTAGATTGTGTGGGTGCATATGGGGCCCCACCACGATCTTCGGGGCCCAAGTCAACCTCCCCTGCAAGTTGGGGCACCTGCCGAACAGCAGATGAGGCTCTGGCGCTGGCTTTCCCTTTCAGGGTTGGGAGGTCAGACGGCAGTCGCTCCTGTAAAGGCCACAAATAACCACTAAACAATGGTCAAGACAAGAAAGAATGTTGCCACGGATAGGGCGCCGTCGCAAAACGGCGCGCAGGAGATTCGCCCGACTCCTGTGGCAAGTGGGCAAGGGCTACCGTGTATGGGGCGAACACGGCCAAAGACGCGAGCCCCTACCCGGAAAATCCGCTTCGCCAGCCTCAACATTGGCACGCTGACCGGACGCGCGAGAGAGTTAGCCGATGTACTTCTTAGGCGAAAGGTGGCCGTGGCATTCCTGCAGGAGACTCGGTGGAAAGACCGCAGGTCCCGGCTCATCGGGAATGGCTACAAGCTGATCTACACGGGTGCAGCCGGTGGGGAGAACGGGGTGGCCGTTGTACTCTCCGAGGAGTTTCAAGACGCAGTTCTGGAGGTGAAACGCTACAGTGATCGGCTTATGGTCGTAGGTGTGCTTATTGACGGGGTTGTAACCCACTTGATAAGTGCCTACGCACCTCAGGTCGGTTGCAGCGACACTGAAAAGGCTGCGTTCTGGGATCAACTCGGTGGGGTGCTTCGTGGCATCCCGTTGTCACAGGGAATCGTCTTGGGTGGTGATCTGAACGGTCATGTGGGTGACAGGTGCAAGGAGTTTGAGCATGTTCACGGTGGCTTTGGATACGGTAGCCGTAACGCGGAGGGGGACAATATCCTCCAAACGTGTGCGGCTGCCGGCCTTGCCATCGTGAACACGTTCTTCAAAAAGAAACCCGAACACCTGATTACCTACAAGAGCGGCAGGTACGCTACCCAAATCGATTTCTTACTCACACGGAGGCACCATATCAGTAAGGTAGCCAACTGCAAGGTCATACCCGGCGAGAGTCTCACTGCACAACACCGTCTCCTTGTCATGGACTTGCGCGTCAAGCCTAAGGTCAAGTTTGTTGAGCGCCAACAACGCCGAATACGGTGGTGGCGACTGGATGAAGCCACGTCCCAGTCGTTCGTGTCGGCCATCGGCGATAAGTGCGATGGAACCGATGGCGAACCGGTGCAAAGCCACTGGGACAGGATTCAGGTTGCCATCACTAAAGCGGCAAAGTCGGTGCTCGGCTTGTCCAGGGGCGGCCGCAACTGTGACAAGGAAACTTGGTGGTGAGATGACACAGTCCAGAGGGAATCAGAGAGAAGAAAGCTCTCTTCAAAACGTGGCAAGCTTCCAAATCTCCCGAAGACCGCGACGCATACAGAGCTGCAAAACGTGCCGCCAATAGGGCCGTAGCCAGAGCCAGACGAGACCACTTACAGCCACTTTATGATAAGTTGGAATCGTCTGAGGGGCAAAAGCTCATTTATAAGTTGGCACGTTCCAGGGTCAAAGCGGCACTGGATATCACTAAGTGCCGCTGTGTAAGAGACCCTGACGGCAATCTGTTATGCGAGGACCTCGCGGTGAAGGAGAGATGGCGCTCGTACTTCCACGAGCTGCTGAACAAGCAGCACAAAGAGGTGCTGTCTCCGGTTCTCCCTCCAAATCAGGGACTTGTGCCCCCGGTTACGCCTGAAGAAGTGCATGTGGCTCTTCGCCGCATGAAGAACCGGAAAGCTGTCGGTGCCGATGGAGTCCCTATTGAAGCCTGGAAGGCGATGGGTCCTCGTGGTGTGGGCATCTTAACCCACCTATTTAACCGCATGCTCCTCACCGGAAAGATCCCGAGTCAATGGAGACTGAGTATTATCACTCCAGTCTTCAAAGGCAAGGGATCGGTGCAGGAGTGTGGCGACTACCGTGGGATTAAGGTTATGTCCCACACCATGAAGCTCTTCGAGCGGGTGATTGACTCTCGGATCCGACAGGAGTGCACCGTCTCGGGATGTCAATATGGGTTTCGACCAGGCCATGGCGCCATGGACGCCATCTTTGCCCTAAGGGTTACCATGGAGGGATACAGATCGAAGAATACGCCTCTGCACCTCTTGTTCCTAGACATGCAGAAGGCCTTCGACTGTGTCCCCCGTGATGTGATCTGGTGGGCGCTGAGATCCAAAGGAGTGCCCGAGACCTATGTTGACATCATCCGAGACATGTACCGAGACTCCGGTTCTGTGGTTCGGACCGCTGTTGGCGATACGAATCCCTTCCCCATCACCGTTGGAGTTCATCAGGGCTCTGTCCTTAGTCCGTTTCTGTTCAGCGTGGTGCTGGACGTGCTGGCCTCTAACATCAGGGACTTACATGAGCAGCCGCCATGGCTGCTCATGTATGCAGACGACATCGCGCTGGCGGACTCGGACAGTGGGCGCTTGGTTCGACGTGTGACAGCGTGGAAGGAATCGCTGGAAAACGGCGGTCTGAAGATTAATGCGGCGAAGACCGAGTACTTGGCCTGTAACACAACAAACGCTGCTCCTGTTCGCATTGGCGAAGACACAGTCGAGCGCACGGAACAGGTCAGGTACTTGGGATCGGTGCTCCACGAGTTCGGGGACGTCGATTGCGACGTCGAGTCTCGTATCTCGGCGGCCTGGGCGAAATGGCGTGAGGTGGCGGGGGTTATCTGTGACCCCAAAATGCCGGTTAGGCTCAAGGGACAGGTCTATAAGACCATCATTAGGCCTGTCCTTTTGTATGGCAGTGAAGCGTGGCCTGTACTTGAGCGGCATAAGCAAAGCCTGCGTGTCACGGAAATGAATATGCTGCGCTGGATGTCTGGAGTCTCGCGGAAAGACCGCATTTAAAACTCCCGCATCCGGGGCAGCCTTCAGGTCCGTGACATAGCGGATAAACTGCAGGAGGGTCGCTTACGTTGGTATGGCCACGTTTTACGAAAACCGGCAGACTACGTGGGTAACAGATGCCTCGCCATGCCGCATGCCGCCTCCGCCGGGACCCGGGAGACGAGGAATGCCTAAGAGGCGTTGGATCGACGTCGTAAGGGACGATATGCGTGCCAATGGGCTTACGGCAAAGGACGCGAAAGACCGTTATTTCTTTTGTTCTCTTCTTTGTGTAGAGTTCTTTTCTCTGTTTCAAGAGGTCACTCGTTTCCTCGTTGATGTACGTGTGTTTATTTTTATTTTTCTTTGGTAGTTGTTTCAGGAACTCTTATATGTCTGTTTCTAACTCATCGTATTGTTTCTGTACCTCTGTGTGTTTACTAGTAGCATCAGTAAATTTATTTTCCCAGTATCTAGCGTCTTCTTCTGAAATATCTAGTGGTTCTCTAATGTATTGAACAGGTTTTATTTTCCTTCTTCGTGGTTTTTTATTTATGAGGACTTCATATCTAATCATCCTGTGGTCTGAACTAAAGTTCAGGTTTTTTATAATATCGAATTTTTTATATAAGTTGGTTTATTTGTTAGTATGTAGTCAATTTCGTTAAAATGTTGACTATTTGGGGATTGCCATGTCCATTTCTTGTGAGATTTGCACGGGAACATGCTATTCACGAAATGGTAATTATTTTCGACTGCAAATTCTACTAATTTCTGGCCATGAGGGCTTCTTTTTCCATATGCGTATTGTCCTATATACTTTTCTTCATTTTTCTTAGCTTTCCCTATTTTAGCGTTGAAATCTCCAAGTAAAATTTTATTTTTTGTTTGGATATAATCCAAAGCGGACTGAACTGTTGTATAGAAATGATCTAACTCTTCCTTAGTGCATTTCTCTGTGGGAGCGTATGATTGTACAAGTGACCAAGTAGAGTTGTCAGATGTTTGTATTTCTAGTAAAGCTACACGGTCTGAAAAGCTTTTAATATTAACTATTTGATCCTTTAGATGTTTTTTGATTAGGAATCCAACTCCATTTCTTCCGTTCGTGCCAGGTGTATGAAATAAGATAAAATCTGTGTATTCTTCTATTGTTTCTTTTTCCCTTCGTGTTTCGCATAAACCTCTAATGTCCCATTTCAACGAGGTAACTGCATATCTCAGTTCTTCTATTTTGCTGTCTGATAGTAAGGTTCTTACATTCAGACTTGCAACGTGCAGGGTTTGTGTTTTTTGTTTTCTGTTTTTGTTGCTAATCTTGTTTGGTTTGTTTTTGTTGTGGTTTAAGAGGTGGTGGTCGTTCTCCTCCACGGTGACCGGCCGGCTTGGAGAAGGTAGAGAGGTTAAACTTGAAGAGGCGCCTGTTAGTTTTTTGGAATATCATTTATATTTGTAGTAGGTATAATTTGACTGTTAATATTCAGCTGCGACGGGCGTAGAAAGCCAGTTATGAAGTGATTATCGCATATAACAAAACAATAAGTGCTGTGATAGTTGAACCAAAACTCAACAAAAACTCAGTCTTAACAGGGTTTTAATGTGCTTCAAAAGTACTACGGAGCGTAAATAAACTAACGTGGACCAAGTGCAGTGACAAGTTACTAAAATATCGAATAAAAAAACACAATTCAAAAAAGTGAAAAATTCCACAAGTGTTGTGAGCAAAGTCCAACCTAATTTAAATCTGCAACGAACTTTTAAAATCCAACTAAATAGCGATCATTAATTTCACAACTTATAATTAAGACACAGTAGCTGTACGTGATAAACACGGACTGGCGTGCAAAGGTCCCCGAGTTCGCGCCTCACCAAGCGCAAGCTCTTTTTGTATTTGGTTTGTTGTTACCTGGCTCAGTTACTCGGCAACCAGGTATCAGATTTGTCAATTACGATAACATAAAATAGAACATTAGACATGGCCCCTCAGCCCACTACGTCTATAAATACTTCAAATAGTGGCCGCAAGATGTCAGCACTCGTCGTATGTCACAAATGTAAAAAGAATGTTGACATAAAAAAAACTGCTCTATGTTCAGTCTGCAAGAATAGGTATGAACTTGACTGCGATGGTTATCCGGAGCAAACATATCGTTTAATGAACCAGGAGTCCAAAAACAAATGGCGCTGCAAGTTATGTATTGGAAAATTGGCTTCTCGTTCTAAAGATGTATCAAATATAACTATGAGGAAAAAGCCGACCATATCTACCAAGGTGTCGTCCCCAGATACACAAACTAAGCAAGAGATACACCAATTGTCGTCTACGCAAGATTCTCATGTTCTCACCGACTATGACACTTCCTATGATTCGGATACTTCCCCGAATATACTCTCAAAAAGTGTAGACGGAACTACGACTAATTTAACATCATTTTCCGAGATGCAAGATACAATAGTCCAACTGACTGTAAAACTAGAAAGTACGGAGCACGAGTTAGAAAATACTATATTAGAAAATAATGACTTAAATAAACAATTGAACAAGTTAACAACTGAAATTAATATATTGAAGATGCTATGTCATTCTTCATCAATGATAGAAGGCAGCCCTATAAATTATGACAAAAAGAAAAAACACTCTCGCCTCAGTCAACGAGTATCATCTACACCATCTTCGCCGAAAGTCACAGATAACGCCAACTATGCTTCCCATCAATGTCTCCAACAAAAAATAATTACGCTAGAAAAAAACCTTCAAAATGCTAAAGATGAGATAATAAGACTATCTACACAAATACAGCTTCTGGAACAATCTCTCCGCACGACATCTAAACCAGCGTTGACGTTAACAACTCCAACCCATTCCACCAAAGACCTTGAATCAGATCCAAATCAGCGCTTACCTGGGAAGACAATAGCCATTTTTGGCGCGCAACAATGCGTAGGTCTAGCTGCTGCCTTACAACATTCAAGAAAGTCTACACAATTTGATAAGTATAGAGTGTTTGCCCAAACGATGCCGAATGCATATAGCAACACAATAGTTAGGAGCTGTTTAAAGGCTAACCTTCAACCAGAAGACATAATCGTAATATGTCTGGGTGAAAATGACCATTTCATAGAACCGGTGTTGTCTCAGCTTAAAAATGTTCTTACGTCATTTCGCAAAAATAGTGTTATAGTATTAAGTGTATTGAAAAATGACTGTTTAGATGTCAACAAATTGAACAATAGTTTCAGGAATATTTGTAAATACTACGAAAACAGTTCTTTCACGAATAAAACATGTTTTAACTTGTCTGATATATGCAAATCAATTAATTATATAATAGATAGTGAAAGTTATACTAGAAAATATCTAAATCCAGTCGAAATTAAGAAATTCCTTGTTAATAGCAAACTAAGCTTTTTACCTAAAAAGAAGTCTAACGCGCCCAGAATAGGTACTATTCCTTTTTATTTTAATAATATGAACAGCAAAGAACTTGCAGTTAAAAAATTAAATAGCATACCATCCGTACAACCTAAAAAAGGTACCATACCGTTCTATTTTCAACGTAACACAAAAACCGATACATTTTTTCGTGCATAAAAATATAACGCCTAAGTCACATAGTTTTAGAATCCTCCATCAAAATATTGCAAGTGCACTATCGAAACAAGAGCTTCTAGAGTTGACGTTACAGGAGATGAGGGATTCAAACAATGACCCACATGTAATTTGCCTTTCCGAAACATTTATTAAAAAAGGAGAAGAGAACTATCTCAAGTTACACAATTACGTAATGGCAACGAATTTCTGTAGGGAAAAGCATCGAGGAGGCACTTGTATATTGATCAGGAAAGGCATGGGATTTAAAGAATTACCATTACAAGCACATGCATCAGTAAATACTTTCGAGGCATGCGGAATAGAGTTGACTAAGGAAAGATTGGTAATTATTTGTTTATACAGAACCCCGCAGTCAGACCCGAACCAATTTTTAGCCAAATTAAATAGTATTTTAGAATATTTGGTCACAAAATACAACTCGAAAACGCGCATAGTTTTAGCAGGCGACTTTAATATTAATACCTTCAAAAAAGGCAAAATCACACAAGACCTGCAAGATCTAGCACACACCCACAACCTAAACATTCATATCGACGTAGCTACTCGTAAATGTTCATGTATAGACCATATACTAAGCAACATACCTGACGCAGTCGCTCAAGTACTACCACTTCATCTCTCGGATCATGACACAGCACAAATGCTAAGTTTTCCTTTACGAGTCCAGACGAAACCCTCAGTATTTCATACGTACAAAAGGGATTACAGTTTAAATAATATACATAAATTCACAGAATGTATAAGAAATCTATCGTGGTCAGAGGTATATCTAGAAAACGATGCAAATACGGCATTCAATCGTTTTCATGAACTAATATGCCTGTTTCATAAGCTCTGTTTTCCAAAAGTAAGGGTTAGGATAAATACAAATAATAATAATAAACGAGCGTGGATGACTAAGGGTCTTAAAGTATGTTCAAAAACTAAACGATTCTTAAGATATCAATATTATAAGAATAAAAATAGTATTAACAAGGTTAAATATACAACATATTCCAATTTATTACAAAAATGTATACATAATGCTAAACGTAATTCTAATATTAAGTTTATAAATAACAATAAAAACAAATGTAAAGCCACGTGGTCTGTTATAAAGAGTGAAATAGACAGTATGAACTCTGGGGACAATATTGATCACATTCAGGTTGACAACGCTATACTGACAAAACCTGCAGAAATAGCCTCAGCTTTTAACAATCACTACATAAACAGTTTTCCAGTACAAAATAGTATACATAGTCATCGCAATGGAAATATCGCTGCTAATTCGATGTTTCTCACTCCTATGTCTGAAAGCGAGGTAAGGCAACATATACTATCATTAAATAATACCAACTCTGAAGGCTATGATGAATTAAATACCAAAATCATTAAAGCATGTGCCAATGAAGTGAGTGGAGTGTTGACATATCTGATAAACTTATCTTTTTCACATGGAGTATTCCCAAAGGCTTTGAAATTGTCTATTGTCAAACCATTGTTCAAAAAGGGTGAAAAATATGATGTGGAAAATTATCGCCCTATAACGTTAATACCCATTTTGTCAAAAATATACGAGAAAAGTATGTACCACAGATTAATAAACTACTGTGAAAAATTTAATGTCATAAGAAAAGAACAATTCGGTTTCCAAAAACGTAAATCTACGTCGTTAGCAATCTTTTCACTTTTGAAAACCATACTAAATGATCTAAATAATAACAAGCTAGTAACAGGATTATTTTTTGATTTATCAAAGGCGTTTGATTTGGTTTCACACGCTAACCTGTTACAAAAACTGGAAGCTCTTGGAATTAGGGGACTCCCATATAAATGGCTATCTTCATACCTTACTGACAGACAGCAGTGTGTTTCTATCACCAAAGTCGATGGAAACGGAGATATGTTACTGTATACGTCCGAGTATAAATGTATAAAACGCGGTGTGCCCCAAGGCAGCATATTGGGGCCTATCTTATTTCTCCTCTACATTAATGATATTGTTAATGTGACTAAGCACAAATGCTTTCTTTATGCTGATGACATTTCTATAATTGTAACTGCTGACAAAAAATATAAATCTATTACTGACCATGAAATTGACATAAATAAAACAATTGCTGACTTAATGATTTGGTTAAATAACAATAATTTATGTATTAATCTTGACAAATCTTTGTATATACAATTTAACAAATCTTATAATAATAAATTCAATTTTAAGATGGACATACCAAAAATTAACCAGGTGACTAAAACAAAATTTTTAGGTGTAATAATAGATGAACATTTGGATTGGAAGGCTCAGGTTGAGCATGTATGTAGCAAAGCGAATAAATTTGTTTATGCCCTTAGGAAGATCAGGAAAATAACAAATATAAAAACGGCTGTAATGTCATATCGAGCGTATGTGGAATCCGCGTTGCGGTATGGAATAATAGAATGGGGAAATAGTACCGACTTTAATAGAGCTTTTATCGCACAAAAGAAATGTATTAGAGCCATATACGGGATTCCATCAGATGAATCATGTAAGCCTATATTTAAAAAGCTTGGTTTGCTACCGCTGCCCTCAATGTATGTGTATGAAATGTGTATGTTTGTACAGAAACATAGGGAACTGTTCAAAACAGCTGAGGATGTATGTTCACGAAGTCGGCGTGATCCATTCAGGCTGGTGCTAGACGAGATACCCCGGTGTGTTAAATATAACAAAAATTGTGTAGCTATGTGTGTGCGTATATTTAATAAATTACCAAATACATTTAAAGACTTAAATTACAGACTTTTTAAAATTAAATTATATAAGTGGCTGAATGAACTTAGTTTTTATAGTGTTAAAGAATTTCTCGAGCATAAAATATAATGTTAACACTTACTACAATTTTGCATGCTTTATTATCAAGCAAAACATGTTTGGTCTCATCTTGTATTTTAACATCTTTTAATACCATGTTTTTTGCAAATAAAATATTATTATTATTATTATTATGGTTTGTGACTTGTTTTTTTTGGAAATTTGTTTTATTCTTTCGCTATCTGATTCCTTTGCGGTTTCTTCCACTGCATCCTCAGGTGATGTAGACATAAATCGTTTGTTTACGTTTCTTTTCGTTGGCGTATGGTCTTCTGAATTCCGTGATTTAAGTGTCACGATTTTATCGTATCGTAAAGCTACTCTTTTTCCTGACTCTTGCTTGAGGTCTTCTTGTAATTCTTTCCTTTTTTGTAGGACGGTGGGGGGGAAATCTTCTTTCAGATATATATTGGTATCTTCTAGCGACTTTTTATTCTTAAGAATCTCTATTTTCTTGCTTGTAGTTGTGATTGTGACAACTACTGGTCTTACTTTTCCTGAGTATTTTCCTATTCTATTAACGTGTTCTATTTCCCATTTCTGACAAGATATTTTCATATCGTTGTTAATAGTGTGTAATATCATGGAAAGTAAGCTTTCATATCCCTTTTCTTTTTCTTCAATTCCAAAGAATATAATATTTTTCCTTCTTAGTTGTCTATCCAGGTTTTCTATGGTTTTTTGTTGTTGTTCGATTTTGGCTTCCATCTCTTTATTTTTAGTCTCAAAGAAAAGAAATTTTTCATCTATGTTTTTATTTATAGACTCTTTGATATTTGACTCCATCTCTTTCATTTCTTGCTTACTTTTAGATAAATCAGCTTGTATATTTTGTAGAATTTTTAATACTTCTTCCATCTTGATCGTACCACGTCCTCTCTGTTTTTTTTTCCAACAACTACTATTGAGACGTTAGTAAATGCGCTTGCGCAGAGTTTGGCTTGTAACTTTGGCTTGTAACTGCCTCTATTCTCCAGCAGATGGCGTTACTGTGTTTAGATGAAGATGTTTATTAAATCTTGGGTTTAATTTGATGTAAGATTAGGAACAAAATTTCCCAGCTGCTTTCCACGCTTATTCGTTTCTTTCTTTTAGTTACTTGGTATTAATCAGTTGTGTTGCCCAGATTTTTGTTCGTGACTCGTAGGTAATTTTTCTACTCGCCCATAGATGGCTCTATTGCAAGTGTATTTTGACTTCCAATTTTAATGTCAGTTCAAATTGGGATAACAATTTCGAAAAGTAAGAAAAGTTTATTCTTATTCTCTATTTATCTTTATTCTTTAATTTTCTGCTGTTGATCGGTTTTCCTCAGGTTTCAATTTGAATTCGATGGTAATTTTGCTATTCGCCCACAGATGGCGTTGTTCTAAGTTTTGATGACGATGACTGTTATAATTTTAGTTTCGAGTGTGATTTGAGGTTATTATATGAGTTAAAATTTTTCAAACAGCTTTTCACATGTACCTTTTTCTTGCCTGTTATCTTTAGTTATCTGGTCTTGATATGGTCTTTGTGGGTTGCTTCCTTCAATGTTTCTCTGGTAAAACCGACGTAGCACTCACTTTAGTTGGTGACGAGTTTTTGTTTATTTCTCCGCGAATATCGAATTTATGGAGCACATAACATTTGTCCGGTGAATTCACAGATTGTCTCACGTATTTATCGTTTTTTCACCTCGATTTACGCTATTATTCGTATATAAAACACTATTTTATAACAGAGCCGATGTAAACATGAGCACAGGGGCGCCCTCTCTCCTTAACCTTGTGCTTTATTAATGGTCATTGCAAATGAAACCCTTATAGGAAACTGAAATCTTTTAAATTGAAATGGGAGGCCTGTTGGAATAATCGGGATCCGAGAAATGAGTACACTTTCACCTTTTGCTGCGCTAGTCAAAATAGTTGCGGTAATACTATTCAGAAAAAGCTGAGTGACACGCTGCCTAGTACCATTACACAGTCGTGGGGCATCGAGATTACGCATCAGTATCACCGGAACCCCTACTTTTAATTTTGCAGCTGCGTTTGAAGAGGCGTCTCATTAGCCCTCAAAATAGCTAGTTTTTCAGCTTGCTCTTCCAAACGTAGCTGCGCTTGAAGAGGCGTTTCATTAACTCTCAAAACAGCCTTGCAGCTTGCTCTTCCAAACGTAGCTGCCTTTGAAGAGGCGTCTCATTAGCTCTTAATATAGCTTGTCTTTCTGCTTGCTCTTCCAAACGTAGCTGCGTTTGAAGAGGCGTCTCATTAGCTCTCCGAATACCTGGTCTTTCAGCTTGCTCTTCCAAATGTAGCTGCGTTTGAAGAGGCGTCTCATTAGCTCTTAAAATAGCTTGTCTTTCTGCTTGCTCTTCCAAACGTAGCTGCGTTTGAAGAGGTGACTCTGCTGTCTGACGTTGAGCCTGTTGCGATAAACGGACTTGACTACGAATATCATTCTCAGAAGGCCTCAAAGAAGATTGGCGAGCGGCTTGCTCCTCAAATCTTTGCTGGCGCTGAGATGGTAGCTCAGCAGCTCTCAAAGCCGCCTGACACTCTGCTTGATCGCACCTTCTTAATCCAGCATGGAGAGACGATTCTTGAGATCGGGCAATTTTCATTGCCCGAGCTAAAATTGCCCGAGCTTGAGATGAGATGCTCGACAAATTAGATTTACATTTGCAAGGCATTGTGAAATAATGAGTAAGTAAACTAAAAACTATAAACCTAAACTAAAGTATAATCCTATAGTAATGTTAGTTCAATGTCCTAAACTATAACAATCTAAATGACGAACAAAGCGACGTAATTACCTTTAAATAATCTATACCTACTGAATCGAATTAAGCTAAGCTATGATAAAACAAAACGGCAAATAATGAAGTCGAAAAGTGCACTGAATAATTATAGGTAGCATATGAGCTATAGGTTTATCATACCACTACTTACATAATTATCTTCAAAAACACAACGTTACTACGTTTTAAAATACACCCATCGCCATCTATCGCTTATATAAAGAATTAGTTAGCGTAAAGACTACTTATACAAATTAGTAATTTCGGTGACTTATAGTTATTTCAGTATTTGTTATATCGCACCTTCGGTAAAACAAGGGCCGTAGTGCTAATTTTAATTTTTTTCAGGACAGACATTTTAAGGTTTTTATAGATTTTAAGGTTTTTTTCGCATATTTAACTCATTTTCGGAAATTTTAGCACTTCAGCCCTTGTCTTACCGAAGGTGCGATATGTGCATGTTATAACCTGTTTTGATTTTTCATAAACGTTGTTAACCTTCTGGAACAGTCTATTATACCTCCCAGGATAAAGGGTAGGTAAAAAAGTACAGAAGTTTTTGCTTAGCTACGTAAAAATAATACTAAGTACACAGAATAAGCAGATGTAAAAATCAGTTTAGGCGATAAACCAAATTGTCCGTCATCCTTCGGGAATTCCTTATTTCCGGGGATAATTTATCGTATCATTAAGCTTTGTTTTAAACGACACACAGCGCCATGTGTCACCAAACTGATACTGACAGCTTCATACGAAGCTAACAATATTTTCGTTTTCCCTCGGGAACGTCACATTTTTCCGGGATAAAAAGTAGCCTATTATTTAATCCGGACTTCTAACTTTACGTCTGCAAAATTTCAAAACAAACGGTTCAGTAGTTACGGCGTGAAAGCCTAACAAACAAACATACAAACAAACAAACTCACATTTCGATTTATAATATTAGTAAGATTAGTAAGAATAAGGATTCGTCCAACCGTGGCTCGCGTACGTTACCGCCAAAACCCGTAAAAGGTTACACCATATTGACAAGTTTATGATCTAAAACTTGTTGTATCAATATTAAAATATTTTCCATATTTTAAAACTATTTTGCTCAGGTTAACCGACGCAACGACGGCGACGTCACGAGATTACCATTTAAATTTTATTTATAATTTAGTTACCTATATAATTATCTATTCAGTTTGTTGATCACTACGGAACATATTTGTTTTTTTTCTCGTAAAAACAAACAATATCAAAAACATTAAGTAATAGTGACAACCCTATTTCTTTTATGGAGTGTAGGTATTTATTTTATAAACAAGGCCTAGTTTCTTTACTGTTCGATATTTATTCTGTGACTCAGAACTGTGTGGTTCTTTCTTCAAAAGACCATCTCAGACTCCAATCTGCATGGTTCTCATATGATTTGACCATTACAAGTTTGTGTATGGACTTTAAAACAGACTTTGACCCCTGAGTTTGTTTTGGTGTTTCTTCTCAGGGTAGTCAGCTAGGAAACACCGGCCTCATCTAGTATCAAAAGACGAAAAAAAAAAAAATTGACGTGTAAAAGAGTTTGTAAAAACCTACTTACAAAATAAAATCATTTATCATCCTTACTAATATTCCTTATCCTTACTTCCTTACTAATCCTTACTTCCTTACTAATCCTTACTTCCTTACTAATCCTTACTTCCTTACTAATCCTTACTAATATTATAATCCTTACTAATATTATAAATTGGAAAGTGAGTTTATTTGTTTGTTTGTTTGTTTGTTTGTTAGGCTTTCACGCCGGAACTACTGAACCGTTTGCTTTGAAATTTTGCAGACGTAAAGTTAGAAGTCCGGATTAAATAATAGGCTACTTTTTATCCCGGAAAAATGTTATATTCCCAAAGGAAAACGAAAATATTGTTAGCTTCGTATGAAGCTGTCAGTATCAGTTCGGTGACATATGGCGCTGTGTGTCGTTTAAAACAAAGCTTAATGTGATACGATAAAGAATCCCCGGAAATGAGGAATCCCCGAAGGATGACGTACAATTTAGTTTATCGCCTAAACTCATTTTTACATCTGCTTATCTACACTTTATCCTGGTAGGTATAATAGACTGTTCCAGAAGGTAAACAACGTTTATGAATAATCAAAACAGGTATAACATGCACATATAACAAATACTGAAATAACTATAAGTCACCGAAATTACTAATTGGCATAAGTAGGTATTTAGTATAAGTAGTCTTTACGCTAACTAATTCTTTATGTAAGCGATAGATGGCGCTGGGTGTATTTTAAAACGTGGTAACGTTGTGTTTTTTAAGATAATTATGTAAGTAGTGGTATGATATCTCACGCCCTAACCTATTGCTTTTTTTATGGTAGGTAAAAATCATCCAATGACGAGTCCCGCTCTTGGGCGGAGCGGAAAACAAGTGTCAGACTCTTACTGACTAAACAGCCTACCCCATTCCTACATTACTATACATACCAGGGCCAGAGTCTTCCTTTTCAGACGTAAAACGTGGTAACGTTGTGTTTTTTAAGATATAGTAGTGGTATGATATCTCGCGTCCTAACCTATAGCCGTATAGTATTTACCGTTTTGTTTTATCATAGCTTAGCTTAATTCGATTCACCAGGTATAGTTTATTTAAAGGTAATTACGTCGCTTTGTTCGTCATTTAGATTAGTTTACTTACTCATTATTTCATAATGCCTCGCAAACGTAAATCTAATTTGTCGAGCACCTCATCTCAAGCTCGGGCAATGAAAATTGCCCGATCTCAAGAATCGTCTCTCCATGCTGGATTAAGAAGGCGCGATCAAGCAGAGTGTCAGGCTGCTTTGAGAGCTGCTGAGCTACCATCTCAGCGCCAGCAAAGATTTGAGGAGTAAGCTGCTCGCCAAGCTTCTTTGAGGCCTTCTGAGAATGATATTCGTACTCAAGTCCGTTTTTCGCAACAGGCTCATTGTCAGACAGCACTAAGGGCGTTAGAGTCACCTCTTCAAACGCAGCTACGTTTGGAAGAGCAAGCTGAAAGACAAGCTATTTTGAGAGCTAATGAGACGCCTCTTCAAACGCAGCTACGTTTGGAAGAGCAAGCCGAAAGACTAGCTATTTTAAAAGCTAATGAGTCGTCTCTTCAAACACAGCTACGTTTAGAAGAACAAGCTAAAAGACAAGCTATTTTGAGAGCTAATGAGACGTCTCTTCAAACGCAGCTGCAAAATTAAAAGTAGGGGTTCCGGTGATGCTGATGCGTAATCTCGATGCCCCACGACTGTGTAATGGTACCAGGTTTCGTGTCACTCAGCTTGGACGGAATATTATTACCGCAACTATTTTGACTGGCGCAGCAAAAGGTGAAAGTGTACTCATTCCTCAGATCCCGATTATTCCAACAGGCCTCCCATTTCAATTTAAAAGACTTCAGTTTCCTATAAGGGTTTCTTTGCAATGATCATTAATAAAGCACAAGGCCAAACTCTAAGGGTTGCTGGAGTACACCTGAAAAAACATTGTTTTTCGCATGGTCAGCTCTATGTAGCGTGTTCTCGGGTTTCCAATGCCCAAAGTCTGTATGTTTTTACTCCCCAAAGTAAAACATATAATATAGTTTTACCACTCAGATTTGGTTTAACAACTTAACGGCCTAAACGCGTGAACGGATTTTGATAAAATTTTGTATGTAGGTAGTTTAAGTCCTGGATAAGCAATGTTTTGTCGTGGTAGAACTTCTCATTCCCACGGGAAAATCTAAAAAACGCGATATAACCGATTTCCACGCGGGCGAAGCTGCGGGCGAAAAGCTAGTTTTACATAATTTGTAGGTACTACCAGAATCGCATGCGCAGCCCGCCGTCAAAGGAAACCGATTCATTAAATATATAAACCAAAATAAGCTCTCGCACGTTGTGATACGTCATAACTAGCTTGCACTCTATAGGTCCATTTTTTGTTTTTAATGTATTATTTTTTTATCAAACGTTTGTATTACCAAGACACAACCATTTCGCTGAGGGAAAACAACCATTTAAATTTCACGGTGTATAGTTTACCACTCAGTTATGGTTTAACAACTTAATGGCCTGGACGGATTTTGATAAAATTTTGTATGGAGGTAGTTTTGAGTCCTGGATAAGCAATGTTTTACCGTGGTAGAACTTCTCATTCCCACGGGAAAATCTAAAAAGCACGATATAACTGATTTCCACGCGGGCGAAGCCGCGGGCGAAAAGCTAGTGTTAAATAATGCCTGAACATGATTATTTACGAGTTATCTTTTGTTGTCGTACCTCTTACATAATAAATTCCAAGCGGACTCATAATTCTGAGCTCTAAAATCTAAGTTATCTATCACTAATAATGCACTACCTCTAAGAGAAGCACGGAGGTAATGCAATTTATTAATGTAGTCAATGTCCGAACGTGAATGAATTAGAGAAATGTATGTGTCCCTAAATTCAAGTCAGTGTTGACAGTGACCATGAAAAACAGGTAAATCTATTTTTGGCAATCTAACACAATTAGATCTTAAGCCAACTGCCTGCACATCCTCGTCACCCGTTACCGAACCATCCTGAAGCCTGCTAGACTGGGGACGAGCGCCGAGCAAACTCCGCGCCGTCGCCACCAGCTTATAGTACTGGTTCTCGAACTGCTCACGCTCCTCGCCCTCATCAGCAGGGTCCTCCACTAACATTTCGATGTCACTCTGTAATTTGTCGAAATCCACATATAAGCTATCGAACTTATTAAATCTAGATTCTAAATCTAAAAGTTGTAAGCTACTAAGTTCGCTGCAACTTTGAAGCATGTGTAGGTAGTTGCCGAAAATGGTGAGCTTAGATTTCATACAGCTACGTCTTTTTAAAAGTTTTTCAACTTTTTCGTCAGACATACTGATAAAATACAAAGGCAAACTCACAAGCGAACTAATGGAAGACAAAAAAACAAGTTATGTAATGCAAATAAAATAGCAAGTAGCTAGCTAATGAGTTACGGATGACTCAACGGTGCGAACAAAGAAACATCTGGTGCGCAGGTACTCAATAACGGTATGCCGTCGAGCGATCAGCTGTTATAGTTTTGAAGCGTAAAAATTACGTAAACAGATGTGATATGTTATTGTGAAGTATAGATTTATAAGCAGAGAAAATGAATTATAGGAACTTTAAGGCTATGAAAATGATATATTGTCTTTAATAGACTTAAATTGAAGCCAATTGAAGGCACTCACTTAAAATTTAAGTAATATAGCTATTTCAACAAGAAAATAAGACATGGAGTAGAAAGGAAAACATTGGAACGAACTCACAGAACGTTTATACCATCCACAGGATAACGATGATTCTGCAAGTTTGATTCTCGTTGTCCTTGCTTGACGATGACTCAGCTTTCGACGATTCTAAGGGCCGTCGTACGAAAACCTCTGGATTTCTTCTTCCTCTAGGCGAGTGCGGGTGCGATGCGAAGCCAATAAGACAGGAAACCGTTGTCTCCTGGTGGAACTGTCGCTGCTGAAGGCCGCTATGAAGAGCTTCGAGGTGGAAGTTTCTTGAAGGTTCCAAGACCGTTACTCTTCAAAAATTTGAAAAAAAACGGCGAGATCCTTGAAGGACCAATGTAAAGGCTGGAGGTGGAAATAAGTGGACTGTATTTTTGATCTGCTGGTATATTGCCGTTATTTCCAACTTTCTAATTACAACAGTCCCGGACAAACAGTAATTAATTTAAATGCGAGAGGTATCGTGCGTCGCGGCGGTGTCCATGGAAGCGAGTGCCGAGAGCCGCGGTGCGCTGAACCGCCTGAGGTCCGCGCCGCCCGCGCCTCACGCGCCTCCGCTCCCCGCTGCCGATGACGTATGTGCACGCCGTTTGCGCGTGCACACCGAGTCGCCGAAGGTTGTTGGGTTCGAATCCCAACACCACTACTTACATAATATCTTAAAAAACACAACGATACCACATTTTAAAATACACCCAGCGCCATCTATCGCTTACATAAAGAATTAGTTAGCGTAAAGACCACTTATACTAAATAGTTATTTCAGTACTAGCTGTGCCCGCGACTTCGTCCGCGTGGAATAGTTATTTTGGGCATCATATTTATTTTTGCAAACAACCTCAGCTTTATAAATTATAGCTGTTACCCACGACTTTGCCCGTATCAATTTCTGTTATTAATTTAGACAATTTAGTTTTTAAAAGAACATAATGATCTAAAAGTACTTCATAGAGCTACACCCTCCACTTGGGCACGCCATAATCTCGGCGGTAAGTGCCCTCTTTGAGGCGTGGTTGGATAGACATCACACAGGACATGACGCAGGTTCTCACCGGACATGGGAAGTTCAGGAGATTCCTGCGCCGGATTCGTGCGGAACAGTCGCCCGGGTGTCGCCACTGTGTGGCCAGCACGGAGGACACGGTGGAGGTGTGCCCCGCTTGAGAAGAGAATCGCCGTGTCCTCGTGGGGGTGATCGGCGGCGGTGGCCTCTCGCGTTCAGGCCATGGTCCGCAGCGAAGAAGAATGGCAAGCGGTCGCCTCCTTCAGCGAAGCAGTAATGCTCGTAAAGGAGGAGGCCAACCGCATAAGGCAAGGGCAAAAGCGCCCTCGCCGTAGCTGTTGCCGCCGCGATCCCGCCGATATCCGGCCACCGTAGACGCTGGCTCGCGAACGGTGAGCAATGGGTAGCTCGCCGTCCGGTTGTCTGGTAACAGTCCAGACCGAGACCAAGTCGTCGACGGCCTGCACTGCTCCCGCGCGCCTCAAGGTGTTGTCAGCAAACTGTGGGGCTCTTCAGGGTCGAAGCCTCCTGCAGCCGAGGGTTGGTGCGAAAGCGTTATACCGGGGCTCTGGGAATAAGGCAAGGGAGGAACGGGGTAGGTTGTTTAGTCAGTAAGAGTCTGACACTGTTTCCCGCTCCGCCCAAGAGCGGGATTTGTCATTAGATGATTTTTAACTACCATAAAAAAAACCCCTCCGCGCCGCCCGCAAGCAACCCCTCTCCTCGCCCGCCGGCCAGGTGCAGCGTCATATTTTGCACATCATGCGGCGCGTGTGAATTTTATATTGGAGTATTTTAAAATTGTAATATCTTCTAAGATGTTCATTAAAAATAAGTGATTACAAAGACAATTTTGTTCACAATTACATACTCTTAATCAACAACACATTCATTTGGATAAAGTTTAATATTACTATGTTGATACAACTCTAACAAATAATTTGTAATAATGCATTATTTTGGGCCAAATTTGATTCCCATAAAAACGGTTCTAGTGAGTTAATCTTAAAAGATAGACATATACTGTCGTGGACATTTTTTTACATCATTTTAAGAGAAATAATTCTTTAGTACATATTTTTTTGGTATCTTCTACCGTTTACGCAGCGCACGCAACGGAAGCCCTCAAAGATGAATATTTTTCCCCTTTTTTTCCACATTTTCCATTGTTTCTTCGCTCCTATAAGTCACAGCGTGATGTTATATAGCCTAAAGCCTTCCTCGATAAATGATCTATTCAACACAAAAAGAATTTTTCAATTCGAACCAGTAGTTCCTGAGATTAGCGCGTTCAAACAAACAAACAAACAAACTCTTCAGCTTTATAATATTAGTATAGATTTGTTATATGTGCATGTTATAACCTGTTTTGATTTTTCATAAACGTTGTTAACCTTCTGGAACAGTCTATTATACCTCCCAGGATAAAGGGTAGGTAAAAAAGTACAGAAATTTTTGCTAGCTACGTAAAAACAATACTAAGTACACAGAATAAGCAGATGTAAAAATCAGTTTAAGCGATAAACCAAATTGGAAGTCATCCCTCGGGAATTCCTCATTTCCGGGGATAATTCATCGTATTATTAAGCTTTGTTTTAAACGACACACAGCGCCATGTGTCCTCAAACTGATACTGACAGCTCCGTACGAAGCTAACAATATTTTCGTTTTTCCTCGGGAACACCACATTTTTCCGGGATATAAGGTAGCCTATCATTTAATCCGGACTTCTAACGTTACGTCTGCAAAATTTCAAAGCAAACGGTTCAGTAGTTCCGGCGTGAAAGCCTAACAAACAAACAAACAAACTCACTTTCCAATTTCTAATATTAGGAAGGATAACGTACCATTTATGTGGTATCATAATTTATTTGATAAAAACGTAACAATGTGTCAAGTTTGATCAGCAGTAAACTTGTGTGAAACCGATGTTCATTTAGATACTTTGAAGATGGATGTAATTATAAACATTGATTTCATTCAATTTAATTTTTATTATCCTTATTCAAGTTGTACGTTTTACATATATTATCTACGCTAATTAGTTACGATAAAATGATCGTAAGTTTATGTTTGACTAGCTTTTCGCCCGCGGCTTCGCCCGCATGGAAATCGGTTATATCACGTTTTTTAGATTTTTCCGTGGGAATGAGAAGTTCTACCACGGCAAACATGCTTATCCAGGACTCAAACTACCTCCATACATAATTTTATCAAAATCCGTTCACGCGTTTAGGCCGTTAAGTTGTTAAACCAAAACTGAGTGGTAAACTATATTATGTTTTACTTTGGGGAGTTTTTACTCCCTAAAGTAAAACATATAAGTAAAACATATATATATACTAGCTTTTCGCCCGCGGCTTCGCCCGCGTGGAAATCGGTTATATCGTGCTTTTTAGATTTTCCCGTGGGAATGAGAAGTTCTACCACGGTAAAACATTGCTTATCCAGGACTCAAAACTACCTCCATACAAAATTTTATCAAAATCCGTCCAGGCCATTAAGTTGTTAAACCATAACTGAGTGGTAAACTATACACCGTGAAATTTAAATGGTTGTTTTCCCTCAGCGAAATGGTTGTGTCTTGGTAATACAAACGTTTGATAAAAAAATAATACATTAAAAACAAAAAATGGACCTATAGAGTGCAAGCTAGTTATGACGTATCACAACGTGCGAGAGCTTATTTTGGTTTATATATTTTGTACAACCACCCTAAACAGATGTCACGTGAATGAATCGGTTTCCTTTGACGGCGGGCTGCGCATGCGACTCTGGTAGTACCTACAAATTATGTAAAATGTTACTATTGTTTTCGCTTTTTTGAGTTGATGAATATTTTTAATAATTATTTATAAAAAAAAAAAACTTTTTATTTTTACTCTATCCTTCAAAAGTACTCCTTATGGCAAGTCATTCTGCCGCAAGAAAACAACCATTTAAATTTCACGGTGTATTATATGTGTTACTTTGGGAAGCAAAAACATGCAGATTTTGGGCACTGGAAACCCGAGAACACGCTACATAGAGCTGAACATGCGAAAAACAATGTTTTTCCAGGTGTACTCAAACAATCCTTAGAGTTTGGCCTTGTGCTTTATTAATGGTCATTCCAAATGAAACCCTTAAAGGAAACTGAAATCTTTTAAATTGAAATGGGAGGCCTGTTGGAATAATCGGGATCCGAGAAATGAGTACACTGTCACCTTTTGCTGCGCTAGTCAAAATAGTTGCGGTAATAATATTCCGTAAAAGCTGAGTGACACGCAGCCTAGTACCATTACACAGTCGTGGGGCATCGAGATTACGCATCAGTATCACCGGAACCCCTACTTTTAATTTTGCAGCTGCTTTTGAAGAGGCGTCTCATTAGCCCTCAAAATAGCTAGTCTTTCAGCTTGCTCTTCCAAACGTAGCTGCGTTTGAAGGGGCGTTTCATTAACTCTCAAAATAGCTAGTCTTGCAGCTTGCTCTTCCAAACGTAGCTGCGTTTGAAGAGACGACTCATTAGCTCTTAAAATAGCTTGTCTTTCTGCTTGCTCTTCCAAACGTAGCTGCGTTTGAAGAGGCGTCTCATTAGCTCTCAAAATAGCTAGTGTTTCAGCTTGCTCTTCCGAACGTAGCTGCGTTTGAAGAGGCGTTTCATTAACTATCAAAATAGCTAGTCTTGCAGCTTGCTCTTCCAAACGTAGCTGCGTTTGAAGAGGCGTCTCATTAACTATCAAAATAGCTAGTCTTGCAGCTTGCTCTTCCAAACGTAGCTGCGTTTGAAGAGGCGTCTCATTAGCTCTTAATACAGCTTGTCTTTCTGCTTGCTCTTCCAAACGTAGCTGCGTTTGAAGAGGCGTCTCATTAACTATCAAAATAGCTAGTCTTGCAGCTTGCTCTTCCAAACGTAGCTGCGTTTGAAGAGGCGTCTCATTAGCTCTTAATATAGCTTGTCTTTCTGCTTGCTCTTCCAAACGTAGCTGCGTTTGAAGAGGCGTCTCATTAGCTCTCCAAATAGCTGATCTTTCAGCTTGCTCTTCCAAATGCAGCTGCGTTTGAAGAGGTGACTCTGCTGTCTGACGTTGAGCCTGTTGCGATAAACGGACTTGACTGCGAATATCATTCTCAGAAGACCTCAAAGAAGCTTGGCGAGCGGCTTGCTCCTCAAGTCATTGCTGGCGCTGAGATGGTAGCTCAGCAGCTCTCAAAGCAGCCTGACAATCTGCTGATCGCGCCTTCTTAATCCAGCATGGAGAGACGATTCTTGAGATCGGGCAATTTTCATTGCCCGAGCTAAAATTGCCCGAGCTTGAGATGAGGTGCTCGACAAGTTAGATTTTCGTTTGCGTGGCATTGTGAAATAAGGAGTAAGTAAACTAAAAACTATAAACCTAAACTAAAGTATAATCCTATAGTAATGTTAGTTCAATGTCCTAAACTATAACAATCTAAATGACGAACAAAACGACGTAATTACCTTTAAATAATCTATACCTAGTGAATCGAATTAAGCTAAGCTATGATAAAACAAAACGGCAAATAATTAAGTCGAAAAGTGCACTGAATAATTATAGGTAGCATATGAGCTATAGGTTATCATACCACTACTTACATATCTTAAAAAACACAACGTTACTACGTTTTAAAATACACCCAGCGCCATCTATCGCTTACATAAAGAATTAGTTAGCGTAAAGACTACTTATACTAAATGCCTACTTATACAAATTAGTAATTTCGGTGACTTATAGTAATTTCAGTATTTGTTATATGTGCATGTTATAACCTGTTTTGATTATTCATAAACGTTGTTAACCTTCTGGAACAGTCTATTATACCTCCCAGGATAAAGGGTAGGTAAAAAAGTACAGAAATTTTTGCTTAGCTACGTAAAAACAATACTAAGTACACAGAATAAGCAGATGTAAAAATCAGTTTAGGCGGTTAACCAAATTGTACGTCATCCCTCGGGAATTCCTAATTTCCGGGGATAATTTATCGTATCATTAAGCTTTGTTTTAAACGACACACAGCGCCATGTGTCTCCAAACTGATACTGACAGCTTCATACGAAGCTAACAACATTTTCGTTTTCCCTCGGGAACATCATATTTTTCCGGGATAAAAAGTAGCCTATTATTTAATCCGGACTTGTAACTTTACGTCTGCAAAATTTCAAAGCAAACGGTTCAGTAGTTCCGGCGTGAAAGCCAAACAAACAAACAAACTCACTTTCCAATTTATAATATTAGTAAGGATTTATAATTATTAAGTTTTTATTTATAATTTAATATGTCAAATGACATCATAGATGACAGATTTTTCTACGATGGATACGATAAATTATCCCCGGAAATGACGAATCCCCGAGGGATGACGTAAAATTAAACAACGTTTATCGCCTAAACTGATTTTTACATCTGCTTATCCTGTGAAGTTAGTAATGTTTTTACGTAGCTAAGCAAGAACTTCTGTACTTTTTTACCTACCCTATATCCGGGTAAGTATAATAGACTGTCCCAGAAGGTTAACAACGTTTACGAATGATAAAAACAGGTTATAACATGCACATATTCCTATGCTTACTATATTTACTTCCTTACTCTTACTAATATTATAAATCGGAATGTGAGTTTGTTTGTTTGTATGTTTGTTAGGCTTTCACGCCGTAACTACTGAACCGTTTGCTTTGAAATTGTGCAGACGTAAAGTAAGAAGTCCGGATTAAATAATAGGTATGATAGACTGTTCCAGGAGGTTAACAACGTTTATGAATAATCAAAACAGGTTATAACATGTACATATAACAAATACTGAAATATTTATAAGTCACCGAAATTACTAATTGGTAAATAAGTAGGTATTTAGTATAAGTGGTCTTTACGCTAACTAATTCTTTATGTAAGCGATAGATGGCGCTGGGTGTATTTTAAAACGTGGTAACGTTGTGTTTTTTAAGATATAGTAGTGGTATGATATCTCGCGTCCTAACCTATAGCCGTATAGTATTTACCGTTTTGTTTTATCATAGCTTAGCTTAATTCGATTCACCAGGTATAGTTTATTTAAAGGTAATTATGTCGCTTTGTTCGTCATTTAGATTTTTATAGTTTAGGACATTGAACTAACATTACTATAGGATTATACTTTAGTTTAGGTTTATAGTTTTTAGTTTACTTACTCATTATTTCATAATGCCTCACAAACGTAAATCTAATTTGTCGAGTACCTCATCTCAAGCTCGGGCAATGAAAATTGCCCGATCTCAAGAATCGTCTTTCATGCTGGATTAAAAAGGCGCGATCAAGTAGAGTGTCAGGCTGCTTTGAGAGCTGCTGTGCTACCATCTCAGCGCCAGCAAAGATTTGAGGAGCAAGCCGCACGTCAAGCTCCTTTAAGGTCTTCTGAAAATGATATTCGCAGTCAAGTCCGTTTATTGCAACAGGCTCAACGTCAGACAGCAGAGTCACCTCTTCAAACGCAGCTACATTTGGAAGAGCAAGCTGAAAGACTAGCTATTTGGAGAGCTAATGAGACGCCTCTTCAAACGCAGCTACGTTTAGAAGAGCAAGCTGAAAGACTAGCTATTTTGAGAGCTAATGAGACGCCTCTTCAAACGCAGCTACGTTTGGAAGAGCAAGCTGAAAGACAAGCTATTTTGAGAGCTAATGAGACGCCTCTTCAAACGCAGCTACGTTTAGAAGAGCAAACTGAAAGACTAGCTATTTGGAGAGCTAATGAGACGCCTCTTCAAACGCAGCTACGTTTAGAAGAGCAAGCTGAAAGACTAGCTATTTTGAGAGCTAATGAGACGCCTCTTCAAACGCAGCTACGTTTGGAAGAGCAAGCTGAAAGACAAGCTATTTTGAGAGCTAATGAGACGCCTCTTCAAACGCAGCTACGTTTGGAAGAGCAAGCCGAAAGACTAGCTATTTTAAAAGCTAATGAGTCGTCTCTTCAAACACAGCTACGTTTAGAAGAACAAGCTAAAAGACAAGCTATTTTGAGAGCTAATGAGACGTCTCTTCAAACGCAGCTGCAAAATTAAAAGTAGGGGTTCCGGTGATACACTTGATCAAACGAAATGTGATGGTAGACTGGCCTCTCAGACTAGTAGTTAGTGACCCTGACTGCTATGCGGGAGGTCGTGGGTTCGATTCCCACCCAGGACAAATGTTTGTGTGATGAGCACGATCATTTGTTCTGTGTCTGGGTGTAATTTATCTATAATATGTATATACTAGCTTTTCGCCCGCGGCTTCGCCCGCGTGGAAATTGGTTATATCGCGTTTTTTAGATTTTCCCGTGGGAATGAGAAGTTCTTCCACGGTAAAACATTGCTTATCCAGGACTCAAACTACCTCCATACCAAATTTTATCAAAATCCGTTCACGCGTTTAGGCCGTTAAGTTGTTAAACCAAAACTGAGTGGTAAACTATATTATATGTTTTACTTTGGGGAGTAAAAACATACAGATTTTGGGCACCGGAAACCCGAGAATACGCTACATAGAGCTGACCATGCGAAAAACAATGTTTTTCCAGGTGTACTCCAGCAACCCTTAGAGTTTGGCCTTGTGCTTTATTAATGGTCATTGCAAAGAAACCCTTATAGGAAACTGAAGTCTTTTAAATTGAAATGGGAGGCCTGTTGGATTAATCGGGATCTGAGGAATGAGTACACTTTCACCTTTTGCTGCGCCAGTGAAAATAGTTGCGGTAATAATATTCCGTCCAAGCTGAGTGACACGCAACCTGGTACCATTACACAGTCGTGGGGCTTTTTTGTGAGATTACGCATCAGCATCACCGGAACCCCTACTTTTAATTTTGCAGCTGCGTTTGAAGATACGTCTCATTAGCTCTCAAAATAGCTTGTCTTTTAGCTTGCTCTTCCAAACGTAGCTGTGTTTGAAGAGGCGTTTCATTAGCTCTCAAAATAGCTTGTCTTTCAGCTTGCTCTTCCAAACGTAGCTGCGTTTGAAAAGGCGTCTCATTAGCTCTCAAAATAGCTAGTCTTTCAGTTTGCTCTTCTAAACGTAGCTGCGTTTGAAGAGGCGTTTCATTAGCTCTCAAAATAGCTAGTCTTTCAGCTTGTTCTTCCAAACGTAGCAGCGTTTGAAGAGATGACTCTAACGCCCTTAGTGCTGTCTGACGTTGAGCCTGTTGCAATAAACGGACTTGAGTACGAATATCATTCTCAGAAGCCCTCAAAGAAGCTTGGCGAGCGGCTTGCTCCTCAAATCTTTGCTGGCGCTGAGATGGTAGCTCAGCAGCTCTCAAAGCAGCCTGACACTCTGCTTGATCGCGCCTTCTTAATCTAGCATGGAGAGACGATTCTTGAGATCGGGCAATTTTCATTGCCCGAGCTTGAGGTGAGGTGCTCGACAAATTAGATTTACGTTTGCGAGGCATTATGAAATAATGAGTAAGTAAACTAAAAACTATAAACCAAAACTAAAGTATAATCCTATAGTAATGTTAGTTCAAGTCCAAAACTATAAAAATCTAAATGACGAATAAAGCGACGTAATTACCTTTAAATAAACTATACCTGGTGAATCGAATTAAGCTAAGCTAAGATAAAACAAAACGGTAAATACTATGCGGCTATAGGTTAGGGCGCGAGATATCATACCACTACTTACATATCTTAAAAAACACAATGTTACCACGTTTTAAAATACACCCAGCGCCATCTATTCACACCAATTAGTAATTTCGGTGACTGATAAATATTTCAATATTTGTTACATGTGCATGTTATAAACTGTTTTGATTATTCATAAACGTTGTTAACCTTCAGGAACAGTCTATCATACCTATTATTTAATCCGGACTTCTCAATTTACGTCTGCAAAATTTCAAAGCAAACGGTTCAGTAGTTACGGTGTGAAAGCCTAACAATATTAGTAAGGATAAGGAAGTAAAGATAGTAAGGATAGGAATATGTGCATGTTATAACCTGTTTTGATTATTCCTAAACGTTGTTAATTTTCTGGAACAGTCTATTATACTTACCAGGATAAAGGGTAGGTAAAAAAGTACAGAAGTTCTTGCCTAGCTACGTAAAAACATTACTAAGTTCACAGGATAAGCAGATGTAAAGATCAGTTTAGGTGATAAACCAAAGTGTACGTCATCCCTCGGGAATTCGTAATTTCCGGGGATAATTTATCGTATCATTAATCTTTGGTTTAAACGACACACAGCGCCATGTGTCACCAAACTGATACTGACAGCTTCTTACGAAGCTAACAATATTTTCGTTTTCCCTCGGGAACATCACATTTTTCCGGGATAAAAAGGTAGCCTATTATTAAATCCGGACTTCTAACTTTATGTCTGCAAAATTTCAAAGCAAACGGTTCAGTAGTTACGGCGTGAAAGCCTAACAAACAAACAAACAAACAAACTCACATTCCGATTTATAATATTAGTAAGGATAGTAAGGATAAGGATTTATAATATTAGTAAGGATTTAGAAATATATAAGTATCTTTATCAGTTGTCTAGTACCCATAACACAAGCTCTGCTTAGCTTGGAACTAGATGGCGTTGTGTGGTAGTTGTGGACATATACTAGCTTTTACCCGCGGCTTCGCCCGCGTGGTATTGGGATTGCCCTATACAATATGATAATTTTACACTTGATCAAACGAAATGTGATGATATAAGATACAAAATTATCGATAAAAACACGAAAAAAATATAAAGAATATTAGTCATTTTAAAATTCAAGCCATTTAATTGTTTGTTGAATGAAATTCCGTACTTCTGGTTTTCATTTTTTTTTCTCCGTATGTAATCGGTGTATGTTTTTTAAAGTAGTCTTATTTGAAAGCTATAAAGACAAAACAAATTACTTATGAGGTCATTCTACACAGAGAAAACTTAAAAGTGCGATTCAGACTATCAATTTTAAAAGAAAAATGATGTAAAAATAATAATTTTCAGATAATTTATTCAAACTTTTTTTTCTTTTTTTTTGCTTTTTTTTAACTTTTTTTTTACGACGGTATTTATCACCAGGGCCGTCTTTAAATATTTATTTATTTAACATTTCTAATAGGTTTGAGAATCCGTTCCTTCAGACGGTCTGGTGTGATAGGACAACAAAAATAAAATAGGCATATATCCCAGAGGAACACTTGCGTTTTTTTCAGGGACAAAAAGTAGTGTATGTGCTATTCCAGAGCATAAACTATCTCTGTGCAAAATTTCATACAAATCTATTCAGACAAACTAAAATTGATTAATATCCCACAGAAACCATGCGTTTTTCAGGGATAATAAGAAGCGTATGTGCTATTCCAAAGCATAAACTATCTCCGTGCAAAATTTCATCCAAATCCATTCAGGCTTTTAACGTGATTGAGTAACGAAACAAAAATAAGAAGTTGTATATCCCACAGGAACCTTATGTTTTTTCGGGATAAAAAGTAGCCTATGTCCTATTCCGGAGTGTATCCTATGCCTGTGCCAAATTTCATCCAGATCCGTCCAGCCGTTTTGGCCTGATTGAGTAACAAACATCCAAACATCGTAACTTTCGCATTTATAATACTAGCTTTTGCCCGCGGCTTCGCCCGAAGTTCACTCTGCGCTCGATGCTCGCCCCGAACGGTCGTGCCGCTACGCGCCCCACGCCCGCTCCGTGTCCGTGTCTGCATTCCGTCACGCCGCCGCTCCTACCGTGACGTCATCAGCGGTAGCCGACCGCATCACCGATCCGAAGCCGCCTTTTTCAAGGCAGCGGACGATTATTTTTCTGTAACGGAAAAAGTCAATCACTAGTGCCCCTTCAGGGAAAAGCCACAGTTTCGTGGTTCTTGGCTGGAAACATTACGGTGCCAACGACGTCAAGGGGGTGTTGACCCGCTACACCCGCCGAACCCTATCAGGGCTAGGCAGTTAATTGGAGTCGGGAGCTAGGTTTTGGCCTTGGGGGAGCTCCTAGTCAAACCTAAGCTCCGAGTTCTTTTTCAGCAACTCACCTGGTGTCGGTTGGGGTGGCTATCCCTTCGCACCAGACCCTGGTAGGGCCCGATCGCACAATAAGACTGGCGATCGGATACAAGCATAGGGCACGCCAGTAGGTAGTCACCTCCCAGCCTACACAAACCCTGCTGGGAGGGGCACACACCCCCGGGCCTGTCCACCCGGGGACGTAGGTTTCCGATAGGAACCCCCCCAAAGGGGTTTGAGTAACTTTGTATGGACTAGTGGCGTCATTTTTTTTTTAGCGGCCACGAATCCTTTTCGTGTATTTTTATTGTGTTATGACAAGTACACATATATGTTTAATTATTTTTGTCCTAAGTGATATCGAACTTCAGATATTTGCATTTGAAGATTTTAAAAAAGTCGTCAATATACGAGTACAAATACTTTAATTAGCTAGTCTTTCGTAAAGAAATCTTACTTTTATTTATAAAAGGTTGTTATTAGACATTGGTTTTGCTGTTATACGACTGTCTGTTACAGTGACGTTAGTATTGGTTCTTGGAAAAAAAAAAACACATTAATATGCTACAATAGACTTTATTAAATGATAAGTAAAAAGTGTAAAAACACATTTTTTAACTTTCTTCATCCATTTCATTCTCAATATCATGTCGAATTATTGTATCTAAAAATTGTGCCGGCGGAGTGAGATTATTTTGGTATCTGCCCCATCCCATGTACCATATAATGGACATGACGTGCGAACAGCAGCCTAAGGTCCTTTTTCCAACAATGCATGAGCAATAGTGGCCCAAAATTGCATCTAGCCCTTGTGTCGCTCTTTCTACGAGAATATATACATAATATATCCGTTTAGATGAATGCCTGGAGTGGATTCTGCCTCGTAGAAGCCACGGATTAATCCAATTGAAGGTTCCCACCGAAAAATCATTAATATTGGGTTCTCTGCATACCTCTATTACATACGAACCGTCGCTTTTTATATGTTCTCCGTAGTAACTACGAGCTTGTTGTACTTGGTATGTTCCAAGTGCATAGATAACTAAATCATCAGCACTTAAAATAGGAAAGTCATCCAGTCCAGGAACTTCGGCATTCATATGTTCAAAATCAGCCGTTCTTCTATTTAGATGATTGGCAATGACATACTCGCCTAATTGATTCCAAGGACTATGGTGAGGTATTCGATTTATTATTTGCTCCGTTAGCCTATGATCTTTCAGTGGCACCCCAAAGGCATTTAATAATGCTGCAGCTATTCTTATTTCGTCAAATAGATGGCTTGCAGCTACATGGAAATACTGCGACCGAAGCTGACGGAATTGATTTTTTAATCTGCCATTAATGGTTTCAACCACCCAACGGCACATGGTTACTTTTCTTGAATCATTGGCTTGTTGTGTGGTAAGTTGGTATTCATTATCATCTTTAGATAAAGGCATATATGCACTGTATCCACATGTCTCCACGTCTTCGATGCAGTCTCTGAACCCTCTGTCTAATATAAGAACATCGTTCTCGTGAAAGAACCAATGAAACGGATCACTTGGATTCTTCATGATCTCTGAGAGGATCGTCGCATCGGATTTAGTTGCTTCATATAAGCCATATATATCTATGATATGGCCATCAGGACAAACCATCAAAAAAGGCTTTAATAAATGCCGGAACTTATGTAAACTATATGACTTCCTCTGAAAGTAATAATTGCTACTTTTTTGCAAATAAATGTATGTGCCATCTAATATAATTATGGCCTTCCTTTGAGTCAAAGAAGCATAAGGATTGCCAAATAACGTGTTAGGGATTGTTAAACATCTCGAGATAACATCTTGACGAGTTAAATGATTATAGCCAAGGTGCTGTGGAACAAATTCCCTTATTATGTCTTGTCTTACTAGATTCATAGTTTTTTCCAAAGTCTTCCTTGACATATTGAAAATCTGAGATAATCTCTGATTTGACTCACCCGTGTGAAGTTTGGTAATCACGGTAGCTAGAGCTCTTCCTGCTTTATTTTTATAGCGTTGAGATATACTAGGGCAGCTTTGAAGGATATCTTGGAATTGGGATTTTGAAAAACCAATGTAGTAATGGAAAACAGAATTGTTTATTAAAGACCGTCTATCAAAATCTAAAAAAACCTTCCGAGTTCTTAACATGTCCATCATGTCTTTTAGATGAGACGGGGTAAATTCGGTTAGTATCCGACGAGTACTTGATTCAATATTTTGCCACACTGTATCTAACATATGCTCTTCACATACGCGAGTGCCACGTGGTATATAAAAGCATTTTTCCTGTAGTACTGTGGCTCTAACATCAATGTGAATTCTCTTTAAATCTCTATTGTTGCATGCTGCAATAATACAGACGTGAGTATTAAAAGGCGCACGAGTGTAACCCGGTAACGGTATCATTCGCATCATATCTACTTGTACTTCTCGATCTTGGACATTTGGTATAGGTTGCTCCGGTACAGAGTGTTCTTCGGCAGGGTCTTCGGCAGGTTCTTCGGCAGGGTCACTCCATTTGCCCATAGATCACAGTAATCGAGCATTCGGTCCATTCGTTTTCGTCATTATATTATTATTTGATTTATTTTATTTTAAATTCGTGAAACAATACGGCTCAAACCTAAAAAAGTGAAGTAGAGTCTTTGATTTTGATGATTAATTCAAAGACAAATATCTCTGTTCCGATATGGTTTAGAGAAATGTATCCATAATAGCTTTTGATCGTTTTGTTCTATTCTTTAATAGTATGCAAGTTTCATTAATGGCCGCTCAACTTCAAAACGACGCCAACTTTACCCAAACCCCTTTAAATTTAATGGTAGGAACTTAATTCTACCAATCATGACGGACGCGATTTTAATCGCGTTCGTCAAAAACGTCCTTCTTAAGGACCCAGAGTTCCTCGCAAAATATGGCGGGGAACTCTCGGCTCTTTGTCCCCCAACCCCGGCAACCGTCGCTGACTTCAGCGACGTATTCTCGCCGGAATCCCCTCCCCCAGCCGAGAAAGGCACTCCCGGACCATCGATGCCTAGCATCGATTTATGCCCGGAGCCCGCCTCTTTGCCAGCAGCTGCCCAGCGGCCCTCCGCCGCTCTAACCCTCTTTGAGGCGATGGACACGTCAGTGCCACCAACCTCGGACATCGACTCCGCCTCTTCCTCCGATTCTTCCTCCTCGGAAGACGACTTCCAAGTCGTCTTAGGGGGTAAGAGGAAGGCTAGGCAATCTAAATCCAGCAAGGCCAAGAAAACGGCCGACGCCAGCCCCACTGCCTTGGCCCCCGCCAAGCCCGCGCCCGCTCCCGCAGCTTCCCAAAGCCGCCTCACCCCCGCTTCTGTACCAAAGAAGCTGGTGATCGCAAGATCCACTACTCTAACGCTCGTTCATGCCAACAAGGCATCAAGGTGCAAGTCCCAAATGCACAGGACTACCGGGACTTATCCCGAGCCCTCAGAGAAAGGAATATCTCCTTTCATACCTACTCCCTCCCAGAGGAAACGCCGACCCGTGTGGTAATTCGGCGAGTCCCGAAGGACATCCCCGCTTCCGAGGTCAAGTCGGACCTCATTTCCCAAGGGGTTCCGGTGCAAGCAGTGCACCGCCTACACAAAGCAAGGGGCAGAGTCGAGTACGACATGGTACTCGTCATCTGCGACCCCACGGAGGGTCACCATCGCGTCTTCAAAATAAAATCGGTATGCTCACTATCGGGCATATCGATCGAAAAACCCTTCCGTCCTACCCTAGTTGGGCAGTGCCATCGCTGCCAAAGCTATGGTCACTCGCAGCGTAACTGTTACGCGGTACCCAGATGCGTCAAGTGTCTGGGGTCTCACAGCACAGTCGACTGCCCTCGCCCGAAGGACCGCACACTGTGCACAGAGCCCCCCAGCTGTGTGTTGTGTGGTTAGTCCGGACACCCAGCTAGCTACCGGGGCTGCCCTAGAGCCCCAAAAATCCCCACCAAACTGGCCAAGCGCACCGCCGCTCGCCAGATGAGCATGCAAGCATTCCGGCCCCCAAACTCCCCGAGCGTCTTGCCCCCAGATACCCTCCCCCTGGAACATGCTCCAGCACCAGAGAGCCTTCCCAGCTCTGGCAACGACCCCTAAACCGGTCCCGGCTTTGATAATTACGCCCATCCCTGCGCCGCCCTCCGCCCCTGTGGGCCCTGCCATAGCAGCCCAAACGCCTAGTTGCCCCGGCAACTAAGCAAGCGCAACCTAGCGACTGTGGCAGCGATGACCCAGTAGGCCTCACAATCTTGGAGAATTACTCCATTTTTATGACGTCGGAGGCCAGAGCTCTGTCAGCAGAGCTTAATGCCGCCAAGCGCGCCGACAAGCTGGACAACCGCATGCGCGCACTCCTGTTCCGTAAATACGACTCAGTCGTTAAGGAACTAGATCTTCTCTCTTGCCTTAACCGTAATGGATAAGCGAACGGGAAATTGTTTACTCAAACCCAAATCCCTAATTATAGGGTTCTTCAATGCCAATGGAATTTGCAACCAGCGTGATGAGATCGCCACTTTCCTCCGCGACCACCAGCTGGATATTCTACTGGTCCAGGAGACCCTCCTTAAGCCCCACCGTAAAGACCCTAAAATTGCCAACTATCGTATAGTTCGCAACGATAGGACCCGCTGCCACGGTGGTGGCTCTCTAATCTACTACAGAAAGGAGCTTCATTGTATCCCCCTGACCCCACCCGCACCCCAATCTCTATTGGAATACTCGGCCTGCAGACTAGGTATGACTGGTCATCAAGCGATCACTGTCATATCCGCCTACTGCCCTCCGGTCAACTCTTCGCCTCAAGGAACAGACGACCCCATCGCTTTTTCTGGCGACCTCATTACCTTATTCGGTCTGAGTGACTCCGTTATACTAGCGGGCGACCTCAACGCCAAACATCCCGCCTGGAACAGTAATACGACCAACCCAAGAGGTAGGGTCTTGTATAACCTTAGTTCCTCCCTCAACTTCCTACCATCACTCCGATGGGTCTTACTCACTTCCCCCATAACCCAAACCATAGCCCAGATGTTCTCGATGTCGCGCTCCTAAAGAATCGAGGATCGAGATCGAGGTCGACTGGTAGAAAATGCCTATGGCATTAAGTCCGCCTTTGTACATATTTTGTGCATAAAGTTTTTATAAATAAACTAGCTGTGCCCGCGACTTCGTCCGCGTGGAATAGTTATTTTGGGCATCATATTTATTTTTGCAAACAACCTCAGCTTTATAAATTACTAGCTTTTCGCCCGCGGCTTCGCCCGCGTGGAAATCGGTTATATCGCGCTTTTTAGATTTTCCCGTGGGAATGAGAAGTTCTACCACGGCAAAACATTGCTTATCCAGGACTCAAACTACCTCCATACCAAATTTTATCGAAATTCGTTCAGGCGTTTAGGCCGTTAAGCTGTTAAACCAAAACTGATTGGTAAACTATATTATATGTTTTTCTTTGGGAAGCAAAAACATGCAGATTTTGGGCACTGGAAACCCGAGAACACACTAACATAGAGCTAACCCTGCGAAAACCAATGTTTTTCCAGGTGTACTCCAGCAACCTTTAGAGTTTGGCCTTGTGCTTTATTAATGGTCATTGCAAATGAAACCCTTATAGGAAACTGAAGTCTTTTAATTGAAATGGGAGGCCTGTTGGAATAATCGGGATCCGAAGAATGCGTACACTTTCACCTTTTGCTGCGCCAGTCAAAATAGTTGCGGTAATAATATTCCGTCCAAGCTGAGTGACACGCAACCTGGTACCATTACGCAGTCGTGGGGCATCGAGATTACGCATCAGCATCACCGTAACCCCTACTTTTAATTTTGCAGCTGCATTTGAAGAGACGTCTCATTAGCTCTCAAAATACACGTTTGAAGAGGCGTCTCATTAGCTCTCAAAATAGCTAGTCTTTCAGCTTGCTCTTTCAAACGTAGCTGCGTTTGAAGAGGCGTCTCAGTAGCTCTCAAAATAGCTAGTCTTGCAGCTTGCTCTTCCAAACGTAGCTGCGTTTGAAGAGGCGTTTCATTAGCTCTCAAAATAGCTAGTCTTGCAGCTTGCTCTTCCAAACGTAGCAGCGTTTGAAGAGGTGACTCTAACGCCCTTAGTGCTGTCTGACGTTGAGCCTGTTGCGACAAACGGACTTGAGTACGAATATCATTCTCAGAAGCCCTCAAAGAAGCTTGGCGAGCGGCTTGCTCCTCAAATCTTTACTGGCGCTGAGATGGTAGCTCAGCAGCTCTCAAAGCAGCCTGACACTCTGCTTGATCGCGTCTTCTTAATCCAGCATGGACAGACGATTCTTGAGATCGGGCAATTTTCATTGCCCGAGCTAAAATTGCCCGAGCTTGAGATGAGGTGCTCGACAAATTAGATTTACGTTTGCGAGGCATTGTAAAATAATGAGTAAGTAAACTAAAAACTATAAACCTAAACTAAAGTATAATCCTATAGTAATGTTAGTTCAATGTCCTAAACTATAACAATCTAAATGACGAACAAAGCGACGTAATTACCTTTAAATAATCTATACCTAGTGAATCGAATTAAGCCAAGCTATGATAAAACAAAACGGCAAATAATAAAGTCGAAAAGTGCACTGAATAATTATAGGTAGCATATGAGCTGTAGGTTATCATACCATTACTTACATAATATCTTAAAAAACACAACGTTACCACGTTTTAAAATACACCCAGCGCCATCTATCGCTTACATAAATAATTAGCGTAAAGACTACTTACACTAAATACCTACTTATACCAATTAGTAATTTCGGTGACTTATAGTTATTTCAGTATTTGTTATATGTGCATGTTATAACCTGTTTTGATTATTCATAAACGTTGTTAACCTTCTGGAACAGTCTATTATACCTCCCAGGATAAAGGGTAGGTAAAAAAGTACAGAAATTTTTGCTTAGCTACGTAAAAACAATACTAAGTACACAGAATAAGCAGATGTAAAAATCAGTTTAGGCGATAAACCAAATTGGAAGTCATCCCTCGGGAATTCCTTATTTCCGGGGATAATTTATCGTATCATTAAGCTTTGTTTTAAACGACACACAGCGCCATGTGTCACCAAACTGATACTGACGGCTTCATACGAAGCTAACAATATTTTCGTTTTCCCTCGGGAACACCACATTTTTCCGGGATAAGAAGTAGCCTATTATTTAATCCGGACTTCTAACTTTATGTCTGCAATTTCAAAGCAAACGGTTCAGTAGTTCCGGCGTGAAAGCCTAACAAACAAACCAACTCACATTCCGATTTATATTATTAGTAAGGATTAAACTTTTTTTTAAAGGACAACCAGCGCCGTGTGTCACCAAACTGATACCGACAGCTTCATACGAAGCTAACAATATTTTCGTTTTCCCTCGGGAACATCACATTTTTCCGGGATAAAAAGTAGCCTATTATTTAATCCGGACTTCCAACTTTACGTTTGCAAAATTTCAAAGAAAACGGTTTAGTAGTTACGGCGTGAAAGCCTAACAAATAAACAAACAAACTTACTTTCCGATTTATAATATTAAGTAACGAAGTAAGGATTTAACACTTCTAATAGGTTCGAGAATCCGTTCCATCAGACGGTCTGGTGTGATAGGACAACAAAAATAAATTGGGTATATATCCCACAGGAACTTATGCGTTTTTTTCAGGGACAAAAAGTAGCGTATGTGCTATTCCAGAGCATATATATATATCCCACAGGAATCTTACGTTTTTTCGGGATTAAAAGTAACATATGTGGGTTCAGTGTTTGATCAGGGGGTTGCGGTGTTTCTCAGCGGTATCGAAGAAACGCTTGCAGAGGCGTTTCATGAACTCCTGGATGGTGGGGACTCTGAGATCTAAGTGTAGATTCTCATTACATATGAAGTATGGGGCGCCGAGGATCTTTCGGAGGGTCAGGTTTTGGAGGGTCTGCATCCTGTGAAGGTGACGGGGTTTAGCATGTGCGAAGATGGCGCACGCGTACGTCATTATCAGACGGATGAGTGCCGTGTAGAGGCGCAGCTTGCACTTGAGTGACAGTTTGCTGCGGGCAGTCAAAAGGTAGTGGAGAATTCCTCGAGCAAAAGCGGCACGCGAGCGGGCCTACATTGTGTGCTCGGCGAAGGTCAAGTGCTGGTCAAGGATCACACCGAGGTACTTTGCTTGCTTCTTCCAGGGGATAGGCTTGCCGTACATAGTAATCGGCGGGGGAGGGGGGACGGTCCTACGCTGTTTCGTGAAGAGAACAGCTTGACTCTTGTCAGGGTTAACCTCAATCCTCCATTTCCGGAACCACTCCTCACCCAGGATGTTTGCGGAGGTTTGGAGATTTTGAGCGATGACTCTGATGTCTCGACCGGTGTAGTAAATGGCCCTGTCATCGGCGAATAGTGCCAACTGGGCCTTTTTACTTTTGGGGATGTCGCCGGTGAACAGCGTGAATGCGAGGGGGGAAATCACGGATCCTTGTGGGACTCCAGCTCGTATGGGGTGGGGGGAGGAGAGTGCGCCCTCGATACGGTACCGAAAGGTGCGATAGACATGAAGTCTCGCATGATGAGAACGAGACGGTCAGGCACACCGAGTTTGTACAGTTTATATAATAAGCCGTTGTGCCAGACCTTGTCAAATGCTTTCGCTATGTCGAAGAACAAGACGCCCGTCATCATGTTGCGCTGGAAGCCAACACTTAGGTGTTCAACGATGCGGTGTACTTGGTGGATGCACGAGTGTTTGGTACGAAAACCGAACTGCTCGTTTGGGATGAGACCTTGGTTTCAGCGTAATCTTTGAGTCGCTTGTAAATAAGCCTCTCGTAGATTTGCCGAGAACATTGAGGAGACTGATGGGACGGTAGCTAGCGGGATCAGACTTGAGTTTGCCTGGTTTGGAAATACCGATGACGGTGGCCTGTTTCCCCGCTTGGGGGAACATGTTATTGCTTAATGCGCCATTGAAGATGGCGATCATTAGCACTATTAATTGTGGGGGGAAGAGTTTGCACACTCTGTTCGTGATGCCGTCGGCGCCTGGGGTTTTCCGAGGTTGACGCTTTTTGACGATCTCCGCAACCTCGTCAGGAGTGACGGGGGCTAGGGATTGTCTGGGTCTTCAACGGGAGGTAGGGAACCTCTACGTTCGACTTCAGCATCCACCATCGTCGATGTGGGCTTGGTCTACTAGTTGAGAGCTGGGTGAGCATTGGGATTCAAGGCTGTCGGCCAGGCATTCCGCCTTTTCGCAGTTATCGAAAGCGATACTCTTATCCGGTCGGACGATTGGGGGCATGGTGGACTCTTCGGTGGAACGTAACTTCCTCTGAAGATGCCAGAAGGCGTGGTGGGTAGGCTCGAGTTCGCTAAGCATCTCGTCCCAGCGAGCGGGACGCAGCTCCACCATGCGCTTCTTTACAGCACGCTGTAATTTACGCATGTGAGCCTTGTTAGCGTCGCAGGGAAAGGCGCTGTACGCACGGATGGCGGCGTTCTTCTCGGTCATCAGGGCCCGTATATCGTCCGAGATTTTCCAGCGGCAGTCTTCCGTCGCTGGAATCTCCCTAGAACATTCGTTCAAGACAGATTGTACGTGCTCGGTGAGTGAGTTGATCGCCGCTGTCGCGTCTGCGACAGAGACTATGTGGTCAGGGATAGTGTCCAATTGAGGTGATGTGGCAGATTTCAGTCTGTCGCTTACTTTCTTCCAGTCAGTGATCAATTGGGAAGGAGGGGGCTGGCCCGGGTCAAGGTTACCCGAGCAGGAGCCTAGGTGCATGATCACAGGGCGGTGATCGGAGTTAAGTTCGTGTATTGCTTCTATAGATTGTAGGCGGAGGCTTACATTTATCTATCTTCTATACTATTATAAAGCAAGCTGAAGAGTTTGTTTGTTTGTTTGAACGCACTAATCTCAGGAACTACTGGTTCGAATTGAAAAATTCTTTTTGTGTTGAATAGATCATTTATCGAGGAAGGCTTTAGGCTATATAACATCACGCTGTGACTTATAGGAGCGAAGAAACAATGGAAAATGTGGAAAAAACGGGGAAAAATATTCATCTTTGAGGGCTTCCGTTGCGTGCGCTGCGTAAACGGTAGAAGATACCAAAAAAATATGTATGAAAGAATTATTTCTCTTAAAATGATGTAAAAAAATGTCCGCGACAGTATATGTCTATCTTTTAAGATTAACTCACTAGAACCGTTTTTATGGGAATCAAATTTGGCCCAAAATAATGCATTATTACAAATTATTTGTTAGAGTTGTATCAACATAGTAATATTAAACTTTATCCAAATGAATGTGTTGTTGATTAAAAATATGTAATTGTGAACAAAATTGTCTTTGTAATCACTTATTTTTAATGAACATCTTAGAAGATATTACAATTTTAAATTACTCCGATATAAAATTCACACGCGCCGCATGATGTGCAAAATATGACGCTGCGCCTGGCCGGCGGGCGAGGAGAGGGGTTGCTTGCGGGCGGCGCGGAGGGGTTTTTTTTATGGTAGTTAAAAATCATCCAATGACGAATCCCGCTCTTGGGCGGAGTGGGAAATAGTGTCAGACTCTTACTGACTAAACAACCTACCCCGTTCCTCCCTTGCCTTATTCCCAGAGCCCCGGTATAACGCTTTCGCACCAACCCTCGGCTGCAGGAGGCTTCGACCCTGAAGAGCCCCACAGTTTGCTGACAACACCTTGAGGCGCGCGGGTGCAGTGCAGGCCGTCGACGACTTGGTCTCGGTCTGGACTGTTACCAGACAACCGGACGGCGAGCTACCCATTGCTCACCGTTCGCGAGCCAGCGTCTACCGTGGCCGGATATCGGCGGGATCGCGGCGGCGACAGCTACGGCGAGGGCGCTTTTGCCCTTGCCTTATGCGGTTGGCCTCCTCCTTTACGAGCATTACTGCTTCGCTGAAGGAGGCGACCGCTTGCCATTCTTCTTCGCTGCGGACCATGGCCTGAACCAAGGCCCGGCGCGAGAGGCCACCGCCGCCGATCACCCCCACGAGGACACGGCGATTCTCTTCTCAAGCGGGGCACACCTCCACCGTGTCCTCCGTGCTGGCCACACAGTGGCGACACCCGGGCGACTCTTCCGCACGAATCCGGCGCAGGAATCTCCTGAACTTCCCATGTCCGGTGAGAACCTGCGTCATGTCCTGTGTGATGTCTATCCAACCACGCCTCAAAGAGGGCACTTACCGCCGAGATTTTGGCGTGCCCAAGTGGAGGGTGTAGCTCTATGAAGTACTTTTAGATAATTATGTTCTTTTAAAAACTAAATTGTCTAAATTAATAACAGAAATTGATACGGGCAAAGTCGTGGGTAACAGCTATCCTTATCCTTACTATATATATATATATACTATATATATATACTATATATATAGGATTCGTGCGGAAGAGTCGCCCGGGTGTCGCCACTGTGTGGTCAGCACGGAGGACACGGTGGAGGTGTGCCCCGCTTGAGAAGAGAATCGCCGTGTCCTCGTGAGGGTGATCGGCGGCGGTGGCCTCTCGCGCCGGGCCTTGGTTCAGGCCATGGTCCGCAGCGAAGAAGAATGGCAAGCGGTCGCCTCCTTCAGCGAAGCAGTAATGCTCGTAAAGGAGGAGGCCAACCGCATAAGGCAAGGGCAAAAGCGCCCTCGCCGTAGCTGTCGCCGCCGCGATCCCGCCGATATCCGGCCACGGTAGACGCTGGCTCGCGAACGGTGAGCAATGGGTAGCTCGCCGTCCGGTTGTCTGGTAACAGTCCAGACCGAGACCAAGTCGTCGACGGCCTGCACTGCACCCGCGCGCCTCAAGGTGTTGTCAGCAAACTGTGGGGCTCTTCAGGGTCGAAGCCTCCTGCAGCCGAGGGTTGGTGCGAAAGCGTTATACCGGGGCTCTGGGAATAAGGCAAGGGAGGAACGGGGTAGGTTGTTTAGTCAGTAAGAGTCTGACACTATTTCCCACTCCGCCCAAGAGCGGGATTCGTCATTGGATGATTTTTAACTACCATAAAAAAAACCCCTCCGCGCCGCCCGCAAGCAACCCCTCTCCTCGCCCGCCGGCCAGGCGCAGCGTCATATTTTGCACATCATGCGGCGCGTGTGAATTTTATATCGGAGTAATTTAAAATTGTAATATCTTCTAAGATGTTCATTAAAAATAAGTGATTACAAAGACAATTTTGTTCACAATTACATATTTTTAATCAACAACACATTCATTTGGATAAAGTTTAATATTACTATGTTGATACAACTCTAACAAATAATTTGTAATAATGCATTATTTTGGGCCAAATTTGATTCCCATAAAAACGGTTCTAGTGAGTTAATCTTAAAAGATAGACATATACTGTCGCGGACATTTTTTTACATCATTTTAAGAGAAATAATTCTTTCATACATATTTTTTTGGTATCTTCTACCGTTTACGCAGCGCACGCAACGGAAGCCCTCAAAGATGAATATTTTTCCCCGTTTTTTCCACATTTTCCATTGTTTCTTCGCTCCTATAAGTCACAGCGTGATGTTATATAGCCTAAAGCCTTCCTTGATAAATGATCTATTCAACACAAAAAGAATTTTTCAATTCGAACCAGTAGTTCCTGAGATTAGTGCGTTCAAACAAACAAACAAACTCTTCAGCTTGCTTTATAATAGTATAGAAGATAGATAAATGTAAGCCTCCGCCTACAATCTATAGAAGCAATACACGAACTTAACTCCGATCACCGCCCTGTGATCATGCACCTAGGCTCCTGCTCGGGTAACCTTGACCCGGGCCAGCCCCCTCCTTCCCAATTGATCACTGACTGGAAGAAAGTAAGCGACAGACTGAAATCTGCCACATCACCTCAATTGGACACTATCCCTGACCACATAGTCTCTGTCGCAGACGCGACAGCGGCGATCAACTCACTCACCGAGCACGTACAATCTGTCTTGAACGAATGTTCTAGGGAGATTCCAGCGACGGAAGACTGCCGCTGGAAAATCTCGGACGATATACGGGCCCTGATGACCGAGAAGAACGCCGCCATCCGTGCGTACAGCGCCTTTCCCTGCGACGCTAACAAGGCTCACATGCGTAAATTACAGCGTGCTGTAAAGAAGCGCATGGTGGAGCTGCGTCCCGCTCGCTGGGACGAGATGCTTAGCGAACTCGAGCCTACCCACCACGCCTTCTGGCATCTTCAGAGGAAGTTACGTTCCACCGAAGAGTCCACCATGCCCCCAATCGTCCGACCGGATAAGAGTATCGCTTTCGATAACTGCGAAAAGGCGGAATGCCTGGCCGACAGCCTTGAATCCCAATGCTCACCCAGCTCTCAACTAGTAGACCAAGCCCACATCGACGATGGTGGATGCTGAAGTCGAACGTAGAGGTTCCCTACCTCCCGTTGAAGACCCAGACAATCCCTAGCCCCCGTCACTCCTGACGAGGTTGCGGAGATCGTCAAAAAGCGTCAACCTCGGAAAACCCCAGGCGCCGACGGCATCACGAACAGAGTGTGCAAACTCTTCCCCCCACAATTAATAGTGCTAATGATCGCCATCTTCAATGGCGCATTAAGCAATAACATGTTCCCCCAAGCGGGGAAACAGGCCACCGTCATCGGTATTTCCAAACCAGGCAAACTCAAGTCTGATCCCGCTAGCTACCGTCCCATCAGTCTCCTCAATGTTCTCGGCAAATCTACGAGAGGCTTATTTACAAGCGACTCAAAGATTACGCTGAAACCAAGGTCTCATCCCAAACGAGCAGTTCGGTTTTCGTACCAAACACTCGTGCATCCACCAAGTACACCGCATCGTTGAACACCTAAGTGTTGGCTTCCAGCGCAACATGATGACGGGCGTCTTGTTCTTCGACATAGCGAAAGCATTTGACAAGGTCTGGCACAACGATCCTCGGCGCCCCATACTTCATATGTAATGAGAATCTACACTTAGATCTCAGAGTCCCCACCATCCAGGAGTTCATGAAACGCCTCTGCAAGCGTTTCTTCGATACCGCTGAGAAACACCGCAACCCCCTGATCAAACACTGAACCCACATATGTTACTTTTAATCCCGAAAAAACGTAAGATTCCTGTGGGATATATATATATGCTCTGGAATAGCACATACGCTACTTTTTGTCCCTGAAAAAAACGCATAAGTTCCTGTGGGATATATACCCAATTTATTTTTGTTGTCCTATCACACCAGACCGTCTGATGGAACGGATTCTCGAACCTATTAGAAGTGTTAAATCCTTACTTCGTTACTTAATATTATAAATCGGAAAGTAAGTTTGTTTGTTTATTTGTTAGGCTTTCACGCCGTAACTACTAAACCGTTTGCTTTGAAATTTTGCAAACGTAAAGTTGGAAGTCCGGATTAAATAATAGGCTACTTTTTATCCCGGAAAAATGTGATGTTCCCGAGGGAAAACGAAAATATTGTTAGCTTCGTATGAAGCTGTCGGTATCAGTTTGGTGACACACGGCGCTGGTTGTCCTTTAAAAAAAAGTTTAATCCTTACTAATAATATAAATCGGAATGTGAGTTGGTTTGTTTGTTAGGCTTTCACGGCGTAACTACTGAACCGTTTGCTTTGAAACTTTGCAGACGTAAAGTTAGAAATCCGGATTAAATAATAGGCTACTTTTTATCCCGAATAAATGCGATGTTCCCGAGAGAAAACAAAAATATTGTTAGCTTCGTATGAAGCTGTCAGTATCAGTTTGGTGACACATGGCGCTGTGTGTCGTTTAAAACAAAGCTTAATGATACGATAAATTATCCCCGGAAATGACGAATTCCCGAGGGATGACGTACAATTTGGTTTATTGCCTAAACTGATTTTTACATCTGCTTATCCTGTGAACTTAGTAATGTTTTTACGTAGCTAAGCAAGAATTTGTGTACTTTTTTACCTACCCTTTATCCTGGTAAGTATAATAGACTGTTCCAGAAGGTTAACAACGTTTATGAATAATCAAAACAGGTTATAACATGCACATATTCCTATCCTTACTATCTTTACTTCCTTATCCTTACTAATATAATAAATCGGAATGTAAGTTTATGTGTTTGTATGTTTGTTAGGCTTTCACGCCGTAACTACTGAACCGTTTGCTTTGAAATTTTGCAGACGTAAAGTTAGAAGTCCGGATTAAATAATAGGTATGATAGACTGTTCCAGAGGTTAACAACGTTTATGAATAATCAAAACAGATTATAACATGCACATATAATAAATACTGAAATATTTATAAGTCACCGAAATTACTAATTGGTATAAGTAGGTATTTAGTATAAGTGGTCTTTACGCTAACTAATTCTTTATGTAAGAAGAAGTGCATGTGGCTCTTCGCCGCATGAAGAACCGGAAAGCTGTCGGTGCCGATGGAGTCCCTATTGAAGCCTGGAAGGCGATGGGACCTCGTGGTGTGGGCATCTTAACCCACCTATTTAACCGCATGCTCCTCACCGGAAAGATCCCGAGTCAATGGAGACTGAGTATTTTCACTCCAGTCTTCAAAGGCAAGGGATCGGTGCAAGAGTGTGGCGACTACCGTGGGATTAAGGTTATGTCCCACACCATGAAGCTCTTCGAGCGGGTGATTGACTCTCGGATCCGACAGGAGTGCACCGTCTCGGGATGTCAATATGGGTTTCGACCAGGCCATGGCGCCATGGACCCCATCTTTGCCCTAAGGGTTACCACATGGAGGGATACAGATCGAAGAATACGCCTCTGCACCTCTTATTCCTAGACATGCAGAAGGCCTTCGACTGTGTCCCCCGTGATGTGATCTGGTGGGCGCTGAGATCCAAAGGAGTGCCCAAGACCTATGTTGACATCATCCGAGACATGTACCGAAACTCCGGTTCTGTGGTTCGGACCGCTGTTGGCGATACGAATCCCTTCCCCATCACCGTTGGAGTTCATCAGGGCTCTGTCCTTAGTTTCTGTTCAGCGTGGTGCTGGACGTGCTGTCCTCTAACATCAGGGACTTACATGAGCAGCCGCCATGGCTGCTCATATATGCAGACGACATCGCGCTGGCGGACTCGGACAGTGGGCGCTTGGTTCGACGTGTGACAGCGTGGAAGGAATCGCTGGAAAACGGCGGTCTGAAGATTAATGCGGCGAAGACCGAGTACTTGGCCTGTAACACAACAAACGCTGCTCCTGTTTGCATTGGCGAAGACACAGTCGAGCGCACGGAACAGGTCAGGTACTTGGGATCGGTGCTCCACGAGTCCGGGTACGTCGATTGCGACGTCGAGTCTCGTATCTCGGCGGCCTGGGCAAAATGGCGTGAGGTGGCGGGGGTTATCTGTGACCCCAAAATGCCGGTTAGGCTCAAAGGACAGGTCTATAAGACCATCATTAGGCCTGTCCTTTTGTATGGCAGTGAAACGTGGCCTGTACTTAAGCGGCATAAGCAAAGCCTGCGTGTCACGGAAATGAATATGCTGCGCTGGATGTCGGGAGTGTCGCGGAAAGACCGCATTAAAAACTCCCGCATCCGGGGCAGCCTTCAGGTCCGTGACATAGCGGATAAACTGCAGGAGGGTCGCTTACGTTGGTATGGCCACGTTTTACGAAAACCGGCAGACTACGTGGGTAACAGATGCCTCGACATGCCGCCTCCGCCGGGACCCGGTAAACGAGGAAGGCCTAAGAGGCGTTGGATCGACGTCGTAAGGGACGATATGCGTGCCAATGGGCTTACGGCAAAGAACGAAAAAGACCGAGCGAAGTGGAGGCGTGCTTGCAGGAAAGCGGACCCCGGGCACCGAGGCGAAAGCCAAGGTTGGCAACCGGGACTAATACCGCTAGGATGATGATGATGATGAATTCTTTATGTAAGCGATAGATGGCGCTGGGTGTATTTTAAAACGTGGTAACGTTGTGTTTTTTAAGATATGTAAGTAGTGGTATGATATCTCGCGCCCTAACCTATGGCCGTATAGTATTTACCGTTTTGTTTTATCATAGCTTTGCTTAATTCGATTCACCAGGTGTAGTTTATTTAAAGGTAATTACGTCGCTTTGTTCGTCATTTAGATTTTTATAGTTTAGGACATTGAACTAACATTACTATAGGATTACACTTTAGTTTAGGTTTATAGTTTTTAGTTTACTTACTCATTATTTCATAATGCCTCGCAAACGTAAATCTAATTTGTCGAGCACCTCATCTCAAGCTCGGGCAATGAAAATTGCCCGATCTCATGAATCGTCTCTCCATGCTGGATTAAGAAGGCGCGATCAAGCAGAGTGTCAGGCTGCTTTGAGAGCTGCTGAGCTACTATCTCAGCGCCGGCAAAGATTTGAGGAACAAGCCGCTCGCCAAGCTTCTTTGAGGGCTTCTGAGAATGATATTCGTACTCAAGTCCGTTTATCGCAACAGGCTCAACGTCAGACAGCACTAAGGGCGTTAGAGTCACCTCTTCAAACGCAGCTACGTTTGGAAGAGCAAGCTGAAAGACTAGCTATTTGGAGAGCTAATGAGACGCCTCTTCAAACGCAGCTACGTTTAGAAGAGCAAGCTGAAAGACTAGCTATTTTGAGAGCTAATGAGACGCCTCTTCAAACGCAGCTGCAAAATTAAAAGTAGGGGTTCCGGTGATGCTGATGCGTAATCTCGATGCCCCACGACTGTGTAATGGTACCAGGTTTCGTGTCACTCAGCTTGGACGGAATATTATTACCGCAACTATTTTGACTGGCGCAGCAAAAGGTGAAAGTGTACTCATTCCTCAGATCCCGATTATTCCAACAGGCCTCCCATTTCAATTTAAAAGACTTCAGTTTCCTATAAGGGTTTCTTTGCAATGACCATTAATAAAGCACAAGGCCAAACTCTAAGGGTTGCTGGAGTAGGGTAGGGTGTCTCACAGTGAACCAGGCAGCTACATTTAACCATCGCTGAATCTCGAAAATGCGACATTGCCAAATAATGCTAATATGAGTGAAAGAGAGGTATTTACGTTCCGTTTCTGCCCATTAGTTTGCGTGGCGATCGTATGCAAAGTATTAATGTGAGGAGCATTCAAAAGCAAACTGACTCAAAAAGTAAGTATTTTTTGCAAATTTCATTCTTTTTTACCTTTTTTTGTTTAAATGATATCGATTTATTTATATATACACTGTTTTCTACGGTTATTTAGCAATAAAAAGCGCTATAATTTGTGTTTTAACGAGATTGATTTACCAGGAAAATTTTGAGTTTAGCTATCAAAACGTGGTGTGTCTCACAATGAGCCGCCTGAGTGTGGTACTCATTGAACCATTGTTCGTTGTGTAATACACTCGTTAAATGAGTGTATTTTTTACAATTATTTTAATTTGTTATAGTATGGCGCCAAACAAAGTGAAGCCGACATGCTTAAAGCCTTTAAACTGCACAGAACGAGTGAAAGAAGTGAATAGAATTTTTTTTTGTTTTATTTTTGGAATATTTTTTTTTACTTTGATTAAAGTTTGTTTGTTTTGTTTCAAAAACCAAGTAAAAAGTTATTTAGTTTCTTAGTTTTTAAATAAAAGAATATTATGCTACTTTTGTATTTATTTTTAAAATATAGAATTTGACTGAAAAGTTTATGTGATGTAAGTGATTTTAATAAATATAAGGCTGATTTTTATTATTACTGTTTTTTATCAGTATTACAAAGTACTTGTCTTATAAATTTAACTAGAAGACATAGTCAATAAGGTGGCTCAATGTGTACGATGCCCTGGTTAAATGTGTACCACCTGAAGTACTCAATGAACCAAAAATCATTTTTTATAAAAACCTGTTTTACACTAAAAGTAAAAGGAATATGAGAAATTAATGTTTTACAAAATGAAGCTAAATAGATTTGTTAACTATACACAAAAAATTAAAGGGATTGATTGAAAATCCAGCCCACTATGAGACTTTGAAATTTACCTGGTTCAATGTGAGACAACTTACCCTACACCTGAAAAAACATTGTTTTTCGCATGGTCAGCTCTATGTAGCGTGTTCTCGGGTTTCCAGTGCCCAAAATCTGTACGCTTTTACTCCCCAAAGTAAAACATATAATATAGTTTACCACTCAGTTTTGGTTTAACAACTTAACGGCCTAAACGCGTGAACGGATTTTGATAAAATTTTGTATGGAGGTAGTTTGAGTCCTGGATAAGCAATGTTTTGCCGTGGTAGAACTTCTCATTTCCACGGGAAAATCTAAAAAACACGATATAATCGATTTCCACGCGGGCGAAGCCGCGGGCAAAAAGCTAGTAATATTATAAATCGGAAAGTGAGTTTGTTTGTTTGTTATTCTTTCACACCGTAACTACTGAACCGTTTGCTTTGAAATTTTGCAGACGTAAATTGAGAAGTCCGGATTAAATAATAGTCTCCTTTTTATACCGGAAAACTGTGATGTTCCCGAGGGAAAACGAAAACATTGTTAGTTTCGTATGAAGCTGTCAGTATCAGTTTGGTGATACATTGTGCCGTGTGTCGTTTAAAACAAAGCTAACTGATACGATAAATTATCCCCAGAAATGAGGAATTTCCGAGGGATGACGTACAATTTGGTTTATCGTGTAAACTGATTTTTACATCTGCTTATCCTGTGTACTTAGTATTGTTTTACGTAGCTAAGCAAAAACTTCTGTACTTTTTTACCTACCCTTTATCCTGGTAGGTATAATAGACTATTCCAGAAGGTTAACAACGTTTATGAATAATCAAAACAGGTTATAACATGCACATATAACAAATACTGAAATAACTATAAGTCACCGAAATTACTAATTGGTATAAGTAGGTATTTAGTATAAGTAGTCTTTACGCTTACTAATTCTTTATGTAAGCGATAGATGGCACTGGGTGTATTTAAGAACGTGGTAACGTTGTGTTTTTAACCGACTTCAAAAAAAAGGAGGAGGTTCTCAATTCGACTGTATTTTTTTTAAATTTTATTATGTTTGTTACCTCAGAACTCCGTTGTTTATGGATGGTGTTGGTGACGAGTGAAGACAATTGTGATTAGTGATTTGTGATTAGTGATTAGTGACAGTAATTTGTGATTGGACACGTAAGTCAATTAGTATTAATTATTTTTAAGGACACGGACACGTTTGTCAATCACGTAGAAGTAAGTAATAACTTGTACTATGATAACATTCAACAATTGTGAATATTAGTTAATTCTGTATAACAATTAGCTTAAAAGTTATTAATAACGCTGGGTAAAATCACCAGACACATTCTCCAATAAGATTCATGTCAGTATCCTTATCAGATTAACATTTAAAATCCCTTTAGTGTGACAATAGAGATGACTTTACCCATCAAAGAATAATATTTGTACGTAAACAACTGTAAAATAGCCGTAAGTTTGCATATTGTATACCATTTTAAAGGAAATAACGTAAAGATTTAGATACAACATAGATAAGACCTGAAAATTGTAAAAACAATAGATATTTAACCCCAGGACCATAAATAGTTAAATGAAAATAATTGTACAAAACAGTTTAAAAACCATGGCTCTCGTTATGGTAAAGTTTGGAAGTAAATTAGTGAGCATGGAATTTTGATTGTCGTCGTCTCCGGTCCTGATAAGTTTTCTCTCTTTGTGAACCAAGAAATCAAGAATAAAGAAGATTGAACCTTAAGATCAGTGTTTTCATGAGAATCCCCTACAGATGGATTTGCAATTTTTTTTTTATACTTGAAAGGATATGCTTTCAGATTGGTCCCATTTTTTTCAAAATTGAGTTTTGATAATGGGATCCATGAGAAAACGAGGGAACTCCTCAAATATTATAGGCAACTATACAGTTCTTTTTATATTTTCATCGAGAACTCAAGCATTTACAGTCAAAAAGTAACATTTGATGAGGTGGAACTGGTGAAGAAGATCAGAAATGGCTAACGAAACTTGACACTCGCATAGATATCACAATCAAGGTAGTTGAGCAACTATGAAAATGCACTATAAACCACTGATCTTAAATAATTATGTTGAAAATGTTATCATCGAACTGATCTGATGATGATGATGGCGCTGGAAGGTAGGCACTGGAACTGCGTAACTAATTAATATATCCTAGCCGTGTTTGGGCTTGTTAGAATTGTCATAAGATGCACTTTGGCTGTAAGGTACTATTGAACTGATGTGATGATGAAGCTGGAAGGTGGAAGGTCGGTATGGGAACTTCAAAATAAAATAATGTATCCTAGCATTGTTTGAGCTTATTAGAGCTTTTTTTTTTATGGTTGGTAAAAATCATCCAATGACGAGTCCCGCTCTTGGGCGGAGCGGAAAACAAGTGTCAGACTCTTACTGACTAAAAAACCTACCCCGTTCCTACATCGCCATACATACCAGGGCCAGAGCCTTCCTGAGCTTATTAGAGCTGACATGGGCAATGCTGTCAAGGGCAATGGAAAGGGCTATGCTCGGAGTTTATTTAGTTTTTAAGATCAGTGTTTTCATGAGAATCCCCTACAAAATATTGGTCCTTCGAGAGCCGGATTCAAGAAACCGAAGCTGGGAAATTGAAGAATTACAGTTCATCGGTTGAAGATCGTGAAAAACTTAAGATTCATTCTATGAAGAGGTTTACAAGCTTCGTCCGTCATATCAAAGGAACTCCGTGTTTGAAGAATTCGAAGCTCAAGTACAACGTCAGAGAGCACCGTGTTGGTAGGTCGACCCTGCCACTACTTGCACCCACCTGGAAAGTACTTAAGCGACGTTGCAACTTGGAAGCCGAGAGTTTTTTACTTGAGGAAGGTGAATTGAAGATCCAATAGGAAGATCAAGACTTAGGAATTGGACTTCAAGACCTAGGTTCAAGATTAGAACTTGAAGTAAAAACTTTTCGAAGACTTCATCGAAGTTTATGCTGAGAAGATAGCAAGCACTAAGAAGATATTTGAGTGTGTTGCCCCTTCTTGAAGCCCAGATATGATGACGAGAAGCCGAAAGGGAGACAGTTCGAGGTCAACTACCGAAGAAGAGACCAGTGGTGGCGACACTACGACTACAGGAACAACATCGGGTACTACATCTGAAACAGTCACTGAAGAAACCATAACGGCTGAAGAAACCACTGTAGTCGAAGATGCCGACATCACTTTGTTTTCAAACAAAGAAAAGAATAAGAAAAAGACAAGATCTAATTCCAATAAGAACAATTCCAATAAGAAAAAGGAATTGGAAGCAAGGTTGGAGTTGGAAAAATTAAAATTGGAAGAAGTCCAATTGATGACTAAGTTAGCAAACACCAGATTGGAATTAACGCGCGCTGAAAATTGCTCGGACGACAGTGAAGATGAGGACGCTGAAGCCGAAGCAGCCGCAGCGAAGGCAACTGCGGCCTGGGTGTCGAAGACCAAGAATGTGGAGCGCAACGAGGGGGAGCCAAGCAACGCTGACCCGAGCACCTCGAGAATAGCACCGACCACATCCAGTCCCACAAATCAGCTGGCCGAAGCCATTCTAGAAGCAGTGAAGTCCGTAGCAGAAAATAAGGCGTCTTCAATTATGCAGCGCGCACCGAAATACGTAAGCGAGTTGCATCCATTCGAGGGCGATCCTAGAGACTGGATGGCCTTTAAAGCAACATATGAAGACACGCAAGCACTCTTCAGCGACATTGAAAACATGGGAAGACTAAGAAGAGCCATTAAAGGCAAAGCCAAAGAAGCTGTCAAGTCGCTTCTCTTCACTCAAATAGACCCGAGAGAGGTCATAACGGCCTTGGAGCGTCGGTTTGGAAGACCTACGTACCTGATTCGGAGTGAAGAAGAAAACATAGAGAAGCTTCCTGCCATGTCTGAAGACGCAAGAGAGTCGGTGCGTTATGCTGGGGCAATATCCAACACCGTCAGCGTCATAAAGCAAATGAAGAAACAAAGTTACCTACACTCCAGTGACGTCTCGAACAGAATTATTGAAAAAATGTGTACTCTGATACGCTTCAAGTGGTTCGAGTATCGTGCAGCCAAAGAAGACGAAGATGAACCAGTGCTACTCAGTCTCATGCACTTCTTCAACAAAATGGTGGATCAATTCGAGATGCATGACTTCATGGGATCCAAAGTGAAGAGAGAAGGCATGAACACAAGATCAAGACACGCTGGTTCACGAGGCGTACACACCACTCGCACTACAAACGATGCCGATGAAGAGGATTATACATCAGATGAAGATCGAGATGGAAATTGGAATGTCAAAACGAAATCAGCTACAGTGTGTTCCTGCAAAGAAAACAGCAAATCGGAAAAACCCAGAAACATAAACTGCCCGCAATGTAAAGAAGAACACACTCTTTTAAAATGCAAGAAGTTTAATGAAGCTTCAACAAAAGAAAGGTGGGACCAAGCCAAGAAGACTGGAACATGCTTCAAATGCTTGGAAGGGAGCCATCGAGGATTCAACTGCAAAGCGAAGCCTTGCAGCAAATGCAAGAAAGCACATCATCTGCTGTTGCATTATGAAGAAGCAACACAACCAAAGATCCAAGAAGAGGCCGTACAAACAATAGCTTCATCCATAGACTATACACTTAATACTGGTATAGATGCGCCACTCGGAGTTCAAAAATAGTAAGCTTAAAGTATCCTCCACACATAGATGGCGCGAACTACAATTGTGTTTTCGCAGATACCCGCCAGATGGCGCGAATTACAATTGTGTTTTCGCAGATACCCGCCAGAGGGCGCTACGTATTAATTTCTAAATAGATTTTTCGAGTTAATAAATCAGTAAATTATTAAAAAGTACTTGGAACTTTGGCAAGTAAGATACTTACCAAACTTCCAAGTACTTTTTAAGAATTTACTGATTAAGAATACGCCAGTATAAAAATTAAACACCAGTTTTATGTACTTGTAATTTTTATTAAAACATGGGAGTTAAGTACAAACATGGTGGAGTTAAGTAGAAACACAATTCACCATTATTATGAAATAAAATGTAAACAAAAACCCTCAGCCACCTGACGTTTTACAGTTAAACATAGCCTTATAATGTTCCCACGGCTGGGACTCATGCCTCTTAGGAAAGAATGGGCCGTAATCCAACACGCGCAGTTTGGTGTACAGACAAGGTTTTACAGTTAAACTACTAACTATTAATCCTGAAAACAACCTTTCGCATTTTCCATGTTTAAAAATCATAAAACTCAATTACTACAATAAACAAATTTATGTCTTGATATGAATTTTGATTAACTACATTTTTTACCATCAAAAGTTCATACACTAAGCAAAAATAAAAATCTTAACATAAACATAACACATTTATTAACTTACAAAAATGAAAAAATATATAATCAATACTATATATGCATGCAGTATAAAGCACAGTGGTTACAATATAACTAAATGCATATTTTCTTTGTTGCTGATATGCATTAAGTATGCAATTGGCATGCAACAATCCTAAGTGGAACATCTAAGTTGGAATAACTATTCTGAATTTTCAATTGCAGAAATACTAACTGACTTTGAAGCTGGCGATAGACATGAGCATTGGCTCGTGCCAATGCTCTTGTAACGTGCTCATATCGAGCGAATAATCATGTCAGTCGCCAGCTTTGTATTTGTTAAAAAAAAAAAAAACAAAATTCCCTCCAAAATTGACGTCAAGTGGTTATGGGTTAAAATTATATTATTAACTAGCTGTTGCCCGCGACGTTGTCTGCGTGAAGGCTCTACAGCACCAAACATACCTAAAGTGGCTTTGTCGCTATAGCATTATAAGTAAACAACTTTTAAAATAGCAATGCATCAGCCTTATAAAGTTCCCGCTGCCAGGAAATAGACGTCCTGTCTAGGAGAGGGAATGGGCCATGCTCCATCACGCGGTCCCAGTGCGGATTGGTGGATGACACATGTCTTCGAATTTTTCATATATATATTTTAACCCTGGATCTTATTAATATTTTCGTTAATTTGTATGCACCTGCCATGTTTTCTCTTCACCACCCTTGGTTGACTGGTAGAGAATGCCTAAGGCATTAAGTCCGCCTGTGTACCTTTGTGTTGCATGAAGTTCTAATAAATAAATAAATAAATTTTTGGTTCTAAGACATTCACAGTCACAGTTTCCTCATAATGTTTTCCTTCACCGTTTTAAGAGCAGTGGTTATGAAATAAATTACAGAAAGTAATTCGCCTGGCTGGGTTTGAACCCCCGACCTACAATTTGTAAGTCGTATCCTTTACCACTCCGCCAACACTGAGTCGGAGCCTTTACCACTCCGCCACCATACTACGATGGTAGTTATGCTGCCAGGAGCCAAAATGTAAAGAGAGTTAGGACTGATGACGCGGGAGCAAGCGACGTACAGTTGCCCGCGTAAGAGACAACTCGCCCTGAAGTTGACACCCGCTGCACTCAGTGTCTGCCCCTGCGACTTCTTGATGGTCATCGCGAAGCAAACACTCACGGGGAACTGTATGCGCTTGGACTGGAACGGGAAATTATGAGGTACAAATACTGCCTCGCCGACGCCACAACCCGTAAGAATTTTTGACAGGTCTCTTTACTTTTCTTAGGATATAGGTTCCAAAGATGCATAATCGGGACTCCGACTTTCAGCTTGATGGTATGCGCGGGATAATGTGTGGCGTAATCTTGCTCGACGACAGTGTTTATCGAGGTATAGACCACTACCTTCCCCTCAATTTCCAAGAGAATGCATTCGTTAATTGCTGCAACCTGATCATTTTTGGACGTCAAAATGGCCCGCTCACACACCCAAGAATTCTGCTGGTTTGATAAACGACTGATGTCCCCGTGCACAGTGAATGAATTCTTCTAAGCTGGATAACACTCTATAAGAGACTCTGGAAGTACCTCTTGTCCACCTTTCTCGTAGTGGGCTTTGACTTGAACCCAAGTCGTCGACGGCGCGCAGCGCGCTGTTCCCTGCACCTCAAGCAGTCGTCAGCAACTGTAGGAGCCCAGCAAGGTCGAAGCCTTCTGGGGCCAAGGGTAGATGTTAAAGCGGAACACCAGGGCCCTGGAACTAAGGCAAGTAGGAACGGTGGGTTGTTTAGTCAATAGAATTCTAACACTGTCTCCCGCTCCACCCAAAGGCGGGATTCGTCATTCATTTATTTTCCCCTTCATAAAAAAGATAAAGTGCCTTCGCCAAGAGTTAGAAGGTCATCAGAGAATTCTTGAGCACGTGCATTGCTGCCGAGCCGAGCTCACATATTAATGTTCAAGCGCAGCGCACAAACTCGTGACTACAATGAAGATTGTTTCAACGTAGCATTCACCTCGTAAGACTTTGATCCCCGAGTCAAGACGGGAAGCGTTTGCCCGAAACCGCCACTGAACAAACTGTGACACCACCCATCAAAATGTTCGTTCCCGCGGATGTCCTGCAGGGTTCTGTCCTCGGACTCAACTGCGTTCCTATTGGCCACCGTACGCTCATTCCATACGATCAGAGAGCAATCCTTAAGCACGTGTCCCTTATCGCTGTAACGTGACACACCACAAACAGGCGTTTTGGCGCTCTCTATATCGATGGGAATTTGAACATGGCATGTGCTGCCTTGCCACCCGGAAGCAGTGACGACATTGCTGTTCAATAGCAATATTGCCTTGCCTCTTCAAGTATGCCATGTTTTTTCTGTTCCAACAGGAGCAACCCAAAAAAAACATATTACCCTGGTTTTGCACAACGCTTTCAGGGACGGTGTCATAAATTTGTTTTTGCTCTGAAGACAACAAAGCGACATGGTCATTTCGTATGGTGGTCATTTCGCCCGAATCGTAATTTGTCTCAGCCATAGTCTTGATGCGGTGATGATTGGGGAACTGGTAATTCATATTCGATCAGTGGATTGCCGCCGATAGAAATGTCCACATCTTAAGTGAACTGAGACAGGTGTTCAGCACACATTCATCAGTTACATCGACTTCGTCTCCAGTAGCACGCCTCAAAGCTCGCAGAAAATCTTCAGACAGATGATGGCGATATTTCAATGAACATAACTTTTTTGTAATACTTAGCACCGCATTTTTTTTAATAGTCTTCCTCAATTCCGCTTAAGATTTTCAGGGTTGTTTGGCACTTCAATTTTTCAAAACGAACTATACAATACAACTTTTAGGAAGCTGTTTTGATTGATTTTTATCTCTCATAAATGGCGCTGTTTTAAAACTGTCTTTTTACTACTAATATCATTGAACTATGTTCCTCTGTCCAAGTTACTTAAATGACGTAGTTTTTATAGTGTAAAGCCAGATAATAGCATAGCTTACTAAAAAACATCATTTAAATATGCGTTGTTAGATTAAACACTGTCACAGAATGCATAAGAAAAAAAAGTATTCACAACTTTCCCGGCCCGTCCTTTATTCATGCAAAATTTGAAGATAATCCATGCAGTATGTTTATATATATATATCCAAGTAAGTTTTTGAGTTTAGCTCAAACATACATACAGACAGACAGACAAAAGTTCTAATAAAAACTATGCTTTTGGCTTCGATATCGATTGTAGATCACTTCCTAAGTAATCTTTAAAAAAAAAAATTAATAAACAGTTTTCACTTTCCTACGATTTTATTATATTTATATGAATAGATTATTCGTAAAACACTTTAGTTAAGTCCCAAGAGGACACAAATTTCCGCACAACTGTTGTATTTTAATTGTGTCTGTAATTACGGTAGTCGAAAGGTAAAAAATATATTATGTTATGTTTTCGTTTGTACTAATTTAGGTCAGTAGACGGCGTTGTACGTATATACAGGGTGTAAAAAGACCGATCACATACCCGTCAACTATACATTCTGTACATATAACTAAGTAACTCTGACCAAAAAATATTTCAGGGAAACTAACTTAATTTTCGATCTTTAAAAAAAGTATGCTTTTTATTGCGCGCAATGTAAAGCGTGCGACTGATTCTGCCAGTGTGTGTGTAAGTACACGATAGGCGCGGCGCGGCGCTAAAGCGTGCGCGGCGGCTCGCGCTTTTTGCTTAGCTGTTCAGGTAGGTATTAAGTAGGCTCTTGGTAATTGGACATTTCTGTGTTATGTACAATTACTTACACGAAATAAGTACAGTTTTTAAATAGCCTAAGTACTTACCTTTACTGTCCGTCGCTTTAGCTGTTATCCAGCACAGGTGACCTCTCGACACTGATGAGTACTGGTTCAAATTGGCGACCTCCCTCACGTAGACAGATGCGCGCCCTAGTCCGCTTGTTTTCATGAACCCGTTCCAGGATTCCTTCTTGCACTGACCGCTGCTTAAGTTCTTCAAAAACATCAATAATTTTTTGTCGCATTTCAGCAGCGGTCTCGCAGGGGCGGTCAAACACCCGATTTTTGACATAACCCCACAAAAAGAAATCCAGAGGGGTTAAATCAGGCGATCGTGCTGGCCAGGCGTGAGGGCCAAACCGTCCGATCCAGTTATCTCCGAACAGCGTCGTCAGTTGCTCACGAACTGGTCTCACGACATGAGGCGGCGCACCGTCGTGCTGGTACCACAACCCAAGCCGCTGTGCCAGTGGCATCTCTTCCAAAGTGTCTGTCAGGTACCCATTAATGAAGTCGAGGTAGGCAGGACCGTCCATTCTCGGTGGCAAGAAAACCGGGCCTAAAATCTGGTTTCCCACAATGCCAGCCCACACATTGTGTTTCCACCGAGTCTGGAAACCCGTTTCCTGACTTTGGTTTGGATTGACGGAGCACCAATAATGGGAATTTCGACGGTTCCACATTCCATTATTTGTGAAAGTGCTCTCGTCGGTGAAAATAATTTTTCGTACAAAGTCACGATCCTGACTCAACAGCCACCTGCAGTAATCCATGCGACGTCTCGCGTCGCCTGGCACGAGTGCTGCCACACGATGGATTTTGTAGGGCCGCTGTCTATCCCTCTTCAACACTCTGTGCACAGTGGAATGGGAAACCAAATGCCGAGCGTGATGACCATGCCGCCTCCGCAATATTTTGGCTGCTGTTCGTACGCCCAATCGTGGGTTTTCCCGCATCACGGCGAGAATGGCCTCTTCGGCCACCGGCCGTACTTGTCGGCCCCCTCCCAAAGAAATTGGTACAATGGGTTGGTTGTCCAGCAATCTTTGAACCACTCTGGTGAAGATCCGTGAATCCGTGGGCTGATAAGCAGTAGGATGCTCTATTCTGTACAGTCGCAGGGCCGCAGTAGCGTTTCCATGAGCCATGCCATAACAATAGACCATATTCACGTACTCGCGGGCAGAATAAACATGAAAAGGCATCTTAACTCGCGAAAGGTACCTACTACTAAACTAAAATAATCCTAAAAATAACGCACTACACACTCAAACACACTACACACAAAACACACAACGCACTCACAATACTCCTACACTAAGCCTATCACTCTAACACTTTTACTACTATCACACAATACAACAAAACTAATTAATAAAAGTAATTCGCAACAAAAAAAAAACCACAAGTGCATTCGATGACGCAAGAAACCGAACTAATAACACGTAGGTAAATTCGCAATTCCTAAAAATCTGTTTGCGGGGTCCGACAAAGGGCGGCTCTTTTGGCGGCTTTTCTTTAACTTTCTTTGAGCTCAAGCCGCTCGCGTGCTATTGGCTGCTGGTTCCAGCGCCAGACTGGTGTAATAGCAAAATGTGATCTCATAGATTTAAGTTACGCTCTAGTTATAATTAATTTTCTAAATCGGGTTTGAGTTTTAACTAGCATTTAGGGGTTTAACAATTTACGTCAATTATTCTGTACGTAGTCTCGTGATTACATTAAAAATAATGTTATCAGTGAAGACAGATAAATGATAGGTATTCAAAGTTCTAGTTAGTATTTGTAAAATAGCTAGTAGGCATTTTTGAGGGCCGCAGTCGGTAGGTACATGAACACGCTCTAAACACTGAAGACAAAATGTATCTCAGTACACACTGCTGTGGCTGCGCACGGAAGCATTCATGGCTTCGATTTTTTTTTTCAACGATAACCTTACGTTCTCATGGAGCGAGAGGGAGTTTAAGACTTTTACTGACTAAAACTCAATGTTTTTCCTTCAGTTGCCTTTGTGGTTCAGAGTCGCGGTAATTATTTCGAACATTCCCTCGACCCTGTCAGGCATCATTATTATCGGGCCCCATCAGCTTTGCTGACAGCTTCTAGAAGCGTATGTGGAACACAAGGCGCAGTCTACCAGGGCTGGTGCTTATCGGACGGAGACCTACCCATGATGACTCTTCGACGGCAAGCCCGCGTCTACAGTGGCCGGGAATCGCTCTGTGACTCCCAACAGACAAACGAACTTACGAAGGTAAAACGAGCCGCATTTTTGTTCATGTTTTAAGTAAAACGTAATTTGTTAGGTACCTACAATTTTTTAAAGTGAGGCTTACAGCATTATGCACTAGAAGCCATCCTAAAAAATGCCATTTTAGGCATTTTGAGGGGCTTGTCGCTAAATCTATACTAATATTATAAAGCTGAAGAGTTTGTTTGTTTGTTTGTTTGTTTGTTTGTTTGTTTGAACGCGCTAATCTCAGGAACTACTGGTTCGAATTGAAAAATTCTTTTTGTGTTGAATAGACCATTTATCGAGGAAGGCTTTAGGCTATATAACATTACGCTGCGACTTATAGGAGCGGAGAAATAATGGAAAATGTGGAAAAAACGGGGAATAATATTCATCTTTGAGGGCTTTCGTTGCGTGCGCTGCGAAAACGGTTCAAGATAACAAAAAAATATGTATGACGGAATTATTACTCTTAAAATGATCTAAAAAAATGTCCGCGACAGTATATGTCTATCTTTTAAGATTAACTCACTAGAGCCGTTTTTATGGGAATCAAATTTGGCCGAAATTAATGCATTATTACCGATTATTTGGTAGAGTTGTATCAACATAGTAATATTAAACTTTATCCAAATAAATGTGTTGTTGATTCAGAGTATGTAATTGTGAACAAAGTTGTCTTTGACATCACTTATTTTCAATGAACATCTTAGAAGATATTACAACTTTAAAATAACTCCGATATAAAATTCACACGCGCCGCATGATGTGCAAAACATGACGCTGCGCCTGGCTGGCGGGCGAGGAGAGGGGTTGCTTGCGCGCGACGCGGAGGGGTTTTTTTATGGTAGGTAAAATTCATCCAATGACGAATCCCGCTCTTGGGCGGAGCGGGAAACAGTGTCAAACTCTTACTGACTAAACAACCTACCCCGTTCCTCCCTTGCCTTATTCCCAGAGTCCCGGTATAACGCTTTCGGACCAACCCTCGGCTGCAGGAGGCTTCGACCCTGAAGGGCCCCATAGTTTGCTGACAACACCTTGAGGCGCGCGGGAGCAGTGCGCGCCGTCGACGACTTCGTCTCGGTCTGGACTGTTACCAGACAACCGGACGGCGAGCTACCCATTCCTCACCGTCCGCAAGCCAGCGTCTACGGTGGCCGGATATCGGCGAGATCGCGGCGGCGACGGCTACGGCGAGGACGAAGTTGCCCTTGCCTTATGCAGTCGGCCTTCTCCTTTACAAGCATTACTGCTTCGCAGAAGGAGGCGACCGCTTGCCATTCTTCTTTGCTGCGGACCATGGCCTGAACCAAGGCCCGGCGCGAGAAGTCGCCGCCGCCGATCACCCCCACGAGGACACGGCGATGCTCTTCTCAAGCGGGGCACACCTCCACCGTGTCCTCCGGGCTGGCCACTCAGTGGCGACACCCGGGCGTCTCTTCCGCATGAATCCGGCGCAGGAATCTCCTGAACTTCCCATGTCCGGTGAGAACCTGCGTCATGCGGAAGGTGAGGCGCACCAACCCTCGGCTGCAGGAGGCTTCGCCCCTGAAGGGCCCCACAGTTTGCTGACAACACCTTGAGGCGCGCGGGAGCAGTGCACGCCGTCGACGACTTGGTCTCGGTCTGGACTGTTACCAGACAACCGGACGGCGAGCTACCCATTGCTCACCATCCACAAGCCAGCGTCTACGGAGACCGGATATCGGCGGAATCGCGGCGGTGACGGTTACGGCGAGGGCGCTGTTGCCTTTGCCTTATGCGGTCGGCCTCCTCCTTTACGAGCATTACTGCTTTGCAGAAGGAGGCGACCGCTTGCCATTCTTCTTCGCTGCGAACTATGGCCTGAACCAAGGCCCGCCGCTGATCACCCCCACGAGGACACGGCGATGCTCTTCTCAAGCGGGGCACACCTCCACCGAGTGCTCCACCGTATCCTCCGGGCTGACCATACAGTGGCGACACCCGGACGTCTCTTCCGCACGAATCCGGCGCGCAGGAATCTCCTGAACTTCCCATGTCCGGTGAGAATCTGTGTCATGCGGAAGGTGAGGATGCCGTGATAGACATCACGCCTCAAAGAGGGGACTTACCGCCGAGATTATGGCGTACCCAAGTTGGGGTGTAGCTCTATGAAGTACTTTTAGATAATTATGTTCTTTTAAAAATAAATTGGCTGAAATAATAACAGAAATTGACACGGGCAAAGTTGTGGGTAGCAGTTATAATTTATAAAGCTGAGGAGGTTGTTTGCAAAAATAAATCACCATCACCATCAGCCTTTTTAATGTTCCCACTGCTGGGACACAGGCCTCTCTAGAAGAGGGAATGGGCCATAATCCACCACGCGGGCCCAGTGCGGATTGGTGGATGTCACATGTCTTCGAATGCAAAAATAAATATGATGTCCAAAATAACTATTCCACGCGGACGAAGTCGCGGGCACAGCTAGTGAATAAATAACGGCCGCAAGTCTTGACCGAAAGTCAAGCACGTGTGCCGAGGTTGGTATGGGTGATGGGTTACCATCCAAATGCTGAGACCCCTAAGGGTCGGTCTCAGTTGTCATTCGTAAATTTTTGTCAGCCATGTGCTACCGTAATAGTAATGCTAGCAAAGAAGGCGGCTGCACGCGCGACGGAACAGCCATCATGCTCCAGCCACCGTAGGTGAAAGCTTGCGGACGGCGAGCAATGGGTAGCTATTTTGCACCGTCCGACCGCGGACCGTCCGGTAATCATCCAGACTAAGCTCAAGTCATCGACGTCGCGTAGTGTTCCACGCGCGCGTCAAGGAGATGTCGGCAACCGCAGCGGCCTGGTTCGGTCGAAGTCTATTGGGTGATGCGAAAGTGAACCTCGGGCCCCACAACAATGAAAGTGAAAGAACAGGAGAACAGGAAAATGTGAAAGAACAGGAGTGGGTTTTTAGGTAGTAAAAGTCTGATACTGTTTCCTGCTCCGCCCAAGAGCGGGAGATGTCATTGGATGATTTTTTCCATCGGAAAAAAGGGTATCGTATTAACTAGTAATTGGGTTGTGGAGTGCAAAGACAGTCCGGTTAGACAGAAAGGAGACCCCAACAGTTGAGACTAAGGTAAGCAGATGATGCTTGAGTGTATGGAATTTCGTGCGATTTTTCCGTCAGCTTTAGATAGGTACCCAATTCAAACGTAATAAATGAAATAATAAAATTTACTTTTCCTTTAACATTGTGATCCTAAATGCAGAAATTACGTCGTTTTACCTGTTCCTAACACATCTTACTTAGGTACTTACTTACTTAGTGAGGTTGATGTTATGATTATGTACCTAGTTATGTTTATTACGATGTTATTGAAGAAGTTTAAGTGCAGGTACCTACCTACTTATCTTTTTTTTGATAGGAAATGTGTAAAGTGTGAGAGAGTCAGACTTTTACCGATTTTTAGTCAGCTAAAGTCTCACACTCCTCTCTTTTTCCGATCGTTGTTACTGCAGTTCATTTCTTCGAAGCAATAAAGCTAGCAAAGGAGGCGGCCGCACGCGCTAGTGAACGGCCCTCACACCCCAGCCGCCGGGATCCCGGTCCCGGTCCAAATTTCTAGCCACCGTAGATACAGACTTGGGAACGGCATCCAACGGGTATCACGCCGTTCGGTCGTCCGGTAACCGACTTGAGCACGGTCCGGACGTGCTCAAGTCGTCGACGGTGCGCGTGGTCAGCCAACGTAGGGGCTCAGCAGGGTCATAGCTTACTGGGGCCATGTATGATGCGAAAGGGAACTCCAAAGCCCTAAATGATGGCAAGGAAGAAAAAGGAGTGGGGTTTTAGTCAGTAAAAATCTGACTCACCCTCGCGCTCCGCCCAAGAGCGAGAGATATCATTAGTTGATTTTCCCTCCTGAGAAAAGGGCCGTGTAACAATCAGGCGGTTCTTCCCGCTTAATCCTTAGACTTAGACACCTTTCGTCTGGATGTGTAAGATTGAGGAAAATCTGGTTCTGCGGAGCTGCGTTTAGACAAGTTGGTACTGTTGATAAATTAGTAATTAACCTTTTTGTTGAAAATGTGAAATCGAAAACTGTTCAATTGACATAATAAATAAATGTAGTAATTTCGATCAGCTGAGCAACGTAGGTACACGACGGCCGGTCGTACGCATTTGGTCAGTGAACTCGACGACCGCACGCTTGTGTGCGTAGCATGGCGCGTTGTGTTTATTATTCATTGCAGTTTTGTAACTTCAAATGCGTTATTTGTTATGAAAAATCAATAATTTAGGTAATGTTTGTTCGGAAGAAAGTTTACTAATGACACTTGTAATACGATTATGAAAAAAAAACGAAAAAAAATATTCAACTTTGACCTTGAATATTTCCGGAACCATTGATTTCCCAGGAAAATTGTAGAACAAAAAACTATCCCAGTGATGGGTAGAATACGTAGTATTCGTTTACGTTAAGGGTCTTTTTACACCCTTTATAAATAACATTGAAACGTTATTTGAGATTAGGTTGCGTTACAAAATAAATCCGTTAGACCGTTGGAATAAGAATAACATATTTCATATAAACATGGAGAACGCCATTTAGAGATGAACTATTTTTTTAAATTATATATTAAATATTAACCCACATTTTTTAGTAAAACGAACCAACCACTACCTAAGATATTTCCCTAAAAAAAATAAGTAACATTACCATCTATGAATTTTAAGAATAACTAACTGCTAACTTTGCCAACATGCTCAAATTTAAATTAATAGTTTCCAAAAAGTGTTAACATGTAACTTGATTTGATTTTGGTGTAATCTCATAGATGGCGCTGTTTTAAAATTGTCTTTATACTACAAATATTCATTAAACTATGTTTCTTTGCCCAAATTACGTAGTTTTGAAAAACTAATAATGGGAATCTTTATTATTTACCTAAATAAGTTTACGTGCCAAGTTTCAAGTTAATTAACCCAAGGAATAAGATTCTCCTATACAAACTTTAACATTCCCTAAATCTTGCACTGGGAGTACTACTGAAAAAATAAATATGCCATCCTTGATAACCACTTTAGGGTAATGTTTGTGCTAAGTTTTGAGTCAATCGGCCCACGGAAAAAAAAGTTACACCCTTGCATCCATTGCACTATTTAAATTCAATATTGCTTACCTCCCATAACTTAAGGCGTGATAATATGTAGCCTAAAGCCTTCCTTGGTTTACAAGGAACATTTTTGCTGAATTTCAAATCAATCTATCCAGTAGTTTTGGCGCCAACCCGTACCATAGGCACAGAAAAACAGACAAACAGACAAAAATTCTAAAAAGTCACTTTTTGTCATCAGTTACGTTTTTCTAACAAAAGCCACTTAATTTTTCCAGAAAATTCTCAATGTACAGTTTTTCTTTCGTTACTGTTTTATTATATGTATAGACTAACTTCATCGTTTTCTTTTAATATAATATTCAGAAGCCTTTTTTTATATGGTCATTCCTTCCTTATTAAAACGATTGTTCACCAACTGTGAACAATCGTTTTAATAGATAAATTGCAAATAAAATTAACCAAATCAACTTTATGTTTTTCACAAGTTATAATACTAAAATCACACACAGAATCAATAAAAAAATTGATGTTTTATACATTTTAATGTGGGATTATCCCTGAGGCATGCAATTATTCAATAAATTTATAAATCAATCACTTAGATGAAATAATGATTTTTTAGTGTAATCAGTTTCATAATTAAATGAATCAAAATCAATACTAGATCTACATAAATTACCAAGACAATTTGAACAGTTTTTAAAGATTTTTGATTTTGATTTCTTAATCACATACCCCGTTACATATTTTTTTGATTCAGCATGCAGTAGCCATTATTTTTAATTTCTGACATAATATTCAGCAACGAATCTATATTACATGCAAAATCAACAGTGTGAGAATCATCATGATTGTTACTGATCAGATGGGACAGTGATTGCTTAATTGTATTAAAGTCTTCTTCACAGTTGGCTCCTGCAGAATGAGGTGAATTATGATTATTAACAATCAATGTTTTAAAAGCATTTATGAATTGATTACAATTCATAAATGCTTTTAAAACATTGATTATTGTTTCTAACACCATTACTTCTAGTAGAACCGAAAAAGTTTTCTAATGGGTCCTGATTAAAATTTCTAGCTACGATATTAGTAAATTTATGAGTGATTGATAAGTATTCCCACATTTCAAAAATGTTTTTATATTTTGTAATCCATTTTTTAATTGAAGGAATCGACTCATATTTTACTTGATTAACACCACTTCTTTATTTTATTGATTCAAATTTGATTGATTCTAAAATTGGAAGCAAATCATCCCAAAGTTGGAAGTAAGGGGAATTTCTTTTGATGCAGCTTTTATATATTTTGAAGTCATCTTTGTAGGAATGACCATTAAAAGAGTCAAATAAAATCTATCAAAAATTAGGAGGAAATCTGCTGTTCCCTCACATTCTGCTGGTAGTATTCCATGTCCTGAAAAAGAAAATACATATTATTAATTACTCTTTTATCCTATTATCATTATATATATGAAAGTTTGTGAAGATGTTTGAACGTTTATTACTCAATCAATGAGAGCTACTGAACGACTTTTGGAACATTTACAGTAACAAATAGATTTTGCACCAGAATGACACATTCATAAGAATATGGTGGTAGTCATAGCATGACGTTAAGTAGAAACATGACATCATACATTCAAAGGAACGGATCGTGACTGAAACCACGGGGATCAGCAAGTATTGTATAAATGAACACAATTTAAAGATACAACAATGTTTTCATACAATGTTTAAAGATTTATAATAAAATATCCAGATTTATAAATGGTGAATGGGACGTTTAGAGTATTAAAATTAGAGCGAAAATAGAGAGAGTATACTTAATGTAAATTAGAGCTTCTCTTATAAGTGTTTAGATTGCCACCAAAAATTTATGTAATGTAATTTACACTTACTTGCTAAAAATCGAATGGCAGACGATACTCGTTGACTGAACACTTGTGCAGCTAACTTCACTTTCATTTTTTTATTTTATCTTTTATGATATGGTTTTCTGTTAATTTGTTTACCAGTCTAATCTCGTCGTCTCCAACATCGATTTCCAAAAACATTTTTAGGTGTTCCCATTTTGCCCATTTCTCCTCTGGATAATATTAAACGAAGATTCCTGCTTCAAAAAGCGTTTCTTTGGGTCTGCTGAAAAAAACAAATAGTCTATTTAATAAAATGATTCACACTGATTGGCAGACAATACGCCGCCTAAACTAGTTCTTATAATAATAATATAATATTCGACAACTATCACACAACGCCATCTAATCTCAAGCTAAGCAGAGCTTGTGTCTGCGTTATGAGTACTAGACAGCTGATAAACATACTTACATATAAGTATATACTGTGTATGTGTGGTGTGTATATACATATTATAGATGAGAGAGACTGAAAAAAGTCTCTCTGAATATTTTTTGGAATTTAATTAGAATAAAATATAAATTATATACAACTTTACATGATTTACAATCTGTAACCATAACTAACTTTCACTCAAATTATCACAAAAAATTAACCAAAGAAAAATATGGAATCACTGAAGGGGTCAATGTCTGAGTTGATGGCTCAATTCAATGACAGAATGTCAAAATTTGAGGCAGAGCTGTCCAAGTCACCTGGCACTACAGTTGGCAGCCAAGTTGAGGTAGCAGCCGAGTACGCAGGATTCAAGGCGTTCATCCTCCAGGCTCTTAGTTGTCTACAACGTCAGATGGAGACTCTGGCCAGTGACGTTGATGCGCTGGAAATGAGGGGCCGTAGGAAGATGCTGCTTATCCACGGTGTTGCTGAGGTGACCAAGGAAGAGACTTCGCTGGTGGTTGCCGAGGTGGTGCGTGACAAATTGAAGTTGGAGGCGTTTTCTGTGGCGGCGATACGCAGATGCCATAGAATGGGCAATCAGCACAGCACTGGCAAGCCTAGGCCCATTCTGGTGAAGCTGCAGGATGTGGACGTCCGGTATCAGATTTGGCATACAAAGACAAAGTTGAAGGGTTCCGGTGTGACGTTATCTGAGTTCCTGACAAGGTCGCGGCATCGTGTCTTCATGGCAGCACGTGAGAAGTTTGGCGTTAACAACTGCTGGACAAAACAAGGCCATATTCACATTCTGGGGCCTGACGGGAGTAAGCATCGAGTCGTGACCCAAAGCGAGCTTAATTCTATCGCTGAGCCCAAGCTGGACGCCGATAAACTGCAGACGGTCCTCGCCACTAAGCCTCCGTCTGTCGCTGTGAAGAAGAGGCGTGCAGTTACTATTTCTAAAAAGTAATGTTTCTTTTCTTCCTTTTCTTTTCTTCTTCACAACTGTTCGGGTTTTTATTTTAATTTTCTTGATCTTTGGTTTTCATAATACGCTCTTTGATTTATTTTACTTTTACCTTCTGATTTTGATTAGTTTTATATTTTTTTATTCACTTCTAAACAACATCGCTGTTTTGACAACTGTCAAGTGTCAAGTGTCAAGTGTCAAGTGTCAAGTGTCAAGTGTCAAGTGTCAAGTGTCAAGTCATAGTTGCGTTCCAGTTTTTGACTAAAGTAACATTCTGTGTACGTTTTTGTTTATGGTGTCAGTTTTAATACCAGCAGGGCTATTATGTAACTCTATTGACAACTCAAGTGATGAGCACTCAAACAAAAGTGTACAACAACAACTGTCAAACAGCCTGTTTCGCATTATCTATCTTCAGTGACCAACTGCTATGACGTCATTAGCCACCGGTGCCTTTGATATCCACCGTAACACGTTTTGACAGATGTAATTGTATCGATACTGTTAAAATTGCGATTATGTAAGCTTTTGAAGTTTCGAGTGTACATCAAATTGAAAGCCACTATACAACTTGATAGACACTGCTCTTGGGTAGTGTTTTAGTATTAGGCACCGGTGCCCAAGTTTAGTTTGGCCGAATGTTGACTTATTTATGGGATTGTATTTGTATTATTAGTGAAGAATTTAACACCTAATATTATTTGCATCTGCTGTAGAACAGCGAACACAAAAGAATTTGAGAATTTCACTAAATTCCTATTCTTATTTGGAACGCATAGTACTGTCTTTGGAGATGCCAGACTGGGAACTCATTGCAAATTTTCGTTTAAATAAATGATTTTTATTTTGTTAAGTAGGTTTTTACAAACTCTTTTACACGTCAATTTTATTTATTTTTTTTCGTCTTTTGATACTAGATGAGGCCGGAATAAGGATGGATTCCAATTATTCCAATAGATATTGGAAGAATTTGGCCACAATCATATCACGTTTGTTACTTCTTCACAGTCGGACTGGCTAGATGTATTTTGATGAAACTTGATATAGATATGGACCATATCCAGGAATTGCAGAACAGATACATTCTATTCCTACAGTATATGCCTTTGAGATAACTTTCTACAGTCACATCGATGAAGCCGCTCGCAGAAGCTATATACCTAGGATGATTATTATATTTTCTAGGAATAGTTTTTTAAAGATAATAAACTTAATATGACTAAGTAACCATGGTTTTTTTTTACATTCTTTCTTTATAAGATGTACATGAATATTGGTTGTTTTGGGGAAAAAATGTAGTTGGAGGGAAGAATTTATGTTAAAAAAAAATTAAATAAACATCATGTAGACTATAATCACATTTTTATTGTATGCTATCAATCACAGCATAGGAAACACAAATTAAATTCTTTGAAAATCACAGTAATCACCTATAATATACCTAGTTTCAAACTTAAACAATACACTATAATAATATAAGCTTTGAGGAACTAAAAACTTGGGGAGATGTGCATTATCCACTCATATTTTGTATAGAGAAACCAAGTGTCATTACTTTCAGTTACATAAATTAAAAACACAGTCATCGTGCTGTTCCAAATCCTTTATGAGATCTAAGGAGAAGAGCGGAGAAGTGGAGGATTAACTGCTGCACAATCGGAATCCAACAGGACTGCAACCTTATTTACTGATGGAATCTGTAATATTAAAAAATATATATATATCATACCATACCATCTTATATATACCAAATAATGTGTAAAAGCATTTAGTAGGTACCTAATGATAATCATTAATTAAACTTTTCTATTGACTAACATAACTCTTGACACTGACTGACATAACTCACTGACATTATGAAAACAAATAATTGAAATTTTAGACTAAGCTTCCTTTAAATTCACCTCCTAAAGGGATAAAATAGGGATCCAAAGTTTGTATAGAGATGCCTACTTACATGTGGGTAAAGCGGCTGACAGAAACTAGTAGAATAGGTAATATAATAATGAACAATCATTAAACTAACATTTCTTGGTAGGTATGTTTCAGGTAATTTAATCCATCCACCACACCAGCGCCGGTGGACGTAATAATTGCCAGCATTTTGTTCTCTAACTCATTCAGAGGCTAACAAGCTTATTTGTTAGGTCATCCATTGCTTGTGGCTGCATTCCTTTGGCCTCACTCCAAATACTAGAAAGAAAAAGAAAACAATTTGTAACTGAAAATATACTTTCATTCAATGCCTACTATTAAAACTATCCAGATTAATTGTTACCTTATACCAAGCAAAACTATTTAGAATATTAATTATTACCTATATTAAATTAAAATGCACACTATTTTTGGAGTGATAAATATTTGTAAATAGTCTAAGTAGGGAACTTTATGTGATGTGGGGTAAAGATGGCAAATGCTTGAAAAATCTGTATTTTGAATGAAAGTTACAGTAAAATTGTGAAAAAATAAGCTGGTATTTAAATAGTTAAGTACTACCCCATACTCCTAATTATTATTTTAGCAGTAGTTAGATTTACCATTGGCCTGATACTCTGATCTCTGAGTTTTTGGTTCTTCGAGTGAATTTAGCTGGATTGCTAGAGATGAACGCTTCCCGGAAGAGCGTCCCAGTGCTACATTGAGATTGAATTCCATTTATGTGTAACTAGCAATTCCATCTACCTTGCCGAAATCCTTCTTCGGTCAGGAATCTTGAAAATAAAAGTTAAATATTAAGTAACTATTCAAATTTAGGTTAAGTCCATGAAATTACATATTTTAAAATTATTCTTATATATCTATGTATTTCGTGGTGTTACTTACTCTTATTTTAGGTTTTTCTTTCACAAAACATGATATATCTGTTTTAATTAGTTATTTTTAGTTATGTTTATTTACATAATGTCAAATGCATTCTATAAGCCGCGTAAAATAAAATGTTCTCCAAAGTGCAGGATTGTAACGCGCAAAATGCGCTATTCAATTTTGCTGTATAATAGTCGATAAAAACTAGTGCTGTGACGCCAGGCGACAAATAGACACCGTTAATTTGTCAAAGCCACCGTAGATTCATAGTCACTTGATGTCATACGTAATACCAATATAATGAAATGGCTAGTTGGTAACTGAGCTGAGTGGATATTGGAATGGCAACTGGCCACTGTCTATGGAAAGTTACATAATAGCCCTACAGTAGGGCTATTATGTAACTCTATTGACAACTCAAGTGATGAGCACTCAAACAAAAGTGTACAACAACAACTGTCAAACAGCCTGTTTCGCATTATCTATCTTCAGTGACCAACTGCTATGACGTCATTAGCCACCGGTGCCTTTGATATCCACCGTAACACGTTTTGACAGATGTAATTGTATCGATACTGTTAAAATTGCGATTATGTAAGCTTTTGAAGTTTCGAGTGTACATCAAATTGAAAGCCACTATACAACTTGATAGACACTGCTCTTGGGTAGTGTTTTAATATTAGGCACCGGTGCCCAAGTTTAGTTTGGCCGAATGTTGACTTATTTATGGGATTGTATTTGTATTATTAGTGAAGAATTTAACACCTAATATTATTTGCATCTGCTGAAGAACAGCGAACACAAAAGAATTTGAGAATTTAATGGCGCGGGTTGCGTTTCTAGTACAATGCGTTCCAAATGAGAATAGGATCGATTGCCATGCTGTAACGTCACGATTTGGAACGCATAGTACTATCTTTGAGATGCCAGACAGGGAACTCATTGCAAATTTTAGTTTGAATAAATGATAAATGATTTTTATTTTGTAAGTAGGTTTTTACAAAGTCTTTTACATGTCAATTTTATTTTATTTTATTCGTCTTTTGATACTAGATGAGGCCGGAATAAGGATGGATTCCAAATATTCCAATAGATATTGGAAGAATTTGGCCACAATCATATCATGTTTGTTACTTCTTCACAGTCGGACTGGCTAGATGTATTTTGATGAAACTTGATATAGATATGGACCATATCCTGGAATTGCAGAACAGATACATTCTATTCCTACAGTACATGCCCTTGAGATAACTTTCTACAGTCACATCGATAAAGCCGCTCGCAGAAGCTATATAGGATGATTATTATATTTTCTAGGAATCGTTTTTTTAAAGATAATAAACTTAGATAAATATTGGTTGTTTTGGGAAAAAATGTAGTTGCAGGGAAGAATTTATGTTAAAAAAAAAAAATAAACATCATGTAGACTATAATCACATTTTTATTGTATGCTATCAATCACAGCATAGGAAACACAAATTAAATTCTTTGAAAATCACAGTAATCACCTATAATATACCTAGTTTCAAACTTAAACAATATACTATAATAATATAAGCTTTGAGAAACTAAGAACTTGGGGAGATGTGCATTATCCACTAATATTTTGTATAGGGAAACCAAGTGTCATGTACTTTCAGTTACATAAATTAAAAACACAGTCATCATGCTGTTCCAAATCCTTTATGAGATCTAAGAAAAGCGGAGATCTGAAGGATTAACTGCTGCACAATCGGAATCCAACAGGACTGCAACCTCATTTACTGATGGTATCTGTAATATTAAAAAAATATATATATAATACCATACCGACTTATGTGTAAAAGAATTTAGTAGGTACCTAATGATAATCATACATAACTCTTGACACTGACTGACATAACTCACTGACATTATGAAAACAAATAATTGAAATTTTAGACTAAGCTTCCTTTAAATTCACCTCCTAAAGGGATAAAATAGGGATCCAAAGTTTGTAAAACGGCTGACAGAAACTAGTAGAATAATATAATAATGAACAATCATTAAACTAACATTTTTTAGTAGGTATGCTTCAGGTAATCCGTCCACCACACCAGTGCCGGTGGACCTAATAATTGCCAGCATTTTGTTCTCTAACTCATTCAGAGGAATAAGCTTGTTAGGTCCTCCATTGCTTGTGGCTGCATTCCCTTGGCCTTACTCCAAATACTAAAAAGAAAAAGAAAACAATTTGTAACTGAAAATATACTTTCATTCAATGCCTACTATTAAAACTATCCAGATTAATTGTTACCTTATACCAAGCAAAACTATTTAGAATATTAATTATTACCTATATTAAATTAAAATGCACGCTATTTTTGGAGTGATAAATATTGGTAAATAGTCTAAGTAGAGGAACTTTATGTGATGTGGGGTAAAGATGGCAAATGCTTGAAAAATCTGTATTTTGAATGAAAGTTCCAGTAAAATTGTGAAAAAATAAGCTGGTATTGAAATAGCTAAGTACTACCCCATACTCCTAATTATTATTTTAGCAGTAGTTAGATTTACCATTGGCCTGATACTCTGATGTCTGAGTTTTTGGTTCTTCGAGTGAATTTAGCTGGATTGCTAGAGATGAACGCTTCCCGGAAACCGAACAGAATGTGTCTGTTCCGAAGGGCGTCCCAATGCTACATTGAGATTGGATTCCATAAACATGTAACTAGCAATTCCATCTACCTTGCCGAAATCCTTCTTCGGTCAGGAATCTTGAAAATAAAAGTTAACTATTAAGTAACTATTCAAATTTAGGTTAAGTCCATGAAATTACATATTTTAAAATTATTCTTATATATCTATGTATTTCGTGGTGTTACTTACTGTTATTTTAGGTTTTTCTTTCACAAAACATGATATATAGATAATTTTAGTTATGTTTATTTACATAATGTCAAAAGCAGTTTATAAGCCGAGTAAAATAAAATGTTCTCCAAAGCGCAGGATTGTAACGCGGAGGATGCGTTATTCAATTTTGCTGTATAATAGTCGATAAAAACTAGTGCTGTGACGCCATGCGACAAATAGACACCGTTAATTTGTCAAAGCCACCGTAGATTCATAGTCACTTGATGTCATACGTAATACCAATGTAATGAAATGGCTAGTTGGTAACTGAGCTGAGTGGCTATTGAAATGGCAACTGGCCACTGTCTATGGAAAGTTACATAATAGCCCTACTGGGCGGAGACGGGGCATTGCCGCGTCGCAAATTTGCGACAAGGCCTCCCGGAACCACTCCGCCTCGACGTCGATGTCAGCAGGCCTGACCGGTGCTTGCACCCAGGCCTGCACCGCCGCGGCTTCCAGGAAGAGCTCCCGTTCCAGCTGCCTCAGCGCCCAACGCGGACCACATGGGGTCTGTCGGACCGGCGCGGTCGAGGTCTGGGCGGAGACGTCAAACCGGATATACCGGTGGTCCGAGTATGTCTCCACCCCCTCCATGACGCGCCAGTCAACTACACGCGGTGTCAGAGAGGGCTGGCGAACGACATGTCCACCACGGACTCACCCTGCACCCGCACACACGTGGGGACAGAACCCCGGTTTAGGACGACCAGGCCTGTTTCCAGAGCCCAGTCCTCCACCATCCGACCCCGCTGGTTCGTGAGCCGGGAACCCCAAGCCATGTTCCTGCCGTTGAAGTCCCCGCAAACGACCACGGGGAGGGTACCATACCCAGCGACGACGGTCTTCAGCTCCCTGAGGGAGTCGTGAAGATCGGCGAGAGTTCTGTTCGGGGACAGGTAGACGCCTACCACTGCAATGTCCCCGAACCGTGCTGCCACGCAACCCCGACCCTTCGTGACGGCCTCGAGGGTCGGGGTACCAGCGGCGGCCGACGAGATAAGGGTCACCGAGCCGCTCAGGTCCTGAACCCAGTCAGCTCTGGGCAAGACAGAAGTGCGGCTCGGAGACCACGGCGACGTTTATCGACCACTGCGCCATGCTCTGGAGCAACAGATCCTAAGCTGGGGCGCAGTGGTTGATATTCGCCTGGAGGAGACGTAATGGGGCCGTTATTGGCAGTCCATTGTCTCCTCCCTAGCCCTCTGAGAGGGCACCGCCACGGCGGTAGTGGCGGCGACAGAAACCGCGCCGGCGGCTGAAGAAGCGGCTGCGGCGGCGGCAGTGGTGGTCGGGGGGCGACTTAATTTGGCCTTCACTTTGGCCGGGGGGTCGCAGGACCTGCTCCCAGCCCGGTGGTCGGCCTGCTTGCCTGCCGCCGCACATGCGTAACAATGCGGCGCATTCCGGCACTCAGCAGACCTATGACCGGGCTTACCACACTGGTAGCAGTGGTCGCTGCGATTCACCTCCGCGGCACAGAAGGCCCCCACGTGGTGCCCCACGTGGCAGCGGTAGCACCGCAGAGGTCTGGGCTCCAACAGTTTTACCTGGGCGGAGACCCAGCCCACCAGAAGCCGTCGGCCCTCGCCAGTGATGGCCTTGGCCGCCGGCACGGGGCAGCTTACCGTGAAGGCTCGCATGCCCGTGCTGTCAGCGCGGATGGTGCCCGCCCGAACCTGTTCGGTCGTGCAACCACCCACCCTGACGATGGCGGCCACCACCTCGTCCACCTTGACTGAATCGTCCAGGCCCATGATGCGCATGTCGATGCACTTGGTGGGGCTGGACACTCGGGCCTCTTCTGCACTGAGGGCCACCCTAATCTTGTCGGCCAAAATGTCAGCGACACTGGCCGAGCCGGGGACCTCCAGAATTCGGGCCCCCGTTAGGGTCTGCCTTATGCAGAAGCCCCCAGGCACTCCGAGCTCTTCAAGGTGGGGCAACACCGCCCGCCTTGCCTTCTCCATGACGGCGTCATAATTCGCGCCCTTCTTACCCGCTTCAGGCTGCAGTGTGATCACTACAGCCTCGGATTTCGGGGCGCGAAGTCTCGCCGCCATGGCACGCTTCTTGCGCTCTTGGCGCTTAGCGCGCTTCTTTGCCGCCCTGCGCGCCTTGCCCGCGCTTTTCTTGGCGCCGACGACCGTCCACTCAGCGCCAGACAATGGCTCTTGAGGCGGAGGAGGCGGCAGGCGCGACTGAGTCGCCGCCACCGCGAAAGGAGCGCCGGCTGGCCTGGCAGAAGCAGGCGCCACAGCACCCCTCGAGGGAGGAGCGGCCCGCACCCGACGCTGCTGTGCCACTGGGGCCGGCCTCGCAGACTCCGGCGCTGAGGCCCTGCGCCCGGCTTGCCCCAACGGGCCCGCCTTGGGCGCAGCAGCCGTGGCCGCAGCGGCAGCGGCATAAGTTGCCGCTTGGCGCTGGCCGGAGGTCGCCAGTGGAGGGCGCAAGACTATGCCCTCCAGCAGGGACAGCTGCCGCTGGATCTGCAGCTGGAACTGCTGCTGCTGCTGCTGCAGCTGCTGCCGGAAGGCAGCCAGTTCCGACTGTACCAGCGTCAGCAGTTGGTTCCCTGCCTCAGGCTGGGGCTGGGGCTGACTTTGCCCCTGCCCCTGCCCGGAACCCCCTCCGACGGCCTCCCGCCGAACGGCTCCAGGGCCCGCGGGCCCGGCCCGAAGCTTATCGCGAAGCTCGGCCCGGAGCTCGGCCCGCAGCTTCGCCACACTCTTGTCCAAGGCCTTATCGAAGGCCTCGGACAAAGAGGTGGCGTGCTTCAAGGTCTTCTCTTTAAAAGACCGTTTTGCGAGCCTCTTGCGGCCCATATCGCGCAGCGCCGCGACCATCAGCTCGCCGAAGGATCGGCGCGCCTTTTCGGCGGAGTCCGCCCCAGCGTCTGGCGCGCCACCGGCCTGACGCGGCGGGCGCTCTCCAGCGCTGACCGCACCAGGGTGGCGCCCTTCCGCAGCAAGCTTTTCAGCTCGCTGAGCGGACTCCTGCGCAGTGAGCCCCCTGCCTCTACCTCGGCTTTGGACCCCACCGCGACTGCCGGTGGGGATTTTTGGGGCCGAACCCTTCTCATTATCGGAGGACGACTGCCCGTCCCCCGATTTGGTGCGCTTCCGGAAGGAACGCGAGTCCCTTCCGGAGTTGCCCACCAACTCCGACAAACGAATGGTGGCTTGCTCTTTGCTGTTAGTTAGTTCCAGGTGCGGCCACGGGTAACGCTGAGGTCGATTTACGTAGCGGAACTAGTTCAATCTAGCGAATAAACGTGGAAAAAGACGATGTACTCTCATAATGGACTTCGGACGTCGAACGGAACACATAATATTAATTGGAGAAGACGATTTCAAAACAACAAATGACTATTTTGACTTGATCTATGACCTAAGAAACACCTTCAAAGAAATTGATAATACAAATATTATTCTATGCCTGTAGGGCATATTAGTAGGCAATTAAAGGATTTCTAAAGTGAAATTCTTGGATTTCTTTGTTTCAAGTTTTTAATTTTTTTTTTTTTTCTCTGAGTACCTACCAAACTTTTACAAATACATTTTTTCAAATTATTTGAGTAAATCGTGCTCAGATTATTCGATCTGTAACTTTTTAAAATACACAAGTTGCATTACCCCTGGACTACCTGTAAACGCTTCAGTACCCTAGGGAGTTTCATCTAACTTTGTAACTTTGATGATGAAAAGAAAGGAGGGAGCCAAATATGTGCTATACTATATCAGACATAGGCTCAAAGGCAAACTGAAATTATTCTAAATGGATTTCTGTTTTCATCCTCCAAATTACCCAACCAAACTTTTAAATTTTAACAAAAACCTTGCAAACCTAAGCCTTAAATAAATCACAAGTCTAAGATTGTTTATACGGTTTTGTCAACAAAAACGATCTTCATTTTTATTATCATGCAACGCCTACTTTGTTATACATAGCTGACGGAACCACATAATTATAGCATGGAACCCTAAAGTACAACCACGACGATGACTAACTCCGCGCAGTGCTCGGCCACCCGGTATCGTGAGATTCGCAGTCTCAGCGTTCCTAAAATCTCGCCGTGTGTGATCAGTGAATCGAACCACCAATCTACACTAATATAATAAAGAGGTAAAGTTTGTTTTTTTGTTTTTTTGTTTGTAGGGGGTAATCTCTGGAACTACTGGTCCGATTGGAAAAATTTTAGCAACAATAGAAAGCTGCTTTACTCCTAAGTGACATAGGCTATAATTTATGTACGCGGGCGAAGCTGCGGGCAAAAGCTAGTGACTAATAATTTCGTGTAATAATGTGCCACTTATTGTTCTCACATCGAACATTTGTCACGCCTTTAAATTTAGTAATTACTGTATTAATTTCAATTAATTAAATATTTTAAGTAAAACATATCGGTCTTTTTGTATCCTCATCTGCATCAAAAGCTGCCCGTGCGGCTATCCAGTCGCTCCAGAGTATCCAGAATCTACACGTCGTGCTGCAACGAGGTATCCAGACATTGATAACGCAAAGTGACCGATATAATGTTCATGTAAGTACATTAGATTATTTCTAGTGACCGCTTACTCCTAGCCCGTACTAATATACCTTTCCAAAATTTTCTATCCTAGACAATTTAGGCATTCTAGGTTAGTTAGAAATAATAGAAATTCAGTAATAGATTGTAGGAGAAATATTAACTTAGATATCAAGACGAGGAAGTAGAATTATTCTCTGAGAAAATGTCTTTGGATATAGATATCATTTTTAAAGCGTTAAGGCTCGTTCCCGAGTTCGACGGGAACCCAAATGTGCTGACTAGGTTTATTCAATTGTGTGACCAGTTGGTAAAAGAATATTATAATGTACAGGGTGGTTCCGAATTAATTAACACAGCTCTTATTAACGGAATATTAAATAAAATCGTAGGATCTGCTGCTCGCTTAATTAACTCAAATGGCATAGCAAGTGATTGGAATGGCATTCGTAATGCATTAATAAATAACTTTGCCGACCAATGGGATGAGACCGCTCTTTATAGTGATTTGTCTCTTTTAACACAAGGCTCTAACACTCCGCAAGAGTTCTACGAGCGGTGCCAGAATCTTTTTAGTACGAACGAAACATAGGTCATAAGACCTATGTTTCTTTACATGATCATATCAAAACTACCGTCGATGCTAAACGGGATTTATATAAAAAACTAGCATCTGCCCGCGACTTCGTCCGCAGAAAATTTGTGAGACAGAAGTTGTGATAGCTCGGTTAATATCCATGTTATATAAATAATTTATAGCCTACTACTAGCTTTTCGCCCGCGGCTTCGCCCGCGTGGAAATCGGTTATATCGCGTTTTTTAGATTTTCCCGTGGGAATGAGAAGTTCTACCACGACAAAACATTGCTTATCCAGGACTTAAACTACCTACATACAAAATTTTATCAAAATCCGTTCACGCGTTTAGGCCGTTAAGTTGTTAAACCAAATCTGAGTGGTAAACTATATTATATGTTTTACTTTGGGGAGTAAAAACATACAGACTTTGGGCACTGGAAACCCGAGAACACGCTACATAGAGCTGACCATGCGAAAAACAATGTTTTTTCAGGTGTACTCCAGCAACCCTTAGAGTTTGGCCTTGTGCTTTATTAATGGTCATTGCAAAGAAACCCTTATAGGAAACTGAAGTCTTTTAAATTGAAATGGGAGGCCAGTTGGAATAATCGGGATCTGAGGAATGAGTACACTTTCACCTTTTGCTGCGCCAGTCAAAATAGTTGCGGTAATAATATTCCGTCCAAGCTGAGTGACACGAAACCTGGTACCATTACACAGTCGTGGGGCATCGAGATTACGCATCAGCATCACCGGAACCCCTACTTTTAATTTTGCAGCTGCGTTTGAAGAGACGTCTCATTAGCTCTCAAAATAGCTTGTCTTTTAGCTTGTTCTTCTAAACGTAGCTGTGTTTGAAGAGACGACTCATTAGCTTTTAAAATAGCTAGTCTTTCGGCTTGCTCTTCCAAACGTAGCTGCGTTTGAAGAGGCGTCTCATTAGCTCTCAAAATAGCTTGTCTTTCAGCTTGCTCTTCCAAACGTAGCTGCGTTTGAAGAGGTGACTCTAACGCCCTTAGTGCTGTCTGACAATGAGCCTGTTGCGAAAAACGGACTTGAGTACGAATATCATTCTCAGAAGGCCTCAAAGAAGCTTGGCGAGCAGCTTACTCCTCAAATCTTTGCTGGCGCTGAGATGGTAGCTCAGCAGCTCTCAAAGCAGCCTGACACTCTGCTTGATCGCGCCTTCTTAATCCAGCATGGAGAGACGATTCTTGAGATCGGGCAATTTTCATTGCCCGAGCTTGAGATGAGGTGCTCGACAAATTAGATTTACGTTTGCGAGGCATTATGAAATAATGAGTAAGTAAACTAATCTAAATGACGAACAAAGCGACGTAATTACCTTTCTATACCTGGTGAATCGAATTAAGCTAAGCTATGATAAAACAAAACGGTAAATACTATACGGCTATAGGTTAGGACGCGAGATATCATACCACTACTATATCTTAAAAACCACAACGTTACCACGTTTTAAAATACACCCAGCGCCATCTATCGCTTACATAAAGAATTAGTTAGCGTAAAGACCACTTATACTAAATACCTACTTATTTACCAACTAGCTTTTCGCCCGCGGCTTCGCCCGCGTGGAAATCGGTTATATCGCGTTTTTTAGATTTTCCCGTGGGAATGAGAAGTTCTACCACGACAAAACATTGCTTATCCAGGACTTAAACTACCTACATACAAAATTTTATCAAAATCCGTTCACGCGTTTAGGCCGTTAAGTTGTTAAACCAAATCTGAGTGGTAAAACTATATTATATGTTTTACTTTGGGGAGTAAAAACATACAGACTTTGGGCATTGGAAACCCGAGAACACGCTACATAGAGCTGACCATGCGAAAAACAATGTTTTTTCAGGTGTACTCCAGCAACCCTTAGAGTTTGGCCTTGTGCTTTATTAATGATCATTGCAAAGAAACCCTTATAGGAAACTGAAGTCTTTTAAATTGAAATGGGAGGCCTGTTGGAATAATCGGGATCTGAGGAATGAGTACACTTTCACCTTTTGCTGCGCCAGTCAAAATAGTTGCGGTAATAATATTCCGTCCAAGCTGAGTGACACGAAACCTGGTACCATTACACAGTCGTGGGGCATCGAGATTACGCATCAGCATCACCGGAACCCCTACTTTTAATTTTGCAGCTGCGTTTGAAGAGACGTCTCATTAGCTCTCAAAATAGCTTGTCTTTTAGCTTGTTCTTCTAAACGTAGCTGTGTTTGAAGAGACGACTCATTAGCTTTTAAAATAGCTAGTCTTTCGGCTTGCTCTTCCAAACGTAGCTGCGTTTGAAGAGGCGTCTCATTAGCTCTCAAAATAGCTTGTCTTTCAGCTTGCTCTTCCAAACGTAGCTGCGTTTGAAGAGGTGACTCTAACGCCCTTAGTGCTGTCTGACAATGAGCCTGTTGCGAAAAACGGACTTGAGTACGAATATCATTCTCAGAAGGCCTCAAAGAAGCTTGGCGAGCAGCTTACTCCTCAAATCTTTGCTGGCGCTGAGATGGTAGCTCAGCAGCTCTCAAAGCAGCCTGACACTCTGCTTGATCGCGCCTTCTTAATCCAGCATGGAGAGACGATTCTTGAGATCGGGCAATTTTCATTGCCCGAGCTTGAGATGAGGTGCTCGACAAATTAGATTTACGTTTGCGAGGCATTATGAAATAATGAGTAAGTAAACTAATCTAAATGACGAACGAAGCGACGTAATTACCTTTCTATACCTGGTGAATCGAATTAAGCTAAGCTATGATAAAACAAAACGGTAAATACTATACGGCTATAGGTTAGGACGCGAGATATCATACCACTACTATATCTTAAAAACCACAACGTTACCACGTTTTAAAATACACCCAGCGCCATCTATCGCTTACATAAAGAATTAGTTAGCGTAAAGACCACTTATACTAAATACCTACTTATTTACCAACTAGCTTTTCGCCCGCGGCTTCGCCCGCGTGGAAATCGGTTATATCGCGTTTTTTAGATTTTCCCGTGGGAATGAGAAGTTCTACCACGACAAAACATTGCTTATCCAGGACTTAAACTACCTACATACAAAATTTTATCAAAATCCGTTCACGCGTTTAGGCCGTTAAGTTGTTAAACCAAATCTGAGTGGTAAAACTATATTATATGTTTTACTTTGGGGAGTAAAAACATACAGACTTTGGGCATTGGAAACCCGAGAACACGCTACATAGAGCTGACCATGCGAAAAACAATGTTTTTTCAGGTGTACTCCAGCAACCCTTAGAGTTTGGCCTTGTGCTTTATTAATGATCATTGCAAAGAAACCCTTATAGGAAACTGAAGTCTTTTAAATTGAAATGGGAGGCCTGTTGGAATAATCGGGATCTGAGGAATGAGTACACTTTCACCTTTTGCTGCGCCAGTCAAAATAGTTGCGGTAATAATATTCCGTCCAAGCTGAGTGACACGAAACCTGGTACCATTACACAGTCGTGGGGCATCGAGATTACGCATCAGCATCACCGGAACCCCTACTTTTAATTTTGCAGCTGCGTTTGAAGAGACGTCTCATTAGCTCTCAAAATAGCTTGTCTTTTAGCTTGTTCTTCTAAACGTAGCTGTGTTTGAAGAGACGACTCATTAGCTTTTAAAATAGCTAGTCTTTCGGCTTGCTCTTCCAAACGTAGCTGCGTTTGAAGAGGCGTCTCATTAGCTCTCAAAATAGCTTGTCTTTCAGCTTGCTCTTCCAAACGTAGCTGCGTTTGAAGAGGTGACTCTAACGCCCTTAGTGCTGTCTGACAATGAGCCTGTTGCGAAAAACGGACTTGAGTACGAATATCATTCTCAGAAGGCCTCAAAGAAGCTTGGCGAGCAGCTTACTCCTCAAATCTTTGCTGGCGCTGAGATGGTAGCTCAGCAGCTCTCAAAGCAGCCTGACACTCTGCTTGATCGCGCCTTCTTAATCCAGCATGGAGAGACGATTCTTGAGATCGGGCAATTTTCATTGCCCGAGCTTGAGATGAGGTGCTCGACAAATTAGATTTACGTTTGCGAGGCATTATGAAATAATGAGTAAGTAAACTAATCTAAATGACGAACAAAGCGACGTAATTACCTTTCTATACCTGGTGAATCGAATTAAGCTAAGCTATGATAAAACAAAACGGTAAATACTATACGGCTATAGGTTAGGACGCGAGATATCATACCACTACTATATCTTAAAAAACACAACGTTACCACGTTTTAAAATACACCCAGCGCCATCTATCGCTTACATAAAGAATTAGTTAGCGTAAAGACCACTTATACTAAATACCTACTTATTTACCAATTAGTAATTTCGGTGACTTATAAATATTTCAGTATTTGTTATATGTACATGTTATAACCTGTTTTGATTATTCATAAACGTTGTTAACCTCCTGGAACAGTCTATCATACCTATTATTTAATCCGGACTTCTAACTTTACGTCTGCAAAATTTCAAAGCAAACGGTTCAGTAGTTACGGCGTGAAAGCCTAACAAACATACAAACAAACAAACTCACATTCCGATTTATAATATTAGTAAGATTAAGGAAGTAAATATAGTAAGCATAGGAATATGTGCATGTTATAACCTGTTTTTATCATTCATAAACTTTGTTAACCTTCTGGAACAGTCTATTATACTTACCCGGATAAAGGGTAGGTAAAAAAGTACAGAAGTTCTTGCTTAGCTACGTAAAAACATTACTAACTTCACAGGATAAGCAGATGTAAAAATCAGTTTAGGCGATAAACCAAATTGTACGTCATCCCTCGGGAATTCGTCATTTCCGGGGATAATTTATCGTATCATTAAGCTTTGTTTTAAACGACACACAGCGCCATGTGTCACCAAACTGATACTGATAGCTTCATACGAAGCTAACAATATTTTCGTTTTCCCTCGGGAACACCACATTTTTTCGGGATAAAAAGTAGCCTATTATTTAATCCGGACTTCTAACTTTACGTCTGCAAAATTTCAAAGCAAACGGTTCAGTAGTTACGGCGTGAAAGCCTAACAAACATACAAACAAACAAACTCACATTCCGATTTATAATATTAGTAAGATTAAGGAAGTAAATATAGTAAGCATAGGAATATGTGCATGTTATAACCTGTTTTTATCATTCATAAACTTTGTTAACCTTCTGGAACAGTCTATTATACTTACCCGGATAAAGGGTAGGTAAAAAAGTACAGAAGTTCTTGCTTAGCTACGTAAAAACATTACTAACTTCACAGGATAAGCAGATGTAAAAATCAGTTTAGGCGATAAACCAAATTGTACGTCATCCCTCGGGAATTCGTCATTTCCGGGGATAATTTATCGTATCATTAAGCTTTGTTTTAAACGACACACAGCGCCATGTGTCACCAAACTGATACTGATAGCTTCATACGAAGCTAACAATATTTTCGTTTTCCCTCGGGAACACCACATTTTTTCGGGATAAAAAGTAGCCTATTATTTAATCCGGACTTCTAACTTTACGTCTGCAAAATTTCAAAGCAAACGGTTCAGTAGTTCCGGCGTGAAAGCCTAACAAACAAACAATCTCACATTCCGATTTATAATATTAGTAAGGATTAGTAAGGATAAGCTTTGTTTTAAACGACACACAGCGCCATGTGTCACCAAACTGATACTGACAGCTTCATACGAAGCTAACAATATTTTCGTTTTCCCTCGGGAACACCACATTTTTTCGGGATAAAAAGTAGCCTATTATTTAATCCGGACTTCTAACTTTACGTCTGCAAAATTTCAAAGCAAACGGTTCAGTAGTTCCGGCGTGAAAGCCTAACAAACAAACAAACAAACAAACAAACAAACATACTCACATTCCGATTTATAATATTAGTAAGGATTAGTAATTTCGGTGACTTATAAATATTTCAGTATTTGTTATATGTACATGTTATAACCTGTTTTGATTATTCATAAACGTTGTTAACCTCCTGGAACAGTCTATCATACCTATTATTTAATCCGGACTTCTAACTTTACGTCTGCAAAATTTCAAAGCAAACGGTTCAGTAGTTACGGCGTGAAAGCCTAACAAACATACAAACAAACAAACAAACTCACATTCCGATTTATAATATTAGTAAGATTAAGGAAGTAAATATAGTAAGCATAGGAATATGTGCATGTTATAACCTGTTTTTATCATTCATAAACTTTGTTAACCTTCTGGAACAGTCTATTATACTTACCCGGATAAAGGGTAGGTAAAAAAGTACAGAAGTTCTTGCTTAGCTACGTAAAAACATTACTAACTTCACAGGATAAGCAGATGTAAAAAGTTTAGGCGATAAACCAAATTGTACGTCATCCCTCGGGAATTCATCATTTCCGGGGATAATTTATCGTATCATTAAGCTTTGTTTTAAACGACACACAGCGCCATGTGTCACCAAACTGATACTGATAGCTTCATACGAAGCTAACAATATTTTTGTTTTCCCTCGGGAACACCACATTTTTTCGGGATAAAAAGTAGCCTATTATTTAATCCGGACTTCTAACTTTACGTCTGCAAAATTTCAAAGCAAACGGTTCAGTAGTTCCGGCGTGAAAGCCTAACAAACAAACAATCTCACATTCCGATTTATAATATTAGTAAGGATTAGTAAGGATAAGCTTTGTTTTAAACGACACACAGCGCCATGTGTCACCAAACTGATACTGACAGCTTCATACGAAGCTAACAATATTTTCGTTTTCCCTCGGGAACACCACATTTTTTCGGGATAAAAAGTAGCCTATTATTTAATCCGGACTTCTAACTTTACGTCTGCAAAATTTCAAAGCAAACGGTTCAGTAGTTCCGGCGTGAAAGCCTAACAAACAAACAATCTCACATTCCGATTTATAATATTAGTAAGGATTAGTAAGGATAAGCTTTGTTTTAAACGACACACAGCGCCATGTGTCACCAAACTGATACTGACAGCTTCATACGAAGCTAACAATATTTTCGTTTTCCCTCGGGAACACCACATTTTTTCGGGATAAAAAGTAGCCTATTATTTAATCCGGACTTCTAACTTTACGTCTGCAAAATTTCAAAGCAAACGGTTCAGTAGTTCCGGCGTGAAAGCCTAACAAACAAACAAACAAACTCACATTCCGATTTATAATATTAGTAAGGATGTCACTTAGGAGTAAAGCAGCTTTCTATTATAGCTTCAATTTTTCCAATCGAACCATTAATTCCAGAGATTACCTCTTACAAACAAAAAAATAAAAAACAAACTTTACCTCTTTATTATATTAGTGTAGATTAACGCTGCAGGCGTTCGTGCACTGATTAAAGGATCCTTTAGGATCACGCGTGCGGTGTATGCGTCCGCAGAGTATAGAACAAGCATTAGAATTCGTTCACGAGGAAACCAATACCATGTACTTGCAAAGTCGTAACGACCGTTTGCCTGATAAAAGAAATGATAATTGTAATAATTCTAAGATGCTCACACAATTTAATATGCCTGTTCCTAGGCCTAATAATTTTAGCATGCCAGGTACCTCTCGATTTCAATTTCCAACTCAACTAGCACCGCAGTGGAAACCAAATAATTTTCCACCTCGTCAGTTTGGGCCGACACGTACCATGCAAATTTTTAGAGCACCTCCACCGAGCTATAATAGACAAAACAGCCAAGTTCAATCATCTCAGCAGACTTCTAACCAGCAAATTGGAACAACGCAACCACGTCCAATAAGTGGTGTAAGCCATTATGTTGCTAGGCCGTTACCACCAACTAACGCTATTGCAAGGCATGATTGGTACAAATCGGGTAACCCACCGCCCAGTAACTACTTCAGTGATTGTTATAATGATTCTACTTTTAACGATTTTTATACAAATTACGATGGATTATACTACGATTTTTATGAGTGTCCTGAAGGTATATTTTATGAATTACAGCCGTATCCTCAAGTTCAGGAATGCGTAGACAATACACAGACGTCGCCGTCTGCGTCTACGTTCCAGTCTCAAAGTGATAATGAAAAAGAAAAGGATTTTCAGAAAACTCCGAAATCCGACGTATTAAAATAGAAATCAATCTTCAGACCCAACGACAATTACCATATTTAGAAATTGCGTCGCCGCCTCTTAAGCTTTTAATTGATACAGGAGCGAATCAGTCGTTTTTAAGTCCTGATGCTGTCGAAAAATATTTTAACAATTTTCCTTTAACGTATTCTCCATTCGAAGTACATAGTCATCATCATCCTACCCTTATCCCATTTTATTTGGGGTCGGTGCAACATGTTTTTTTCTTCCACTCTGTCCTGTCACCCGTCACACTATCAGTAACTCCCTTTTCTTTCATATCACTCCTCACACAATCCATCCATCTCTTCTTTGGTCTCCCCCTTCCTCTCCATCCATCTATGTGTAAACTCAAAACCCTTTTTGTGACATGCGTTTCATCTCTCCTCTTCACATGACCATACCAAGACAAACGATTTCCTTTCAACTTTTCAGTCACTGGCGCCACTTTCAGACTTCCTCTAATATACTCATTTCTCACTTTATCCATTCTCGTCACACCACACATCCATCTCAACATTCTCATCTCCGCTACATGCAGTCTTTTTTCATCCGTCTTTTTCACAGCCCAACATTCTGATCCATACAGTAGGACAGGTCTTATCACGGACTTGTAAATTTTACCCTTCAACTTGAGGGGCATCCGTGGGTCGCAAGTTGTTCCCGTGACCTGTCGCCATTTCATCCATCCTGCGTTGATCCGATGCGTTACGTCTCGGTCTATCTCACCATCTCCTTGGACGAGCGACCCGAGATACCGAAAGTCGGAACAGATTGGTATGGGCGTTCCGGCAAAAGCTAAGGCCACAGGACCGGAGAGACCGCCGAAATCACAGAACAAGTACTCCGTTTTGGTTCTACTTAATTTCAGGCCAACACTCTCCAGTCTGTGCCACCACACCTCCAATCTATTCTGGATCTCTTGACCACTCTCGGCAACCAGCACAATGTCATCGGCGAATAATATACACCAGGGAGCCTCTTCCTGAATGTCCGACGTAAGAGCGTCCATTATCATCAGGAAGAGGTAAGGGCTGAGAGCCGACCCTTGATGTAAGCCAACAGCCACATTGAAGCTGCTAGTGGTGCCTGCTGTAGACCGGACTTGGGTACTGCATCGACTGTACATCGCTCGGATCAACTGAACATACTTCCCAGGCACACCTTTCTCCTTAAGGGCCCACCACAGAACCTCACGAGGTACCCGGTCGTATGCCTTTTCGAGGTCAATGAATACCATGTGCAAGTTTTTATGTGCACCTCTGTATTTCTCACACAGCTGGCGTATAGCGAAAATGGCATCCGTTGTACCGCGACCTGGCATAAAACCGAATTGGTTCTGTGAAATTTCACTCTCTTTTCTCACTAACTTTCTCCCAGGCTTTCATAGTATGTGACATTAGCTTTATTCCTCTATAATTGTTGCACTCAAGCACATCACCTTTGTTTTTAAAAATGGGCACTAAAGAACTGTTGCACCACTCATCAGGTATGGCTTCTTCCCGCAACAACTTATTGAAGAACAAAGCTTACCACATCCATCCATCCACTTGCAATAACTTCCACACTTCAACTGGTATTCCATCTGGACCAATGGCTTTACCATTCTTCATACCATTTACTGCTATTTTGACTTCATCCATACTAACCATTCTTACTAACCCTACATTCCCTGGTTTACTCTCTAAATTCCTACTCCAATTATTTTCCTCATTCATCAGTCTTTCAAAGTGGACTACTTTGAAAGACTGATGAATGTTGATGAAAATTCCACCTATCCTTGATTTCTTCCTCATTCGATAGGACCATTCCTGCTTCATTCTTCACACATCTTACATGACAGACATCCCTCGCCTTTCTTTCTCTTGTTCTAGCAAGGCGATACAGCTCTTTTTGGCCTGCAGGACTGTCCAGTGTGTCGTACAATTTGAAGTACATAGTGTTCATGCTAAAACTAGAAACGATTATTCGATTACTTTGCCTTCTTTTAATGAATTTAACGATTCGGATACAATTTCATTTGACATTTATAAGTTTCATGACTACTTTGATGGGCTTATTGGTACTGATTTGTTAGAAAAATGGGAAGCTACAATAGATTACAAGAATAAATTATTCACTACAAAGTACGCTTCAAATCCTATTAAAGTCTATTATTCGCGTAATACTAATTTATATGAAAACATTATTCCAGCAGGTTCGTCTAAAATGCTAAAAATTCCGGTTAATATTTGTGACGGATATGCTTACATCCCTGAACAATCTATTTCAGGATGTACTATACGTGAATGTCTTACAACGGTTAAACAGAATATATATATACCCCATATTAGAAGTAACAAATCCAAGCCGTAATGATGTAATATTTTCAATGGATCGCGCTATCGCCGCAGAGATGTATAACGTTGAGTGCAGGCGCACTAAACAGCAAGAACAACGCTTAAAAACCGTACTATCGCGCCTTCGTACAGAAAATTTAAATTAAGAAGAACGTATTAATCTAGAATCATTGTGCTCGCAATATGCAGACGTTTTTTATATAGAAGGTGAAAAACTAACATTTACAAATAAAATTAAACATTCAATTAAAACCACAGATGAGTTTCCAGTTTACACTAAAAGTTATAGATATCCATATATTCATAGACAGGAAGTGCAGGAACAAATAGTTAAAATGTTAGAACAAGGAATAATTAGACCTTCAAATTCACCCTGGAGCTCTCCTATTTGGGTAGTAGCTAAGAAACCTGACACCTCAGGAAAAACTAAATGGCGTATTGTAGTAGATTTCCGGAAAGTTAATGAAAAAAACAATCGATGATAAATATCCGATCCCAAATATAGCAGATGTCCTAGACAAATTAGGCAACTGTCAGTATTTCACTACTCTAGATCTAGCCAGTGGCTTCTACCAAGTGGAAATGGACCCCCAGGATATCCCAAAAACAGCATTCAATCTAGAAAATGGACATTTTGAGTTCCTTAGAATGCTTATGTCTAAAAAATGCTTAGGGTCTAAAAAATAGTCCATCCACATTTCAAAGGGTTATGGATAACGTACTACGAGCACTCCAAAATACTGTTTGTCTAGTATACCTAGATGATATAATAGTTTTTAGTACGTCACTCCAAGAGCACATAGTCAATTTAGAAAAAGTTTTCAAAAAATTACGTGAGTCCAACTTTAAGATACAGATGGATAAATCAGAGTTCCTTAAATTAGAAACAGCGTATCTTGGACATATTATAGGCAAGGACGGAATAAAACCTAACCCAGATAAAATCGCGGCTATACAAAAATATCCCTTACCTAAGATCTCCACGGAGATAAAAAGGTTTTTAGGGCTCCTTGGTTATTATAGGAAGTTTATCCCCGATTTTGCTAAGATAACCAAACCAATGACTCAGAGCTTAAAAAAAGGATCTAAAATTACACTTGATCAGAATTATGTTGAATGCTTTGAAAAATGTAAAACCCTATTGGTCAATGATCCAATTCTTCAATACCCGGATTTCACTAAAGAATTTATTCTTACTACTGACGCCTCCAATTTGGCTATCGGAGCAGTCCTTTCACAAGGGCCTATCGGTTCTGATAAACCTATAGCTTATGCCTCGCGTACGCTTAACACCAGCGAAATAAACTATAGTACTATCGAAAAAGAATTGTTGGCTATTGTCTGGACCACAAAGTACTTCAGACCATATTTATTTGGACGAAAATTTAAAATAGTGACTGACCATCGCCCTCTGCAATGGGTCATGAATATAAAAGAACCGAATTCCCGTTTTAACTCGTTGGAGATTACGTCTGAGTGAATTTGAATTTTCAGTTATCTATAAGCAGGGCAAAATTAATACTAACGCGGATGCTTTATCCAGAATAGAAATTCATAATGAGGAAGCTAGTTCAATAGTAGTCAACACCTCAGAAGGAACACCTTCCGAATCGAGCTCTAGGACTGACACCGCGGATTCTAGAACTCTAAGTGCTCATAGCGATTTAGAAAATCCAATACTAGAAATACCTATTTCAGATGATCCTCTTAATAAATTTAATAATCAAATCTATTTTCAAGTAGTTGGAGATATAAAAAGCAAGCCTAAAGTTACAAAGCCATTTGACACTCATACCAGTACGTCGATTCTGTAAAATTCGAACAACAACTCGCATATCACTTCGATACTCACTCTCACTTCGGTTAATAAAGCACAAGGCCAAACTCTAAGGGTTGCTTGGAGTACACCTGAAAAAACATTGTTTTTCGCATGGTCAGCTCTATGTAGCGTGTTCTCGGGTTTCCAGTGCCCAAAGTCTGTATGTTTTTACTCCCCAAAGTAAAACATATAATATAGTTTACCACTCAGATTTGGTTTAACAACTTAACGGCCTAAACGCGTGAACGGATTTTGATAAAATTTTGTATGTAGGTAGTTTAAGTCCTGGATAAGCAATGTTTTGTCGTGGTAGAACTTCTCATTCCCACGGGAAAATCTAAAAAACGCGATATAACCGATTTCCACGCGGGCGAAGCCGCGGGCGAAAAGCTAGTTAAGAGATAAATACATATTAGACTACTCTAAAAAAAATCATCCGATTTGCACATTTTGCCACATTTTAAGTACATTGAAAATGTTTAAGCATTATGTACGAAAAATGGCACTGGATATTAAAAAGCTACCAAACATTAAGTTTCAACAATAAAAATGCTGGCACCGACTCCAAAAAGAAGTAATAAATTTTGAATATTTGCAAAATATGAATGTCAAATAAGTTTACCTATAAATTAAGTTTCTTTACAGCAATTCAAATTTTTATTTTCAACTTTTTAGTGTAGGAACTTTTATCGTTTGGCTTTTTTTGAAGGCGGTTTTTTTTTTTTTTGTAAAAAGTTTTTTTTATTATACGCTTTGCTTCAAGTGTATCTAACTGTTCTGATATTTCTTCTAGTTTCGTGCCTAGATATTTAACGTAGGGCTCGTAGGCTGATGATACTTTGATCAGTTGTGGCGTTAGATTATGCAATTGATCGTTAATAATCTCTTAATTACTACGCATACTTTCAAGATTAATAATTTGGAGAAAGGAATGGAAATGAGAGATAATTTTTGCGGAGCCCAGGTTAAAGGGCAAAATACCTGGTCCATCGTTAAGACTTTCGAGCGTTATCTCGTTCGCTCGAGCCAGGTCAGAACCAGTGTCAGGACTGGTAGTATTTTCGGTGTCCTGTAACAAACGAGCACTCTCAGGCACCCGTTTAAGACGTGATTTAGGCACAAAGCCCTTTTTCTTTTTAGTGTAAATGTGAATGGGTAAATTTGCTACTACTGTATCATGAGTATATCGAGATGCTAATTTTTGTCTATGGCATAAAGGATTCCTGATGAATACCTGTTGTTCAGGCTCATAATCGTTTTCAGGTTCGCGATCCCTATTAATATTTTCAGTAATTTCAGTACGACGCTGAAGTGAAGTTTCATTGAGAATATCGTACACTTTTAACATACGTTTACGGTGTTCTTGGGTATACTGCTGCAAAAAATGTTCTGAAACATTCATATCTAATGGATCCCAAGGGTCGAAATGACCGGTTATTATATCAATGGGTCTACATTTCGTAAAACTATGTATTGAGCTGTTATATGCCAATATAGCATACGGCATAAGATTAGTTACAGAATTTCTCTCCTGTTCTAATTTCAGTATACGCAAATGTTCTAATAGTGTAGAGTTTAGTCGTTCTACCATGCCATTTTCATTGGGTGTATTAGGACAGGTTTTATGGTGTTGAATTCTGTGCAACTTTGTAAATTCAGCAAACACTTGATTGTTGAATTCCGGACCATTATCTGTTACGATATTTAAAGGTACTCCATGATGAGTAGAAAATTTTAATAAAGCTTGCACGACACTAACGGCTGTGGCATCTCTCAACAAGTAGGCTTGACCATACTTAGAGAATGCATCTACTATTATTATTATTTATCGTTTATATCAGGCATTACAAACCCATAGCAACATCATTAAATTACATACAAGTAATAAGTAAGTAAGTACTTATTTTAACACTTAGCAAATCTAAATGTACAATTTCAAAAGGCTTGGTAAGTGGGGGTACTATTTGAAACCTTGGCTTTACTGGATGGCGATCATATTTAGCTTGCCCACATATTCTACATTCATTAATATAATTGGCTATATGTTCTCTCATTTTTGGCCAAAAACATCTGCGTGATAATGCTAGATATGACTCATTAATGCCTCTATGATTGGTTTTGCCTACATGATATTTTTTGATAATGTCCTGTTGCTTATAATAATCCGTAACGTTTTCTACTTCGGTCTTAGTAAGTACTAATTTCATCGCGGAATTTTTGAAACATTGTTGAATTATTGGTACTATAGAATACATCTCTAATATAGGATTAATGAAAATACCGGTCTTTACTTTTGGGTTTACATATTCCTTAATAGAATTAATAACGTCTTGTTTTAAATTAGATTTTGAAAGTTGTATAACTGTCCTGCAGTGTGATTCTGTAAGACTTCACTCTAAACTTCGAATCTGAATCCGCCGTGAGTTTCTTGTTTGGCATTCTGAAAACTCGATTGACAATTCGAATCTACACTAGCGCTACACTTGCGAGCGTGTTTGCGAGTTGAACTAAATTGAATGCGAGATTTTGACAGATAAAGTATGAGATGACGTTTTAAGTGGTATTCTATAAGGTAATTCCCCCGTCACTTCGACGCTCCCTTCGAACGCGAACCCGATTCAAAGTGTCAAATTATAAGCATCTATTTTACGAGTGAAAATAGAAGAAATCATAGTTAAATAGTGTTTAGATAAAGTTTTTAAAGTTTTAAAGTGAATAAGTGCCTACCTACTTAAGCGATAACGATGGCAAGAATGTTTTTATTTAAAGCATTATTAGAAGAAGCTCATACTTTGGATAAACTAGAAAAGCGTCGACAATCCACCAAAATTCGAAGTTTATCTTTATTAACCCGCGATGACGACTATGTGAGCGTGTATAGATTGTCAAAGGAGCTAATTGACCAACTGGAGTATGAGTTACTGCCTCTGATAAAGCCCACAAAACGTCGAGGCAAAGGACTTTCAACTCGCATAAAAGTAAGTGCTTCATTTTATTACTAAGTTGGTATAAAGTTAATTTTGTACGTATGTACACAGTTTAAAGGTAGCCGAAAGATTTGTAAACAAGCACACCCTAATAAGAGAAACACTTCTTAATAAGGAGTATTTATTCCCTAGGTTCCCTAGATGGTTTCCCCGTTAGCTATATATGTTTTTATGTTAATCTAAGGACTCTGTATACTTATAATATTGGTATTCTATTAGTAAATAACCAAATTGATCCCTATTTTGTTTTGACACCTTGTCATTCTTGGCTAATGGCAGTTATCAGAAAATTATTAAAGAAAATATAAGAACATATTTATCACAATCATCAGCATCTCGTTGCATTAATGAAGTAGTGGAAGCTCTCAATAATCTGGCAATAGTAAAGAAATATATTAGGTTTCCTCAAAATATACAAGAAAGACAAATGTTAAAAGAAAGGTTAGTAGGTATATTATAATTAAAGTGATTGATTTTTACATTTTTTTATGACAGTTGATCATGTTACTGGTTACTGTAAATTACAGGTTCTACAAAAAATTTGGCTTTCCAGCAGCTCTTGGATGTATTGATGGCACTCTGGTGGCAATGCAAAAACCAGCAGAAAATGAAGAACGTTTTTACTGTCGCAAAGGCTACCATGCAAGAAATGTCCAATTGGTAAAATGGAATTCAATGTTGTAATTATTATCATACCTAATGATAATAATTACAACATTCAATTAGTCTTTTTTTTCAGATCACTGATGCAGATTTAAATATTTTACATGTTGATCCAACATACGGTGGAGCTACTCATGATAGCTTCATTTTTAACTATGGTGTTATAAAAGACCACTTAGAAGCATTAACAAACGCTGGTGAAGAAGTTGTTTTGCTTGGTTAGTTAAACCCTCCCTGCCCCTATTTTAGAAAATAAATCTAATTACTAGGTATAAAAACTACATAGTTGTTTTTTTTTTTCAGGTGATTCAGGATATGCTCAGCGTGCCTACCTTATGACACCAATTAGTGGTGCTGAAGATAATTCCGCAGAAGCTTATTACAATGACTGTCATCTAACTGCTCGCAATTCAGTTGAGAGGACAATTGGCCTCCTAAAAGGACGATTTAGGTGCTTGTTAGTACACAGAGTGCTCAACTATCATCCAGACGTAGTTGCGAAAATAGTTGTAGCATGTTGTGTTTTGCACAACATGTGCAACCGCGCAGGATTGCCAGCATTCACATTTTCAGAAGACGAGCGACTAGAAGAGCTCCAAACAATTGCTGAAGTACAAAGGAGGCAAACTAGGGATTTGCCATCTAACACCGATTTAGCTCTAGGGCAATTACGTAGGCGAAACATTGTAAATAGGCTTTGGCGTTCACGTCATAATTAATTGATCGATGGTGTCGTTTATTGTATGTATTCTGTGGTGTATGAGGCGGGTCTTTCAATAAAACTGCGCTAGTATTCGTTAAAAGTGTTTAATTTAAATATCAAAAAAATATTTCTTCTTTCATTCAAAAATAAGTTACACCCTATCTCTATTTATGGCCTGTGCCAACGTTTGCAGCCCATTCCCGACTGAAGCCACAGCATCAGCTAAAATTTTATCATTGTCAGCACTCCTCTCCAGAAAGGACTGCAAGATCTGTTGATTTGATCTCTGTAACTCCAGCTGCTGTTCTTCCACCCTCAGGAATCTGTCAGTGATGGTGGAGAATTCCGTTCGCCGTTGTGATGGTGGAAGAGCAGCAACTGAAGACGTGTGACGTGATGCTGAAAATAGAACATCTATTACTACGATGCGTTAAAATAATAACCTCTTAAATAAATAGCAGCTTTTCTTTTCTCATTTGTTTAAAAAATGAAGCCATTATTAGTTTAGGTATACTTACACACAGAACCACCTCAACTACCACGAACTGTCCTAGGGCGGCGAGAAGGTGAAGCAACTGAAGCTGCGTTACGTGATGCAACTGAAGCTGCATTACGTGAAGCAACTGAAGCTGCATTACGTGAAGCAACTGAAGCTGCGTTACGTGAAGCTAAAAAGATAAATGGATAATGGTTATTTAAGTTGGCAGCTGTGTTCCTAATAGTACCGTTAATTTAAAGTTTTTTTTTCCTAAATCAAATACTTAGGTACAAAATAAAAGGATAAATCAACCCAAATATATTATGAACCGAGTTCATCATTGAGCATGAGCAAATCCACATAATATTGGGTTCCTATCTTTACTATGAAATTGGCGTTTTTGTTTCTCACAAATAGTCTTCACTTCTATGATTCAAAATATTCATCTTGCTTGATAATTATTATATCGAATAAAGACCATTAATGAAAGACAACTGCCAATAGTAAAAAAAACCTTATTACTTAGTTTTCTAAACATAAAATCTTTTGTGAGCAGAAATGACCATTATTTGTTTTACCTAGTCCAAAACTTATTTTTTTCACTTAATCTATATTATATAACAATCGTAATTAATAAATTTAGTAACAAATAAAAAAGAAAATTTTAGTATGAAAAATTCCATTTTCTTTTAAATTCTCGATCTAATAGTAGTGACAATTGGTTACTTACATGATGAAGCAGCAGTTCGATGAATCACTGGGGAGGCTACTTGGGTAGAACCACGGCGTGAAGGTGAAGGTGTGGGTGTGTGTGAGAGTGTTACAGTAGGAGGGGACAGGCTAGGATGATATACATGAGGATTTGGAGGAGGAGTGTGTTCTAACTGGTTATTCTGAAACAACAGAAAAAATCCTAAGTTAAGGAAACCCACTTCCTAATATTATAGTTAAATATTGAAAATTCCATGAAAAGTTGCTTAGTGACAAAGTAAATAATATTAAAGCACTTGAAATTTTAAAAAGAAAGAAAAAAAAAATACTCCTTAGGTTTAATTAGATAAATAAAAGTAAAAAAAAGCCCTATCTATGGCTTGAGTTAGTGTAGCAGCTCTAATCTCAAGGTGTGATTTGAATAATCACAGTCACACTTGCTGTGACAACTTAAATCTGTCTCTACTCAGGTACATACCCGTAAAATGCTTTGGCTTGTTCCAACAGTTGAGCTGGATGAGGAAGCAAACAGTCTTCTCCTCAAAATTGCACGATCTGGTGGTCTGTAATTATGCCTTTGTTCTTGATTATCCTCAATCAGGTTGGAATCCTGAAAAGTAAATTGGATGTTACTCCATATCTTCCTTGTGGGACAAAATTAGATAAAAATATTTTTACTGCAAATAGGTAACCTACAGATAAATTACTATTTGAATTATATTAGTAATGAATTTGAATCTAAACACATCAGATTTATAATAGTGGGTATATGTACCTACATAAATCTGATGTGACTAGGTACTACCTAGTGTTTAGTACAATATAGCTTACATAAAACACAATAGCTGATGATTCCTCTGAAGATGCCTGACTCTGTTGTTGTAGTGGTACATGAACCTATAATAGGTAAATATAAACAGATAAATGCTAGATAAGAGTATACAATTTTAATCCCATACAATTATTAACCAAATTTAAATATCTTACATTGTCAGTATCAGCATCTTCTATTTGTTGCACTTCATGTGATGGAGATGGAGTATTATTTTCCTGAAACAGGTAGGTAAATTTACCAAAAAAATCTAATAAAAGTTAACTTTACATAAGAAAGGGTACAATTTCAAATTTACATTAGGCTGTGTCCGTTACCCAGGCCAGATGTTGTCGACAATGGTTATTTGAATCTTATAGATAATTAGTTGTGCGGCTTCTGTAATTGTTGCGCACATTTTTAAATTTGTTGCGCTTATAGTTTTTTAATTATTTCACAAAAACATTTCCTGCTGCGGTAACGTTACGCCAGCCAGACCTTTTTCTTTCTAATGAGAATATTTAAATAAATATTAGCTATAAAATTAGTTGTCTAGATAAAGTAAATGTTGTGCCTTATTTTGTATTTGTTCTTTCTTCGATTGCGAAGTTATTCGAGATTTTGCTGCGGTAACGTTTTTGGTTTTGCTAGATCTTTGAGATGGTTAAGCGGATTCTAATCATGTTTTGTACACGACTTCCTAGGACTTAGTTAAAATTTGTTGTGCAATAACAAAACCAAAATAATTCATATCTTAAAGGTTATTTCAGTAAATAGAAAAACACTTCAATTGGTCCCAGCACTCTCAATAAGAAGTCTAAAGACTTACTTTAAACGTTATTTTAAAGCTTGTAACTGCCTTCAAATGTATGTGAAGTTTCATTAGTATCCTGTAAGTATTTAACAAGTTATGATGATATTCAGTTCTTCACGAGTAAGGTCTTGATGCGCGCGGTGTTATTTGGCCACTGGATTGGATAAATGAACTGAATGTTATGTCAATTATTAGTTGTTTAGATCAGTTGTATATCAGTAAAATTTCAGCTCAGTACATTGGATAATTAATGAGATAATACGATTAAAGTCATTAGAAAGTGAATGACCGTGGTAACCCGACCAAGTTTAGGTGGTTACGAAAAAGCGAAAACGCAGAACATTATGGTACCTTCTAAAATATGTAGGATAGTGTTATAAATTTAGTACTGACACGTACAAAAGTTATAAAAAAACGACATGATTAGGTAGGTATTAAAGATTGAAAGGTCATTTCAATTGAACTTTTACTCCCTTACTTATAAAAACTTGTGTTGCTTAGCAACCGATTAAACATCACCTATCCTTGTCATTTCTATTTCAACGAATAGAGTTGGCAAGTGACGGCACACGGCTATTGCTCTGTTGCTATTCTGTTTATGCCTACAATAAAAAGAAAGAGTAAGTACATTTTTTTTATATAAATCCTTAATCGGGTTTCAATTAGTTTTGCTACAAATTTGAAATTCGAATCGTCATCTATTTGCGATTTTATATCAACGCAAGTGTCGCAACAAAGTAATTATTATGGATTTCTTAAAGTCTACGTGTCCAAGGAGTTTGTGGAAATAAATACCTACCTACCTGTTGCGGTAGTTCCAACTCCCGACATTGATAACGAAAAAAATTGGTCGCTAAGTCATGAATTTCATTAATCAAGTTTCAAGTCATATGTTGACAATGTGTACACAAAAACCTTCCACTTGAATCAATTTATCTATTAAAAAAAACTGCTTCAGAATCCGTTGCGTAGTTTTAAAGATCTAAGCAAACAGGGACAGACAAACTGGAAGCGACTTTTTTTATAGGTACTATAAAAAAGTCCAGTGTGTCAGTCTTCCAGTTTGTCGTAAAGGATAAATATGTTATCATTGTTCAGAATTCCAATCGAAAAAAACAGAAAATAATGAGTACCTAAGTTCCTAAATTAAAATATTTACGCCTTAAAAAATACAGTTTTAGATAAGTACCTAACGACGCGTACATATTAATGATAATTTTGCTACTATTTCTATAGTTACATTATGCAAGCTTACCTTGTTCGTGAATTTATCAAGCAGCCCGCACCATAATTATGATCTTCAATACAAGCACTCCACGTTAGCATTAATTCGCCACACTTGTTATTATACAATAACTCTCACGCACTCGATAAATATTTGCAAAAACAGGAAACGGAACTGCCGAAGCGCACGCGCAATCTATAAGATGAATTATGTGTTTATGGAGCATGTTTAGTGCGTTATGCAAACAATGTATTACCCCTTCACCCCACCCCTGCCGCGTCTTACCGAACGGCATGCTCTAGCGGTGATTTTTGACAAGTTTGTGCAACTGGAAGATAATAATAATGTTTTCATAGTGTAGATAATGTTAAATTATTATTATATAGGTATTTAACAGTGTACGCGTCTGTACCGAAATTGTAAGGTGTATTATACTAAACATTTCAAAAGACAGTATAATGTTCTGCGTTTTCGCTTTTTCGTAACCACCTAAACTTGGTCGGGTTACCACGGTCATTCACTTTCTAATGACTTTAATCGTATTATCTCATTAATTATCCAATGTACTGAGCTGAAATTTTACTGATATACAACTGATCTAAACAACTAATAATTGACATAACATTCAGTTCATTTATCCAATCCAGTGGCCAAATAACACCGCGCGCATCAAGACCGTGCTCGTGAAGAACTGAATATCATCATAACTTGTTAAATACTTACAGGATACTAACGAAACTTCACATACATTTGAAGGCAGTTACAAGCTTTAAAATAACGTTTAAAGTAAGTCTTTAGACTTCTTATTGAGAGTGCTGGGACCAATTGAAGTGTTTTTCTATTTACTGAAATAACCTTTAAGATATGCATTATTTTGGTTTTGTTATTGCACAACAAATTTAAACTAAGTCCTAGGAAGTCGTGTACAAAACATGATTAGAATCCGCTTAACCATCTCAAATATCTAGCAAAACCAAAAACGTTACCGCAGCAAAATCTCGAATAACTTCGCAATCGAAGAAAGAACAAATACAAAATAAGGCACAACATTTACTTTATCTAGACAACTAATTTTATAGCTAATATTTATTTAAATATTCTCATTAGAAAGAAAAAGGTCTGGCTGGCGTAACGTTACCGCAGCAGGAAATGTTTTTGTGAAATAATTAAAAAACTATAAGCGCAACAAATTTAAAAATGTGCGCAACAATTACAGAAGCCGCACAACTAATTATCTATAAGATTCAAATAACCATTGTCGACAACATCTGGCCTGGGTAACGGACACCATTAGGCTGGGTCAAATCTACCAAAAAATTGGCGCTATAAAAACAACAGTAAACCTTTCAGAGTGTTTCCATCATCATCAGCCTTTTTTAATGTTCCCACTGCAGGGACATAGGCCTCCTCTCTCTAGGAGAGGGAAAGGGCCATAATCCACCACGCGGGCCCAGTGCGGATTGGTGGATGTCACATGTCTTCGAATTTTTGGTTCTAGGACATGTCGGTTTCCTCACGATGTTTTCCTTCACCGTTTTGAGAGCAGTGGTAATGAAATAAATTACACAAAGTAATGCGCCTGGCTGGGCTTGACTTACCTGTTGCATTTCTAAATTTCTTACCGGAAATGGCTGTATGCCTAAATGTGCATCTCCTGTTGAAAAGCTTTCACCACCACATAAAGCAACAACTCTCTCTTCAAGCTCTGAAAGCTCCACTTCATCCTCCACCCCACCACCAGTCCTACGCCTAGCAGCAGAGCGTGCTGCTACTTTTTTTTTAATGGCACTTTTTTTGTCAGACCAATACTACAATCAGACATTTAGTTAAAGAAATTATTAAAAAATTGCTGTTATTATATATAGTATTAATCAAAATACAATTAAATAACTACAAACAAAAAAAATTAATACAAGCCCCAAGCGAACGCTAGCATTCGCACATCTATGGTTTTTTAATTGTTTCTGTAATTACAATATCGAAAGGTTAAAATCTCCATTTTCTTATTAGTAGTATAATATTAGTAATAGTTAAAAATTGAGCAAAATTAACGTCAAAATAAAAAAAAAAAACATTTATGAAATCAAGGAACACACTTCAAACCAAGGTTCGTCGCACATTTTAAGTGGTTTTGCCTGCGTCCGCTTGGGGTTTAAGGGTAAGGAATGTTAAGTGGTTCAACATGTAAAAAAGAACTGCTAACCTTTGTCCACTGTTTATATGTTTTGATGGTGCCACCTATACTATTTAGGCGCACGGCTAGTTCCTCCCACTGACGCCGACTTCGCTCTCTGGCATTTTGAGTTCTCAAGAAACCCTTCGCCATGCCAGGGTTTCTTTCCATAAACTCTACCAGAGTTTCAACCTGAGCCGACGATGGGTGAGAGGAACGTGTCTCATTTGGACTGAAACATTATTGTTGGATTAGAAAACTAAATAAACACTTCCTTAATTAACATTATTCTAAAACTTTGCAACTAGAAATATAAACTTACTTCATGATTATTTCAAAATTTTTATCGGCACTGAACAATAAACAAACAAATCGTAAACAAAACAATGCAACGTCAAGTCAACTTCAACTGCAACGTCAAGTCAATGAAAATATTGTCGGTCCACAGATTACTAATGACGATTCACGACACGAATTTAGAGTTTTCTATTTTTTTATTTTACTAATTAGCTGCCCCAAATTCCATAAAATAAGATACTTTAATTTAAACATAATAGCTAAAATTCTGTGTCAAAAACTAGTAAAATAAAAAACCGATAAATCTCAACTAACATTTTGTTGAGTGTGGCAATCACTAGCACAGTAATGGCTGCCTCGAAACTCACTTCACTTCGCAAGCGCCTAGGTGATGCTTACAGAATGCGAAATCAAGGTCATTTTGAACCTTAATGGTCATTGCAAAGAAACCCTTATAGGAAACTGAAGTCTTTCAAATTGAAATGGGAGGCCTGTTGGAATAATCGGGATCTGAGCAATGAGTACACTTTCAGCTTTTGCTGCGGCAGTCAAAATAGTTGCGGTAATAATATTCCGTCCAAGCTGAGTGACACGAAACCTGGTACCATTACACAGTCGTGGGGCATCGAGATTACGCATCAGCATCACCGGAACCCCTACTTTTAATTTTGCAGCTGCGTTTGAAGAGACGTCTCATTAGCTCTCAAAATAGCTTGTCTTTTAGCTTGTTCTTCTAAACGTAGCTGTGTTTGAAGAGACGACTCATTAGCTTTTAAAATAGCTAGTCTTTCGGCTTGCTCTTCCAAACGTAGCTGCGTTTGAAGAGGCGTCTCATTAGCTCTCAAAATAGCTTGTCTTTCAGCTTGCTCTTCCAAACGTAGCTGCGTTAGAAGAGGCGTCTCATTAGCTCTCAAAATAGCTAGTCTTTCAGCTTGCTCTTCTAAACGTAGCTGCGTTTGAAGAGGCGTCTCATTAGCTCTCAAAATAGCTTGTCTTTTAGCTTGTTCTTCCAAACGTAGCAGCGTTTGAAGAGGTGACTCTAACGCCCTTAGTGCTGTCTGACGTTGAGCCTGTTGCGAAAAACGGACTTGAGTACGAATATCATTCTCAGAAGGCCTCAAAGAAGCTTGGCGAGCGGCTTACTCCTCAAATCTTTGCTGGCGCTGAGATGGTAGCTCAGCAGCTCTCAAAGCAGCCTGACACTCTGCTTGATCGCGCCTTCTTAATCCAGCATGGAGAGACGATTCTTGAGATCGGGCAATTTTCATTGCCCGAGCTTGAGATGAGGTGCTCGACAAATTAGATTTACGTTTGCGAGGCATTATGAAATAATGAGTAAGTAAACTAATCTAAATGACGAACAAAGCGACGTAATTACCTTTCTATACCTGGTGAATCGAATTAAGCTAAGCTATGATAAAACAAAACGGTAAATACTATACGGCTATAGGTTAGGACGCGAGATATCATACCACTACTATATCTTAAAAAACACAACGTTACCACGTTTTAAAATACACCCAGCGCCATCTATCGCTTACATAAAGAATTAGTTAGCGTAAAGACCACTTATACTAAATACTTACTTATTTACCAATTAGTAATTTCGGTGACTTATAAATATTTCAGTATTTGTTATATGTACATGTTATAAACTGTTTTGATTATTCATAAACGTTGTTAACCTCCTGGAACAGTCTATCATACCTATTATTTAATCCGGACTTCCAACTTTGCGTCTGCAAAATTTCAAAGCAAACGGTTCAGTAGTTACGGCGTGAAAGCCTAACAAACATACAAACTTGCATTCCGATTTATAATATTAGTAAGATTAAGGAAGTAAATATAGTAAGCATAGGAATATGTGCATGTTATAACCTGTTTTTATCATTCATAAACTTTGTTAACCTTCTGGAACAGTCTATTATACTTACCCGGATAAAGGGTAGGTAAAAAAGTACAGAAGTTCTTGCTTAGCTACGTAAAAACATTACTAACTTCACAGGATAAGCAGATGTAAAAATCAGTTTAGGCGATAAACCAAATTGTACGTCATCCCTCGGGAATTCGTCATTTCCGGGGATAATTTATCGTATCATTAAGCTTTGTTTTAAACGACACACAGCGCCATGTGTCACCAAACTGATACTGACAGCTTCATACGAAGCTAACAATATTTTCGTTTTCCCTCGGGAACACCACATTTTTTCGGGATAAAAAGTAGCCTATTATTTAATCCGGACTTCTAACTTTACGTCTGCAAAATTTCAAAGCAAACGGTTCAGTAGTTCCGGCGTGAAAGCCTAACAAACAAACAAACTCACATTCCGATTTATAATATTAGTAAGGAAGTAAGGATGAGTAAGTAAACTAAAAACTATAAACCTAAACTAAAATATAATCCTATAGTAATGTTAGTTCAATGTCCTAAACTATAAAAATCTAAATGACGAACAAAGCGACGTAATTACCTTTCTATACCTGGTGAATCGAATTAAGCTAAGCTATGATAAAATAAAACGGTAAATACTATACGGCTATTCCT